>OY987259.1:87304-687304 GCA_963920725.1 Rhamphomyia laevipes | reverse complement strand
TAAAAAAAGGTGTAAAAAATAATAAATAATAAAAATTTATTCAAATATATAAAAATAAATGGAATACAATTAGGTAATTCAATATTTGCATATATATTTATATTTATTAATTTATGTAAATTTTTTAGTTATAATTCGTAGTCAATTTTTATCATTATTTGTATTTTTTTATTTTTTTTATTCATGTCGTGTTTTCAGTTTTCATATATAAAAAATTAATGATTATTGCAACAAAAAAAAAAACTTGAATTTTTGTTGACAAGAAAACAGTTTAATTTGAAAATAATTTGCTGTTAAGTTTTCTTGATCGAAATACTTTATGAATTTTAAAATTCTTAGATCAGTTCTAGTTAAATAAAGTTAAGCTTAACAGTTGCATAATAGAAACGGAATTGTATTAAAGTCAGCACCGTTCATTGCGTCACTCTGTAGTATAACCAAATTGGCAACACTGAACACGATGATCTATTTTAAATAAATTCAGATAAACACTTGAATCGAACCCAAACCGAACCGAATTCAAATTTGAGAAAAACTTTTTAAATTCTACGTAAAATATTGTAAAATTATGAAAGGAGACGTGCAACTAAAATGTAAACGTGTCGAAAAATTAATTAATTCATAAATCTGTAACAAAAATTAATGGTGATCAGAATATTCCAATCGATCAGAAGAACTGTTCATCAGAAAATTATTTATATCAAATTACAAAACATGTCAATCTAATGACGGATTCAGAATTTTGCTTTAAAAAGCAGAACAATTACTTACTTCATCAACTTTTAACTTTTCAATTATTTTGAATGACTTTTGCATTGTGAATGAAGAATTTATTTTCTTAGCTTTGCGTTTTGCATTTAAAGTTTTTTGAATCCATCATAAAATTTTCATAATAAATAATGTTCGATATTCGGTGGTGACAGTGACCCCCATAATTTGTCAAATTTATGTAAGACTCTTTCAAAATAATATCCAACTTAAAAATACACAAAATACTCAACCTACAAAATATCTAAAACAATAAAATTAACGCTAATAACTATAAAATTAATTTTGTTGTTCATAAAAAATGTGATTTAATCATAAAAATTAGCATAATTTAAAAGACGATATTTCCTAAAAAATTAACTTAAACAACACAATATGTGAATTTTGGAATTCCATTTCTATATCCGACGGCGAAACGAATTTTTAGCAAAAACTATTTTTAATTTTTAAGAACTTCCATACCAACAACATGAAAATTATGTTTGCAAATTAAAATAATTATAAAAATTTCACAATTATTTTTTTTTGGCAAACCCAAAAAAAAAATACCTTTTTTACTTTTTATTTTATCGTGTTACCGCCATAAAAATTATAGCCACATTTAACCATAAAATAAATATATTTAATATAATAAAAATAATATTTAAAATTGTGTGAGTGTGTGTAGGTTTACCGACGGCAGTGACTCGGTTGATTGGTATCAAAATTTAAAAAAATATTTTGGCGCGGCAAATAACAATGGTGGCTAGTTTGTGGCTAAATACAAAAATAGGTGTAAGCTTCATGTGGCTTTTGTTAGATAAAAAATCGCTACCGCATAAACCGCTAAAAAAATAATCTTTTATACGTTTTTTTTACCTATACTTTATATTTCCCAATCGATAATGTTCTTCTTTATGTGTTTTCTCTACCGCAATGACGAATATTTTAATGATTTTTTTATCGAATCTTATCTTCAAGTTTTTTTTTTGTTTTGAAATCATATAACAAAAAATTTTTTTATTAGTAAAATGTTTATTTTTATTATTTTAATTTATTTAAAAGAACATTAAAAAAAAAATTTATAAACAATTTTTTATTTACATTTTTCGTGTTTTTTTGCCTCCCATTTTTATTTAATCGATCATGTCATCCACACCGACGGGACGGACAAATATAAATTTTTTGATTTTGTTTTATATAAATAAGTTTTTTTTGTGGAATTTTTTTCCGTCTTTATTTTTAGTAATTAATACACAAAAAAAATCTTGATATTTTATCTGTTGTTGTTGTAATATTGTCCGGTCCAAGCCGTTGATCTTGTGGCGAATTTTAATTTTTTTAATTTATATAAAAAGTTTTTGTTTGGTTTAAAAGTTAGTTTATCTAAAGAGTTTTATCACTTTTGATTCTTCTTAATTTCTGATTATAAACAACTTCAGATTTATACGGCTTAGGGTGACAGATTCTTTTATAGTTAGTAAAACTGTTGAGTTGATGCAAAATCTCAATATGTATCAATAAATTTCAAATGGATTATAAAATTCATTATAATCCATTAAATATTTAGTAAGTTTCATTATTAACGTGTTTCATTGTACTGACACTGTTTCATTAATAGATCAGTCTTAACGCAAACCACAAAGACGCAGTTCAATTTACGTCAACAAAAAAATTCATTCAATATAAAATGTATGGGAGTAGTTAAACTCCACGCGAACATTGACAACCCAACTGAGAAATTCGGTAGTTTGAAGAAAAATTAATAGAATGGTGAAAGAAAACAAAATATTATATACGATAAATCTAGCAGGAGCTATAAATAAATATTTCATATATCTCAAACACACTAATAAAAGTTCGACTGCTCACTACTGATGCATTACGCACGTTTTTGATTACGTTGTGGGTCCTCCAAAGTCAAGAATTATAAAATAACTATAGAGTCAGCGTTTGATATCAAGACTATTTTGTTTAAACTTATAAAATAATTATAAAAACAAACCTAAAACACTGTCAATTCACGGTTTTTTATTTAGTACATTTACAACAAAAACTCCAAAAAAAAAAAAAAAAAAAACACCAAAACTTACAAAATTGGCGCAAAATAATCGATGACAAATTGAATAAAAAAAAATTGGATTCGATTAAAATCTAAAAATAATTTTTATTTTTATAAATGGAATTTCCGAAAAACCAATTTAAAAACATAAGTTAAATATTTACGTTACGTATATACACTTTTTACGTTATGTACTACGGTAGTTTTTATTTTTCTTTGTTTTATCACATTCACATTGATTTTGCGGTTCGTTGGACACAAACGAGTGGACATACTACAATTTTGTGTGTGCCTACCATAGCCAAGCCGCGAGGTGAAGTAACAAAGTGTGGTAAAGATTAAAATTTTAAATTTTCTTTTAACATAATTTGCATTTTTTTTATTAAAACTTAATTTTTTTTTTTTTTTTGGTTTCTTGTTTATAAATCGAAAAATAAAATACATAAATAAAAAATGTGGAGAGAAGAGTGACCGCGTCAGGGGTTATCAAAGTCGTCGCCATATATGTAACAGACAATAAACAAACAAACCAAAATAATAAAAAAACTGGCATTACAGTCAATATATTGCTGTCGCCTCAGAGATTCAGTGTCAAATTGATGATTATTTATTTGTTGTTGTTGTTGGTATGATTTGTAGGTCGGATTTGTTGCGGTAAATGATTTCTGTAATCGAAACTTCAGTTTTTTTTTATTAATCAATTGTGTTTTGTGAGTCGTTTTTTTTGTAACCGATTATAATTTAAGTTTTTTTATTTTTTTTTTGTTTATAATTTAATATTTAAATATGAAAAAAAAACGACATGAATATTAAAATGTAAATTGAATGTAGGTAATTTGTAATAATTTTTATTATTTTAAATTCGACAATAAATCAATCATGACAAATAATGAAACGTGTAAAATTTAATGTTAAATATTAAAATAAAAATAACTTTAAAGCTATAATAAAAATAGTTCAGAAAAAAGTATTGCGCAATGATTACGATTATTGATAAGGTTTTAGAATTTAATAGCTGATTTTTTGAAATTGGCGCGAAATCTTAAAAGTTAGAATTTACATACTTTTTCTAATTAAATATTGTACATATGTATAGCTAGCTTCTTCCGAGTCATAATCAATCTTTGAAATTCATAAACTTTTCTTATTACTTCATATAAATGATCTTCCTCAATGAAATATCTCACCATTGTTGCCTCAACCTTAAAGATTAATCACAATTTTAAATATACCTAGCTACTGTAAATTTTATTATTGGTATTGGTACTAATTTAAAACTAATTTTAAACTTAGAATAGAGAATCGACAATCACTTAATTAAATGTGTGCTAATGCATTGTATTACAAATTAACAGCAGTAGCATTTCTATAAACTCTGTAATTTTAAAAAATAGATTAAATATTAATTACGTTTTTTAAAGTACCGGCCGGTAGAGTAGCTCAGTTTTTGAATCATAAACATCACAACAAATAACTTTATCAGTAATAAAATTTAAATTACGAATTTATACTTAAATCCATTAAATAAGTTACTTCTTTGAAAAATGCTAATGGAAACTATAAAATTAATAGTCTAATTATATCAGCTGTCATTCTTAGTTATTGACAGCTTGTTGTTCTTATCAATTTATATAGAAAATATTTCACTGATTATGCTTCGGATTATACGCAATTTAAAAAATCTATTTGTTTTGTACTGTAATTATGTAATTATATCTAATAGGTTCATATGGGAATGGGATTTAAAAATAATTTTATGTACAAACCAACATGACTGACAAACATTTGTAAGCCTTATTCATAAATCCGTCGGTTTCATCAAAATATCATTTTAATTGTAATCATAGTTTTAATACCAATGACTCAGTATGACTTTTTCAACCTTTAATTTGTGGTCGACTCCACACATGCTGGATGTGACAGACCAGTAAAGCTCAAACAGGATCCAAATGTAGTTGGTTGTAGTTGCTGCGTCATTACTCATTAAAAGTATTAATAATTTGTTTGTATCCGGTTCTGAAAAAGTATATAAACTATAGCGATCTATTTAATAATACCATATAGTTTTTTTTGTTCGTATGAACGTTTACACGTCTAAAAATTTGAATAAATTCAGTTTAAAAGTTTAAATTATAATTATATAATATTGCATAATTATGTATATAAATTTAAAACCAATCGAAAATTAATTACCAATTTATATATTTAATAGTAATAATTATTATGTTTAATTGTTTTTACCCAGTATTTCAATATTAATTACATAATTTTGTGGTTATGTCTATTTAACCATACTTTTTTTTAAAAAAAAAAATTTAAAACTATATAAAAACCAATATATCATTTTCTTTATGGTAATTTAACATTTATAAAATAAAAAAATTATTTATATTTTATATATTCAATAAATATTTTATTTGTTGTAATTTTAATTTTCCAATTCACGTTATAATACCACAAAATTAAATTTATATAATATACATAAAATCAAATTATATAATGAATAATTTTCTTATATAATTTTGTAATTTTCAATAGAAATGTTAAATTGATTTTACAAGAAAATTTATTACATCAATTTTTTTTTTCAACTCTTCACATCACTGGACGGCTCAAAACTGGCGGTTCGGCGGTTTATTTCTTTATGAATAAAAATTTATTGTTTTTCCATTAAAAGAAAATTGATTTGTTATGTATAAAACTGTACTTTTAGAGTTCATTAATTTTTATGATTTATGTAAATTTGTTAATCAGTTTTACATGCCATTTTTTTTTATATTTTGATTAAATTATTGATAATTTTGCTATTATATATTATAGACGATTACTAATTAATCAATTTTCTTGTCTCGTTTTGTTCAATTTTATTATTAAGATATTTTTGATGAAATAAAATTTTCTTAATTGAATATTGAATTAAGTTTTTTTTTATATGGCTGATTAAGAAATTAATAAATGAAGCAAGACTTTACAGATAAAAATAAAAATGAATTGATTTCTCTTTAAAAATTATTTTAATGGATTAAAAATATATTTTTATTTCATAAATTTTATATATAAATAAAAGTTATTTTTCATTTTAAATAAATCAACAAAAATTTTCAAAACTATAAAGATTGTGAATAGTAAATCTTTGTTAATGTATTTTGAATCTGAAAAAAATGCTTTCAGCGTAATGTGTCTGTCTGTCTGTCTTTAATTGTACAATCTATTCAAATAGTTTAATTATTTGCCCAATGATTTATTGCCAAGCGATATTCTATAAATGCATAAATTTCTTCGGGAATATCGTTCAGAAAGGAAGTTATTATTGAAATTTCCAGGTATTAAAGTATTTATTCCGGTTATTAATTATTTATTTATAAATATATGAAATATCCTTTTCCCTGACTTTTTTTCCTAACCAAAAATCTAATCTAATCGGTTTTATGTCATACTTATAATACCAATGGAAATACTAGTATTTGAAATACTTCTTAATTATTCAAAATTCTTTTAAATCCCTTTGAAAAATTCATTACTCCAAAAAACAGAATTAAAAAAATTACCTCGCAAATTATTCTTATATTCGCATATGATGAATATTTTCGTATATCAATTTAAATATCTGTATTTATATTATAAATCATATTTTTATTCTATTTTCATACCTAAAACTATATCCAGATAAACAATAACAACTCAAAAAAATGTGACCTTAAATAATTTAATTTCTATATAGGGTAAAGTAAAATATAAAAATAATAATCTTATTTATCCTGCTTAAATATTTATTGAAAACTTTATACTTTGTGTCTAGCAACTGTTGCAATACTATACAAACTAAAATATATTAAAAAAAGGACCTTCAAATTTCCATTTTTCCCTAAGGCATATTATACCGAAGAAAAGAACATTTTAAGCGCAACTAATGAGCGGATCTAAATAACACTTTGTTTTTATCTTTGAAATTTTTTTTTCGGAAAATCAATATTACTGCGAAAAACGTAGAGCCGTACAAGGACATAAATAGCCAACAAATCAAGAAATATTTAAAAACAATAATAACAAAATTGTCTGTACTATTATTATTCTTCGACAAGGAATTTTGACCCTCAAATAAAAATTACAAACAAACCAAAATACGAAAAATCAATGGGGTGCCAATGACTATGATCCGTTCCGCTAATATTAATATATATATAGTATTTTCAAAATCCTTTCAAAAAAGGAAAAAAACAATATAATTTAATATGTACAGAAGAATAAAGTCCTTTTTTTTAAATTACAATATTGAAGGATATTTTATAAATAAACCAGCATAATTCAAGCGTAACATTTTCTGTTTTTCACCCTTGCTACATGTATGTAAGGATAATTTTTATGTTGTTTTGTGTGATCCCTTCGATTAGATTAGGAATTTTTTCATTATAATCCTCTAAGGATATTATTTAGATAGTATGTGTGATGTAAAATTTCGTATCACATGATTAAATGGATAGTAGAGGCTAGAGGGTAAAGAGAAAAAGAGAAAGAGAGTTGTCAAACAATTCTGATGATTTGATCTGATAAGATAAAAAAAAAATATTCTGAAGGATATTATTGAAAAAAATTTGTATACTGACTTACCTATCTACAATATTACAATTTTTTTTTTTGATTCTTTAACACGGATAAAAATTAATTTAAAGGACTATTTTTTTATGTGTACATTTTCTCTTTCAAATTGTCTGTTAAGTGTGCAAATGTTGGTAAACGATGACAGTACAGTGGTGTCGGTCAGACTATGAAAATGGGAACATAGTAAGTTCATATAATTGATTTCAAAGTAATTGTATTTCAAATACTTTGCTAATAACTATTTTCTAAAATTTAATATTGTTGAATAAATTAGTACAGCTTTAGTACTACAGTATTGATTTAGTTCTACAATACTATTACTTTAATAGAGTACTGCAGCAATGTATCAAAATATGAAGTGTGCCTTTAAAACTACCAAGTAACTTTAATTCAAATATTTTAAAGTATTTCAAATAATTATATAAAATATTAGTATCTGAAAGCATTAGTACTAATAAGTACTGATTAGGTATTAACTTATATTTATTTTGAAAGTTTGAAGTAAAATTTCTCAATGTACAAATTAATCGTAACCTAAAAATTTGTACATAAAGAAATTGTACTTCAAACTTTGAAAATAAATATAAACTAATACTTAATCAGTACTTACATTATTTCTAAATAACCAGTAACTTACTTTAAAAAATATACTATACATCATAAATTCAAATTCCTTGTACACTAATTATCAAATAGATATAAATTTAAAATTCTTCCCCTAAATTTAAACGTTCACCACTGGTGTGTGAAGCAAACATGTGAAAATACATAAAACTTCCCTCTTTCAACAATACAAAATGACTTTGTGTTTTATTATTTATATGTATAATTTTTGTTATCATAATTTAATTTTTCTTAAATGCTTTTTCATATTCTCGATGGCATTAAAAAGGACTAAGTTATAATTTTGAAAAATAAAAAAAAAAAATCTACTAAGCACTGGTGGCAGAGTGCTAATTTTGCTTTGTTTTTTTTTTTTTTTTGAGAAAGGGAGATATAGCGAGTGTTCAAAGGGTGTTTGCATGGATAATTTTCAACTGACAATAAAATATCAAGGGTTTAAAAAAAAGTGGTTTAATCATACCATCATTTTGAAGGGTATGAGTGTGCAAAAGGATAAAGAAAACATAATATTATTATTTTATATATATATATGTATGTCATGTGACATCTGCTTATTTTTTCTCATTTATTTTGTATATATAGTATTTCGAAAAAGGAATCATTTTATTATATCCGATTTTATTTGTTGGCAGAAAGGATATAACACATACACTCGATCATCATTTACTTTTTCAGAGGGGTAAAATTAAAATTAGAATTTCAAAGGGGATGTATAATTTTAAAAAAAGGATATTATATATTTATAATTCAGATATTGTAAGAGTTTATTAATCAGGAGGGTGTTAAATTAGACAGCTGTGTACTCTTCTTATAGTTCATTTATACTGTATAAGTTCACGTGGACAATAAATAAATAATATTTATTCTATAATATAAAAATGTTTGTGGCTCTGTTGATGTATTTTTCATTTAATATTATTATAAAGGGGGAAAAGTATATGTAAAAAAAAATCATTATTTCCTTTATAAATATTTGGTTTAAAAGGGTAGATGAAAAGTATTTTAAATAAAAATATTATTTTTATAACTTAAATGTCACTAGTAATTAAAAGTTTATATTGGGGAGTAATAGAGAAGAAATTATATAAATGGAAAATAATTTAATTGTTAATTCATGAGGGTTGATTTTTCATATATAATATAAATATAAAATTTAGAAACGCCATTAAAAATGTACTAGATAACATTAATAGTTATATACATAGTAAATTTAACAGATGAACGATTCATTGGCCCATATTTTTCAAGAAGATTGTAATCAGTAAATTAAGTAATACAATTTAGTAGTCTAGTTATAAAAATAATCAAATTTTCTGCATGTACAAGGTCGTTTCGATTCAAACGAAGATATATGAATATAACTTCTCAGTTAATTACATACTTTTCATAATGCTATCATGGTTAGTCTCTATTTGATGCTTTCAAACTTCTTTAATCTAATATGTTATAGTTTGGGTGATAAGCAAAAGTGCCTTTCATCTGTGCCATAATTAAAACGTTATGATTACAAGTAGTTTGGTTCACCGAAAATCCATTTATACAAGTTATATCAGAATTTTAAAGGTATTATTGGGATTTTTGGTATATTAATGAAATTGATGAAACCTTAGGATTTATTATATGACTAACATATCTCGCTTTTTTATGCATTTTCCGAACATCTACTTTTCTGTCATTTTTCCACAATATTTATTTATTTTCCCGCCAAATTTTGAATCTATCAATTTCAAATTCTATCGAATTCTAATTATGCTAAAATTAAAAATCAAGTTTTAAAAAATATTTTTACAACAATTTTATAATATCAATTGAACAATTATTTTCTATCTTAATGTTTTTTTATTTATACTAAATTAAAATACAATTTAAAAAACAAAATCATTTAAATTTAAATTTCAATCTTGCATATAATAACGTAGGTTGGTAATATGCAAAAAAAAAGCAATCATGAAAATAAATCATTTAAAAAATCCCACATGTTTTTGTTTTGTAAAATTCGAGAAAAATTTAAAATTAGATAAATTTGTTCAATTTAAAAGAAAAAAAAAAGATTGTTTATTCTTAGTTCAATAAACACTTATAGAAAATACTTATTAGCTTTTAAAGAAAATTGATAAAATTTTCATTATAATTTTCATTTTATTTTGGCTTCTTTACAAAAAGTCCAACGAACGCTAAAAAAATCACATTATTTTTATTTTATCTTAAATAACGAGAATTTATTTCAAGATTTTATATTTAAAAAAATTAATTAGTTGTTTATAACATTTTAGAATTATATATATATAAATAAACAAATTTAAAATAAAATTAAAGAAAAAGGAAAATTGTTGGCAATAATTTTCTTTGTGAAATTTGTAGAATTTTCTTTTAATAGTGATGTCAACATTGTTGTTATATTGTTTTAAGTGTAGTTAAATTATAATATTCATCAATTTTGATCAAAATAAAAATGTTTTGTAAAAAAATCATGTATGCCAAAAACAAAAAAAAACTAAGCAGAAATTAATGTTGCATGTAAAACGTAAATTATTTAGATATAGAAATTGTAAAATATATTTGGCATCATGAATGGATTGCCCGGTAGCATTAAGAATCTGGTAAAGAAATTAAATTATTAATAACAAACAATTTTTTGTTGAAATATATTAATTATGCTACTTAAAATATAATCTATGTATAATTGAACTACTTATGCTTATTTAAATACACCAATGGCCAAATATGAAGTTACCCTTTCCAAATTAAAAAAATTATATTTAAAAATAAATATAAATAAATTGTACAAGAAATAATAAATCAACAGCAATAAAAATTGTTACTTTATAACTACTTTGTATCCTTTGATATATATTCATCCTTATTTCTATCCTCAACTACTTTATTGTCTAGACAATATCAAAATATCATACTCCAAAAATATTTACATCCCCAAAAACATTTACATACTTATCCCATTCACCACAAAATAGCTTAACAATATTTTCAAAAGTTTTTGATTACGTATATTTAAAGTTATATATATAACAAGTTACCAGTGAAACTAATTATAAATATATATAAAGTCAAAGTCCTTAACAAATTTCACTTTCACTACACTATTTATATTTAAACAAATCCCCCAAATCTAACCATCCCCCCAAAAAAAACCAAATATTATATTTAAACTTTAATATGAAATTTAAATACGAATTAATTTTACTATACAGTAAAAAAAATAAATGTAGAAATATCCTTTTTTTGATGTCCCTTTTTATATTTTAAATATACAAATTCTTTTTGAAATTATTAAATGAAAATTTTGTATTTTTTAAATTCTGAGATCTGAGAATAAAAATAAAATAAAATTGCATATATTTTCACCCCAATATATTTAACTAGTAACCTTAACAGCGAAAGGGTAAAAATGATTTTTTATTTTGCTGTGCAAGGACAATTTTTGCCTGTGGTTTTATGGTTCATTATGAAAAAAAGATACAAAAAGTAAAACTATCGGATTGGCTAGTATGAGAAATTATATTTATTTTATATAGAAACTTTATATCTCCATTTAATTTTATATTTATAGTCGACTCATTATTTGTTATTATCCTTTTTGGACGAATAATAATCCTTACTGTTTTTTTGTTTGTTCGTTTAACCATATTTATATTATATTTCTGTCCAATTCAATATTATTATTTATATATAACTTTTGATATTTGCATATGTAGTTGTTAAGTTCATGATCCTTTCCAGAGGATAGAAGAAAAAGAACCCTTTATTTTTTTTTTTTTTTTGCTGGTCTGGTCATATTAATTAAAATTCCCTCTTGATATTTATAAATATTCAATGTTTACCACAATTAATATCTCTGTAAATAATATAAAACTGTGATATTTTTTTATAAGGTATTATGAATATATAAAATTACATTTAGGTATATATATATATATATATAAATATATATTGAAATTATTTACAATTGTTTTTGAATGAAATTTAATCCTTTCATCAGTGGTGACTGCACGTTTCACGATATTTTCTGTATTATAATAATAATTGCTTTAAATTAGTTGATATTGAATATTTCAAAATAATTTTTTTATTTTATTTTTTTTAATATTATATTGAATACGAAATAATAAAATTTTATAAATAAATTTAAAAGTATAAAAATTGGAGGGGTCCATGTAATGGACTCTAACTATAACAAATATTAAAAAGTAATTTCACAGTGAACGCGTTAGCGCAGTAAAGCAAACAAAGGTGAGTAAATGTTTAACCTGGGATTTAGTATCACCGCAAGTTACATGTCTCGTGCGTTAATGCAATAGTGAGCAGTACAAAAGTGTCAATAGTGTGTCTGACATATGTGAAATATTAATTTATAGCTCCTGCTAGATTTAACATATAATATTACGTTTTCCTTTTACTATTTCAATTAATTTTTCTTGAAACGAGATATAACTTTGATAACAGTTTATAAATTCGTCTGTCAAATTCAGTCTTGTCAAATTTAGTAGTCAATATGATTAACGTGCTTTGTAAATTCATATTATCGAATTTCTGCGTTTTGAATGTAAGTGTTGAGTTTATCTGCTTCACTAGAAGCGTTGAGACACAAGTTTGGGAACGAAAATTTTGCATAGGCTCTTACAATCTGTCAAAAAAACTGTAATGGTATGTCAAATTATTTGATATTGTTAAATTTAGAATGACAAAATTTAATTAAAATTTATATTGGAATCTAAAATCCTAACTGTCTGCTTTCTCAATTTCCATTAAAAATAGCAAAGTGAAAATTATTATAACTTGATGTAATTTGGAACTATTCCAATTTTTGTCTATAGTTATTTTATAATATTTTGCAGTTCTGGGATTGTTATAGTCTTTTAGCTATAATCCTTAATTAAATTTTATTCTCTACACATTTGAATTCTAATTGTTAATAACCTTTAAATAATTAAATCAAATTAATAAATAATTTAACTTCGAAAATTTAGTTTTATACATAATAAAACAATTTACATTGGTAACTAAATTATATTATATATATAACAAAACTAAAATATCACATCTTTTAGCCTAATAATTTAACAAAAGCAAAACGAATTGGAAATTAATTGTGTAATTGAGCGAAGCTATATCAACTGGCAAATAATGACATAATATCGTTTGATTTTATCCCATATAAAAGTACCAAATAAAAGATTAATTTTGAAAGGGTTTTCTATATCGAGTCTTCTATACAATTTCCACAAAAAGGGTTGAAATATGAAATATTATTTAAAAAAATATATTACATTAAGATCAACATAAATATTCATTATATTAAATTCTTATATTTATTATTATGTTTTCCAAAATTGAATTTAAAATTAAAATTTTCATATATTTTTAATAATTTCAAATTTCCACCCCTTTCCAGTATCAATTCAATATTTTGATTATGGAATTTGTTCGTAACGAATTAGGATTAAAATGACAATCAATCGTACAAAAATAAAAATATTTTTTTATAATTCGTTATTTATATCAATAAAATCCCTTGGGCCAACCTTTGATGAGCGTTGAAAATTTTAATGTATAAAATTTTGTAATAAGGATACAAATTAAAGGATATTCGTTATGTGCGTAACATGAGGGCTAAACCATACATTACTCAAATTTTTTTGCATAATTCTCTGGTTGCATTGAGAAAGGAGGGTTGAAAATTTCAAATTATATTTAAATCTTTTGTTACAGATTTTTCATATTTTTGATATCATTAGAAAATCAGAGATGAATTTACGTTAAAAAAAAAGGGTAGCATTTTTTTTTTTTAAATTATGATCGAAGGGTTAATTTTTGTATATATGTACATAAATAAAAAAGTTAGCAAATTTAAATCGTACACGAAAATTATTAATATAATTATGAGTGGACAAACAATTGGAATATTAATTAAAACATTTTTTATTCTGTGCCCTCGATATGAAATATGAAAATGAATTAATAAAATAAAAAAATTATTAAATTGGAACGTGACAAAAATTATATTGAAAACTTGTCGCATGTTACCGCCTTGCCAGTTAAATATTAATAATTATAACTTTGCTTAGAGAATTTACCATTTTTTATATTTTTCTAAGGTTTAATTATATGTAATTTTTAGACATTATTTTTATGGTAATTAATTATAATAAATTTATAATTTTTCTGGTAATTTTGTTTGAAATTAAAAATTAAATTTTTACAAAACAAGAGAATAAAATTATATATACAATAAAAAGTAAATAAATAAAATAAAACACGATTTGTTAATTTAATAGCAATTTAAAATAATTAGTATAAATAATTTTTTATTACTTCTACCGGCGAGTAGTGATAAAAACGTATGGCTAAGTTAGCACCTTTTTTTTATTAATTGTAATTATATATTATTAAGAAATGTTAGTAAAAATTATATACATACATAAGAAAGAGGTGAATGAAGGCGTTAAATTGTAAAGAGAATTTGAAAGTTTTCAACAAATATGAATAATTGTGACAGTTGGGATACTAGTAATAATTATGTTATTATTCTGCATTAGTTAATTTTATACAAAATGCATAATACATAAAATAAGTTTTGCTATTGAAATTTTAATTATGGTATAGCAAAATTTACACAAAACTTCAAAATTTGACAACTTATAAAATTATTTTCCACTAACTTATGCTTATATTATTCAATTTTAAGTCTTACATCATAAAATTAAATATTTATACAACTGTCACATGTCAAATTATGTATACTTGTAAAAAAATATATTATTATTTTATTACCTAATTTCCTACCGAATCGGAAGCTTGTTTTTGATTCGGCAAACACTTATTTACCCTCTAGAAACTTAATTCAATCATGACAAACTTAAGCTTCGCCAATTTAATTTTTTATTTTCATATTCATTTTACCAATGCGAACAACGACCTTGTGGTTTTTGCTTCACGGTAACTTAAGTCTTTAGCTAATAAACCAAAACAGCCTTTGAATTACTGATGGTAATTCATATTTGTATGCACTGTCTGTAATTATACCCTTTGGAATGAGAAATTTTAAAGTTAAGTAATTTTTATGTGGTTTAAAAGAATTATTACAAAAATACAAAACATAAAAAAAAAATTCTTCAAAACCACATACTAAAAAAGCAATTCGAAATAATTTGATCTAAATTTTGTGGTTTTCAATAAAATTATGGACATCACATTTTTATAATACTGAAAATTTACCATAATTTATTATAGTATACAACAAAAAATTTCCAGTTGTTTCCCTTTCCCTTTTAGTATCAAAAAGAACCGAAAGTTGTGGCGCCATCTGACGTTTTATAACGACTATATAAGACAAAATTTGATTGTATATAATTTGTTAATTATAAAGTAAATGGCGCTGTAAATTACATAATTATATTTAAAATTTACACAGATTTGTATATAAATTTTCTCATTTATTAAATTAATTAAAATTGTATTATGAAATTTATTGTATATATCTCAAAGACATCATTAAATAATCTACCATAATTAATGATAATCTGGCAAAAAAAAAAATGTATAAATAATTCAAATATTTTGTTGTGCACCCCCACATAAAAAAATCAAATTTTTTTGGTGCCATAAATTTTTTTTTTTGAAAATATTTCTCATAAAAATATTCGAATATATTTAACATAAAGATACAAAATAATAAATAAAAATAAAATATTTTATTATAATTTATTTTATAATTTGTTCATTTTTATAATATAATTTAAAAAAAAAAAAACACTATTAAAAGTCATCATCTTTGTAGATGTCAAATTGTAAATCTATCAATGTGACAGTTGCAAGAAAAATTTATTTATATTTATAGTTTTGTTAAAATATAAAAAAACTTATAAAAAATCCTAAAAATGTTTTTTAAATTTTTTACCGGATGACAAATTGTATTTTCATAAGTAAATAGATTTACGACACCAAATTTATGTATAAATATTTAAAGCCTCTGAAATGAAAAATTCCGTATTTTAATGACATTATGAAAAGTCAAAAATTCTTTTATGGCAGGTCGTCAAAATTGGGTAATAAAATTTAATTTCTGGGAAATACCTTCTTATAATCTGCTTGTCTTTATAATAAATAAATTTTTGTATTTAAGGCTATATAAAATATTTTTCTTGATAATTAATTTCATTTTATAATTTAATAATTTATGGGTCATAATTTTATTTTTATTTTTGTCAAATATTATTTTGTTTTCCTTATTTATTTTAAAATGAATTTTTTAAAGGGAATTTTAATGAAAATAATTTTTGTAAAAATGTGTTTTTAATCATTTAATGGAAATTGTTTTAAATATAAAATCAAATCTAAAAAAAATTATATTTTCTTTATTTATACTCGTAATTATTGTTAAAGAATGAGGAAATAAATAGTTTTTCTTTTGATATAAATTATTATCATTTTTTATGTTAAAAAAATAAGTAAATGAAATATTTTTAAATAAATTTTATAAATTGAATTTTACATAAACTTTTAACTGATATTTGGCACTTGAGATATCAAAACTTTTAATTGATTTTTATATCAAACATAAGAATTTCAGTTCAAGACAGTTTTGAACCCTTATTGTACTCTTATATTAATGACTGGAACTAGTTTTGAGATATTTTAAACATCGATCCAACCTATTCGTTAATGAGGGATCCCGTTCCAGTTTCATCCGTTTTATCTAATTTGACGACGGTTTTATAATAATTTAAACTTTAGATTAATTTAATCTATCTAGAATTGATAGAATGTTAGAATGTTGTTGATATTATATATGGGTCAATACCCTAAAAATAAACTACCACTTCAGTATTTAATACTGACAGATTTTAATTTCATGGGTTTGTAACAAAAGTTGAGACCACTTCAATCAGCGCATTAGCATCGATTCTTTACCAATCACGTGTTCTACCAGTTTAGTTTGAGTATAAATGTTAGTTCTATCTCTAGACATTCCATATCATGTACGTAGGTCCCTTATAGCTGCTAAATCACTAGTGTTATTTAATGTTCAACTACCTACAACTTCTCTTACCCTGGCAGTTTCAGAAACAAAATTTTATTTTGTTCCCCGAAATTGGGGCATGATTGATTGAAAAAGATACCCAGTCTAGTCGCATTCTCACCAATTGGTCAGTGTCCCGCGAGTATTAAACTAGAAATTTTTCTACGGAACAGCTTGAACAATTTTTCGGTTTTCTTTCTATATCGTAACTACGTTTAAGTATTTTCGCTAAGTTTTTCCATCTTCCTGGCAATATTCCAATTAAATTAAAAACCATTAAACAAAATAATAAAAAAAAAATCCCAATTTGTAATTACAAACATATTCAAAATAAATATTTGTACTATATTTCATTACGCATTTTTATTAATTTTATTTTTTCAAAAGCAAACAACATTAATAAAAAAAAAAATATCTTGTTTTCATTCAACAAAAATTTTTTAGTTAATAATAAAATCAATAAATATTTATTGTTATTTTCTTAAAAAAAAAAGAAGTAAATAACCAAAAAATAAAGAAAAACAAAATATTTTCACCTAAAAATATTTCTCGATTATAAAATAACAAAAATAATTTTAAACTAAATATATTTTTTTATGTTGCCGTTTTAAGCTCACATCCTGTGCAAAATATAAGAAAAAAAAACTTTAAATATTTATCAAATCCGAATCCGGACACAAACATCCTCTACCGCTCAAAAATACCAATCAAAAATTCGTCATGTTGAATGCTTTTTTTTTTTGATTTTTTGGAAATCAAACAAAAAATCGTTCATTTTATTCCCAACGAAAAAGAGGATCCCGAAATTTTTTTTTAATACATAAAGTATCTTCTTCCTGTGCCAATTTTTTGAAAATTATTCCCAATTCATTCATCCGTTTTTTTTTTTGTTTGTTAATCTATGTTATATATTTCACCCACATGGTGAAACTATATCATTTGGATTGCTAAATAATATGTAAATTCCAACCCGCACCGCAGCATAAAATAAATATACAGAGAAATTCTAATAATGTTCCTTGTTGTCCGCCTTTGGCAAATTCCATGACAACATAAAATTTTCAAAAAAAAAACGATTGGAAAAAATAAAAACAAAAATAAAATTAAAACATGAAAATTATTATGCTGACTGTTTGCAAAACATAATGTATCTTACAGATACTATGTATTTATAATCGCGAATATCTATATAATTGTTGTTTTTTTTTGTAACATGTCTGCTAAATGTTATTTGAAGCATAAAAAATATTTAACGCATATAAATGTAGCTATATATATTTTTGTTTTTAATGTACACAAATTAACCGAAGCGGAAATAACCACATAAAATCCGTTTAATGCCGCGACGAATGATTGCGTTAATAATTTAATTATGTGTTATACAGAAAGATCTTTTTTTTTATTTTTTATGTATTCATGTATATATATTTTATGATATAGCTATTTATGTTTAGGTTAAATTACGTGATGTTTTTGCATATATATGTACATAAATATCATAAAATATGTTTTTTTTGTTGATCCTATAGGATTCTCTATATAATGACATACAGAAATATTGACAGTGTGTAATACGGTGGTAAATAGTTTGTGGGTAGTTTATTTTTTATTGGATTTTTTTTTTTAAAAATAAATAATTAACATTCATTGAGTTAATTATTAGCAGTTGTAATTTAAAGTAAGAATATATAGTTAAAATTTTATTGGCAGCAAGCCTTAAACTCACTGTAAAACTGATGCTTTGCGTAGAAGTCGTAAAAATATAAAAATATTGGTATTTTTTTTAGCAACGTAAAAAATTAGAATAATATACTCGTAAATGAATTACTGGATAAAGTAAATTTGATATTAACTTACCATTAGCAAGAAGTTTTTATAAATAATCGGTAATTAACTGGCTAATTTGCGGCAGTTTTTACGTTGTGACTTTAAGTTATGGGTCGTTAATGTTCAATTTTTTAATAGGTTAAATAAGATTTGCATTGATACATTAGATCCGGGATTGAATTCCATACCGACCGAAATATCGAACCTAAAATTGAATAAGCTTTAAAATGAATACAATTCGGAATAAGTAATTATTTGCTGACTACAATTGTTTCCCTTGTGTTTCGGCATCTATAGTAATAGGTATAATTTAAGAATATCAGGAAACAATCTAACATTATCAAGGTTCACAGTTCACATGTTAGTTGTCGCGCAAAACATTTTCACTATTTCTAATTCAGACAACAAAAACTTCAGCTTCGTTCACTTGTGATGACTAGACAATTTGTTCCAAATTTATGATATCAAATTGAAATTACTATAATACTAATTGCAATTTTGTAGAAATTCGTTGAACGGATAGTCAAAGAAGAGAGAGTTAATCACTCAGAATAGAATAAGGCCATTATTTAGTAAATTAATAAATTTCCTATTGAAAAACACCCTGTAAATTTACTTTATATCACAAAAATAATATTCTAAAAATTTTATACGATTATAATACATTTTGCACAAAATTTTGTGGTATTTTGATCTGTCATGTTTATAAATATGTAATTTAGCCCAACATTATAACATTTTATATAAATATATATCTATATATTTTTATGTATATAGATATTACATATATATAAAATTCAACCGAAGAACATAAATAAAATTATGTTTTATAGATTTAACAAAAATAAAATAAAATAAAACAACCCAAAAAAAGAACCTCAATAAAATATTTTATCGTATTTGATAATTTTTTAATGGTAATTTTTGGTTGCATATATAATTTGTGTATGTTAAGAGAGATTTTTATTATCTGGATGGAAGGATATACGATAAAGTTTTTCATATAAAAATATTGTATTTTAATTTTATATAAGTACATAATTTTACATATGTTTTTATATCATTTATTTTTATATAATTTTATTTTCCAGTTTAATGTGCAAATATGAAAATATAAACTACCCTAAAATATTAAAGAACATAATTGTCAGATATATAAATCGAAAGTAAGATTTTCAATTGTTTGTAACATAAAAATATTTTAGTAAAAAATATCTAATCAGGTAATTAAGGATTCATTTAAATTTTAATTATGTTAAGGACTTGTTAACGTTTAAGTTAAGGTTTTGTTATTTTTGTATTAGTATAAAGTGTTCAAAACCATTACTTCTATATAGTTTAACAACTAAATGAATGTCATTAATCACATTTAAAGAAAATTTGAAAAACTATCAGTTAAACCTTACTGAAAATAAGGATGTAACAAAGGCCACAGAAATGAAAAATACTAAAATTTGATGTGTTAATATGAAAATCATTCTAGTTTTTATACGTTTTATTTCGCGATTATCACACACCATATTTCAGTTGAGCTCAGTATACGAATTCATTTTAGTAAATTAGTCCATTTTGATGAGAAACATTAAAATTATTTAATCTGGTCAGGTATTTTATGGTCTGCAAAAATTATAATTGTGGTCCTCTGGATCTTGGAGCAAATCCGGTCACTAGTTTGACTTGCGTAAAGTTAAATATGTTTCTGTGTATATTTTATTTTTAAGCTTTAATTTTAGGTCATTAATCTCCGAGCTGTTTAATCATATAAAATATTTATATTTAAATTAAATTATGATTATTAAATTTATAGATTGTAAACACTATAGAAATAGTAAAATATAGTACTTAAAAAGTATAAATACTAGTTAAAATTTACTTATACCGGCTCTCAATCATCAATTGAAAGCAGTATTTCCAGTATTTGTTTAAGTCATTTAATGGATTACTGAAAATACGTTATTATTTCTACATTAAAATTGAATCATATTCAATTTTTAAATATCATATTTAAAGTACAACTTGTAAAGATCTTACAAATGACTACATTACATCAAGAGTTTAATTGTCAGTGTAATTTAAATTTTGCAACTTACTAAACAAAAATCAAATTCTACAGTATTTATTTATAATAATTATTGAAATTTGTACTTAATAATATTTTAAGTATATGTTATTATAATAATTGTAAACATTAATTTTATCTACTGGCACTTCAATTTTAATACATGTAGCCAATATTAAAAATTTAAGAAATTACTTTTAATCTACTCTAGCACAGATTGCAAAACTACCTAATTTACTGTCAACTAAAATACATTAACAGCTGATTTCTTACAATGTTGACTAATTGTTTACGGAAAAATGAAAAGATTAAGTGCAAAACGCTGAATGTTCCATAACATAATATGATTTCGCAATATGATTTCCATTAGTAATGTTATATCAAAGTGACAGTTAAAATATGTAATTTTAACTAATTTTTATAATGTGTTTCTATAAAAACCTTTTGATTTAACAATTCATTAATTACAGAGTTTGTTCATTCCTTTAGGGGTCATCGTTTTTTATACGCTATCGTGCAACTTTATCGTTAGTTCTATTCAGTTCTTTACAATTAATCTCCAACTTCTACTTTTGCCACTGATTTTCTCCATATGTAATTTTTGGCTTTTCAACTTTTGTCTTTCCTTGATGTTTCAATTCTCTGTATGGCAGCTGGCTATCTATATTTAGTGCTGGATTCTATGAATATTGAAATTTACGGAATTCGAATAATCTATCAAACTGTGAGATATCGTAATAAAACGAATATTAAATAGAACTTCTACAATTTTAATGGAAACTCTTCATTATACCCCATTAAAATTTTTGTTTGAAATTTTTTATATCTTCTAAATTAAATACAAATATAAAAACATGATAAAAATATGTGCGTATAAACATTTTCTTTAACTTTTGAAATACATAAGATAAATTCATGCCATATTTTTTATTTAGTTTATTTATTATTTTAAATGTTTATTAATATTATATGCACATGACATATATACATATATACAAAATAAATAAAATTTCTTAAATATTTACATTCATCACAAGTGTTTCTTCTTCAATCTATCGTAAATTAATGAAATATTCAAAAAAAACATTCAATGTTTTTGGTTGTACACTTCACCAAAAAAAAAAAAAAACCTCTTGAGAAATTAAGTCACGAAAATAAAATTTTATTTATTTAAGATTTTAATATTTTACATTTATATTTATTTTATTTAATTTTTTTGCAAAAAAAGATACGTCACCTTTTAGGAATTAATTTTATCGGGATTTTTATTTTTTTATTTTTACAATTTTTTATATGATTACCGAGTCAATGTTAATACTTTTTTAAAGTGTTGTCTGTTAATTTGTAAATTCAATAAAAAATTGACAACATATTTTTTTTTTAATTGCGATGATTGATAAATAAATAAATACAACAATTTTACATGTAAAGCCTCGGTTCTATTTAAAAAAAAATTATTATAATAATTTTAATAATTTATTATTTATTTAAGTAATTTTATGATTAATACTTCGCAGATAATGATAATTATGTCAACAAAATATGCGGTATTATAAGAAAGTTTCTTGTTTTTATGATTAATTTTGTATTGATTGATAAGAATTTTAAAATGTATTTAAATATTTATTTATTTTTAGATTTATTCTAATTAATAAGCAAATTTTTGTTGATTACTTGTTTTATATTAACATAAATATTATTATCTATCTGTAATGGAATTATGTATGTTAAATTTTAATGTTATTGTGTATAAAATATTAATTAGGAGAGCATTATTTCATAGATAATTAATTTTTTTTAATTATATGTTATTTAAAATATTATAAAACATTTAATTAATTATGTTGAGTGGTTTTATGTATTTTGAAATAAAATTTCAGGAAAATTATGTTGTTGAGTATAAATCATCTAGAGACTATTCTATTTCTAACACCGCAATTTTGTAACTTAAATTAGTATTATCACGAGGAACTGATATCTCGTATACAATATAGTGAATTTAGTAAGCACTGTAACTTTAAATTGATATTTATTTCTGTCTAGTTTATCATGTATTCTGTTTTGTCAGTACTTTTGAATATGCTCTGGTTAAAGTTTAACCAACTATTGCATTTTTGCCTGTTTGATAAACCACTTCGTTGTATTTTCAATCACGGTTTATTTTAAAAGTTCATACGAAACAGTATGGATTTACTTATAGCCTAGTTTAACAAGTACTGTTTTATTTAAAGCCATACTTAATAAAATAGCTGCCAAGCTTTAATTGTTTATGTTGAATAGACTAATAATTTTCTAAAAAAATAACGATGATTTTCCTAACTAAAGGTCATCTTTCCGGTAATTTGCTAAGTTTGATATAGATTTTTAGTTCTTGATTTTACCAATAGATGGTAACATATTAAAATTTAATTAATTTCGGTATATAACAACGAATAAATTAAAATTTACAATTAATAAATGATTATTGGAAATAAGAATTAAAATTATCATTATTTATTCTAATAAAATGATTATTGTTAATAAAATTTTACTAAAAAAATCTACTTTCTTGATCTACAATATTTTATTGATTCTGATCTACAATATTTATTCGAGTATATCATTTTAAGTCAATTGACAATTTTTGTAATCTATACTTCAAAACTTTTATTTAATAATTGACTCAGTTTTATTATTTTTAAAAAATTACTTTAGATTAATTAACTTCTTATCAATGAGTAATTAAAACAAAATCCAATGGAACTTTACCAATTAAAAATACAAGTTAAAACATTCTAATTAGTAATTACTGAATTCTGTCATTAAAATATTGTAGCGATTAAGTGAAAATACGAATAAGGGTTAAAATATCTAAAATCACTGAACTAACTACACCAAAGTTTCACTCTCTCTCTATCAATCTAACATAAAAGTAATCTACACCGGAAAAAATGTAGTAAAATTTTGTGATTACTATCAGACGACGATGACCACTTGAAAAAGTTTTATAATTTACAAATATGAAATTAATTTATACTTTAAATATCGCCTCTTTAAATTTTGTTTATCGCATGAAATATAATTAAAAAAAAAACTAAAAAACATTAAATTTATTTGAAGTGGTAATGAAAATTTGAAATTTTTATATTTTTTCGTTCGGGTTGCAATTTACTAGTCAAGACCTCCCTAAATGAAAAGAAAATTATCTTCAAGTGGATTATTATAAGTTTTCAACAAAAAAAAATTATACTTAAATATATATATATTTTTTTACTGTAAAAATACTTAAAATACTTTTAGTTAATATACAAAAAAAGAATCATATTTAAATTTTTCAAAAAAAAAAAAAAAAATATTATCTTTAAAATACTATCGCACATTTGACTATCGCACTTAGAAAAAAACCACTTAAAAAGTATATCTTCTTTGTATATATACATAATTTTACTCCGAAGACAAAAAAAGAAGAAGACAATTTTACAACTTATGCTATAATATAGTAACTTAAAGATATTTGACATATCTCTCTATTAGTAACATCAAATGAATAAACTTTCTATATAACCTCGATATATCAAAAATAATTTTTACAAAAAAAAAAAAAAACAGCAGCCAAAATAAACACTTAACACTTTTTTATTTTTTTTTGAACTACAAACATATATAAACACAACATAATTATATTTATATGTTGCAAGTACTTACAAGATACATTTTATGTATAGATATTTATGTATCTTTGACTGTGTTAAAAAGGCGGTGAAAACCATATTTACAAAGCGATTAAAATTCTACTATGACGATAATTGTCTGGTGCTGTACAATCTCATGCCTCCCCCCTTCTTTATAAAACCAAAAACAGCAAAATTAAACTCTTGATGTTTGCATATATAGACATTTATGTTCAGACAGACTGAATATACTGATTAGTGTTGCGCTTGGTGTATAAGTAATTCATATGTCTGGGTGGATGGTTAATAATAAATATTATAAACTAAATATAAAAAAAATATGAATTTATATGATAAAAATAACTGCACTCTTACACGTTGGTTTTTTTTTTCAGTTATGCTTTTTTTTAGATACAATATTCAATTTTATGCAATTTAATTATTAAAGTGAGCACAGCATAATCATTTTTATTAAGTGGAAATAATTTTCTATGAATATAAAGGGGGAAAAAATTTATATTTTTATTTAAGGTTTTTTTTTTTTTAGTTGTAAAATATTTAATCTAAAGAAAGGTAAATAAATATTTTAAGATTTTTTTTTTTATTGCATAAATTGTTTACACACATAAAATGTATCTTTTGTTTATATTTATGTACATATATGAAATTTGTGTTGTTTTAATTAATTTAATTGTTTTGGAATTATGAACACTTTTTTTTTTTATATAATTTTTGTAAATGTTTATTTTGATTTTGGTGTCATAGTAAAATTAACATAACATGTTAATTATTTATATATTTAATTTGTTATAATAATATAGTTAGATAAATTTTAATTTATTTATAAGAAATTATGATGAAATGGTGTGTAAATAATGGGCGTTTGTTGTGTACACTGGTAATTTTTATGATCTTTACATAGAATTAATGAGTAAAATTTATAATTTGTTTAAGTGATTTAGGAAATTTTAAATTTTTTTTTTTATAAAAATGATTGTTTTTATAATTTATCCTTGAAAAAATATTAAACAAAAATAATAAGAAATAAATTATTTATAAGAAATAAAAATGTTAAATATATTTAATATTAAAATTAGCTTAATCACGACTTTTATGTGGTACTAGAAATAACAAGTATAAATTATTTTGAGTACATCAAGTAATTTTGTATAACATTTAGGTTATTTATAGAGCAAGCATGATAAATTATCCAAGATATTGTAATTTTTTTTTTTTTTTAAGACGAAATGATAATAATTATATTAAATTTTAAAAATTTGTAATTGTTAATATTTTTTTTTTTTTAATAAACATTATTTACATTATTAATAAGCATTCTTTTAGTTACTGTTTCACCAAAAGAAATCTCTTTATTAAAAACAGTCATTAAATTCTCACATTACAAAGTATCTTTTACAAACCTGAGAATACTATTTGTAACTATCAAACCTGACATACTTCGAAAGGGTCATAACTACTAACAAACAACCTATAAATCCACCTTTTGGTGACACCATCACAGAACAGAGAACGATTTTCTCGAAAATTCAAGTTTTTTGACTATCTTTTCTATAGGCAGCTTCCCTTAACGTTAGTAACTATTGAATTATAACTGTTAAGACGACAATAACAACCTCGTGTTCTTTAAGTTACGGCGTAGGCCAAAAGTGATTTTGCAACGTGACAGTATATAGCCATTAGTTATATATATCCACTACAACATTTTTATTAAAGTATTATTGATATTGTGCTTTTAAAAAGCTTATATTGTAATAGCTGTGACATTTACGTTTCACTGATGTGTGCAATAGCAAACCTTCAATAAATGTCAACCAATCAAAATCATAATATATTATTACAAATGTACCAACTTATACGAAAAACAGTTGTGTCCTTTAGAAAAACTGAAAATTTCAACTGAATTTTCTTTAAATTCTTCTCAATATCTTAGATCAAATCATAACATAAATAAAATCAATTTAACCACATAAATAAAAATTGTTCAATCTACAAAGTTTAATATCAATTTTATCTCTTTTGTCCTCTTGGTACTATAAAATATATTTATAAAATATAATAACAAAAAAAAAATTCTTAAAATATTTTCTATAATATCTTTATGTATTTTGTGTTCAAATATTAAATATACTTATATATAAAGACAAATCATTTTATATATTTTTTTTTTTTTTTTTTTTGTAACTAAATATTCAATATTTACACACGAATAAGACTTCGACAGTGGAAAACCATATCAGCACAATAACAACACCAAGAACAATACCAAAAAAAAAATGGCATCTCAATATTTTGTTGTTGTCAAAAGTTTGTCATATTACTAGTATTATTTATCTTTATATACTATATGGAGAGGAGGTTATTGTTATTGTGTTTAGTATATTTGCACAATTGTGTCAATAAACAAAATAAACAAAGACTAGAAAACAAAACTAAATAAACCATATAACAAATAATAACAGACAGACAGACAAAAATAGGAAAATATGTTACGTACATCTCATAAACAATCTAATATTTAATATACGACTGAACTTAATGTATATATAGAATCTACAAAAAACTTGTATAAATATAATCTAGAATTGAACTTTGTATATATTTTAAGTTGATATAGTTTATACTTATGTTGCCCATACATAATACAACATGGTTATCAATGTGTTGTCAACCGGGTTGTAAATTTTCACTATATACATTTCAAATTAATTTGCTTTTCAACCACCAAAGATCTAATAAAAAAAAATGTCTCTAATAAAAGTTGGATGATAATAATTTAATATTATTTTAATCAATAAAAAAATACTGATAACATAAACTTATAAAACAAACATGTGTTTTTCGACAAGAAAACGTCAAGAAACGTCATTTTGGTTTTACAACAATTCTTATACACTGTACAACTTACAACCATCAATCAAGGTCCACATAAATTAAAATATTTTAATATTCCTTCCAACGATTTGAAACAGTCCCACAAACTGTAAACTTTCGCACAAACGATTCAATTTAACCAAGTTGTCAACACGTTGATAAACATGTAATGTATGGGCAACATTAGAGAGTACAAAATTCGAAATTTCTGTTATATTGATTGCCTTGTCATAGATATAAAGTTATAACTGTTTTAAAACTATGTAAATATCCTTTTTTATTTTGTTTGTTTGTTTACCATTTTTGTGTACAAACAATTTCTATGTTTACATTCGAAGGATATATGAAATGATGAAAGCTATCAGAGAGTTTTCAAGTTTTTTCTTTTCTGGTGGCTTCTAAAAATGTCAGAATTTTATAGATATTTGTAATAGTTATTCTACAGGGATCTCTAAAAGTCATAAATATGGGGATAAATTGTAAAATGCTTTACGACTTGTTGTATTTGCGCACATAGATCAATGTTATTTAAATAAAGCTGTGTATAGAGAAGTCTAGATTGCAGTAATTCAGTGTATGACCAGTTCATAAAGTTTTGATCACAATAGAGAGACAATTGTTGTGAAAAAGATTATAATTTATGTAAATAGTCAAAATTAAGAACAAATGACTTAAATAATACTCAAGATTCACACAGTAGAATTCCTATTAAAAAGTAAATGTTATAATTGATACTAAGGTATTTTTTTTTAAAAATTAGTTAAGAAAATCAGGTTAATATTATTAAACCATGTAATTACATACAAACCAATTGCTCAATTTCAACGGAATGTTTTAGTCTTGATTAAATAGTTATTCAAGTGTCGAAATATTGTACGAAAAATTAGGCTGAACGAAAAATAAAGTTAAATTCTTTTCTGTGTTAGAATGAAAATTCAATATAGATACAATATAGTTTTCATAAAAAAATCAAATAATTTAAATTTGTATTTAGCGTTGTAAGTGTGTGTTTAATTGCCTTATGACTTTACATAAAAACGTGTAAAAACACAAAAGTTAAACTGAAACAATAATCGGTAAACATAAAAGTTTTTTGCCACTGAAATTATTATTAACATACCCAAATTTTATTATGAATTTCATATTGTACCCAATCCCATTCCCAAAAATTTGTATTCAATTCAAAAACCTTAAAGAAAATATTTCAAAATTATATTATTTTGAAAACTTTTATTATTTGCCACCTTATTCTCGTTATTGTACAAACAATTTGCTCAGTTTTTTTTTCTTCGAAAATATAAAGTTCTTTATATAATATAGCATAAATATGTATATATCTTCCATATATATGTACATATTTTACTTTAACCCAAAGTTTTTATATCTATACCTACCCTAAAAAACATTGTGTATACAGTACAATCAACATAATAATCTTGTAAACATACATTTCTATCTTTAGGATATATTTATATGATTTTTTTTTTTTTGTTTCTTGACGATAAATGTTTGCAATTCTTTAGTAAATATTCACATTTATATATGTATAGTATATCTATCTATAAAATGTTAAATGTTGTTGTTATTATTTTATATTTATTTACAAAAATATACAAATATATACATAAAGTTCGTTTTTGTTGGTATATTTTGTATGTTTTGCTGAAAAGAATCTTCAATATCTAAATCAACATTTCTTTATACACATTTGAACATTTTCCGTTTTAATATTCCAATTTTTATTCTGTTATATATCTATATATATAAAACAAATAACAAATATTACCTTTTATATACATACTATAAGTATATGTATATACTATATATATAAAATGTTTAAATATTTATTTATGTTTTAATAGTAAATATAATTGTATATATGGTGCACGTTTACTTAAATAAATAAAACTTTGTCTAAACATAGCAATAAGAAAACATACAGAAAAAATGGCAACATCAAATATTTAACTAAATATGTATTTAGAAAATATGTTTAAAGTATAAAAGCCGATTAGAAAAATATGCAAGGATATTTCTGTAGAAAAAAAATATAACGTAAATTGGGGTAATTTTAATTTAGAGATGATATTTTTTCAAAAATACTAAATATTAAGTAAGATCGCCAACAAATTTGTAATCGTAACAGATTCAAATTAGTATTTTATTCAGTCATATTCTTTTTAGTTGAAACAGTATCTGAGTCTAGAGTGTCTTGTAAATTACATAAAGAATGAGGTGTGTGACCTCATTCGTTATAGTCAACCGATTGATATTAATTTTGAGAAGATGAACAGGTTGTGACAAAATTGGACCAAATCCAGCTTTGGCCTTCTCAAAGTGTATTCGTGACATTTTATTGCAACTAACAATGTTATTAATTTCAATATTCTGATATTTGATGTTATGTCTTTTCCTATGATATACAAAAAATTGATTTAAATCTCATTGTTGTCATACAACTGGTCCTGTCAAACAATTAGTCCCTATTCAATTGTTTGCCAGTCAAATCAGCTTCATTTTTTTAATGGCATATCAAATATTATTGGAAGAGACTCCCAGCACTATTAATTGTCATTTTTCTTCTTTTATGATGAATTTTCAGTAACGTTTCACTTGGGAAGTATTTGGTTAGTCACAGAGTCGTGTCAATGTTTGATTTTATTTTAAGAAGAAGTTGCGCCTTAGTAACACGAGACCTTAAATAGCATTAGTGAAACATTAAACAATAAAGATAAATATCGTAAAATATTGTACGGCTGGGTGGATTTCTACTTTTTCTCAAAGTATTCCCAACTAACAGTGTTTGCATATCGTAATTATACATTTGCCAGTGCATTATGTATTTAAATATTATTTTCTATTGCCAATTAACATAAATCTAATACAATTTTCTTACACATTTCAATCTTATTTCCAATGTTAACATAACCTCGTTAATTTTCTTCTAATGCAAATATAGTATCCTCAAATCCTTAAACATTTTAATTTCGTAATTCGCTAATTCACCTTGTAAATGAATATACTTGAAAGTATACGTACAACAATTTTATTTATCTAAATTTTGGTATTTAACTTTTTTCCAGAATATCAAATAATACTAAAAAGGGCACAACTTTCTGTATTAGATTAATTTTTGTTATTTTGTTTTCACCTGGTTAGACTTTTTACCTTGTTTGTTGTTTATTTTATGTTTTTGTTGTTGTTTACGTGTTCCATCACCACGTTGACAACCACATTAAGTATTCACAAGGTTAGTGGGGGCCAATGCCAGTGGGATATTAAAATATTATTATGGGTCTCATGTGGTAATATAATTTGGTTTTGTTGTGTATTTTGTGCGCCTTAATAAAATATGTTAAAATTATGTTTTATTTAAAATTTTCTTGGTTTTTTTTTTGGTGTATGGTTATTCCATAAATAATTTATTATATTTAAATTCTATTTTTTTTTTTACAAGCTAATATTTCTGTTTGCATACGTAAAACATTGAATCCTTAACCTTTCACCGGTTCACTACAACCAATAAAAAACCGGTATGATAGTGCCGGTAGGGGGTTTATTTTGAAGTATGTTTTATACTGGAAAATATTTAACGTGATTTATTTGGAAATTACAGTGTTTTACATTAACTGATGTGAATTTTATGTATGCAATTTTAACGTACATTACTAATTGTGTGGTATTATTGATGTTGTAACTTTGAATTTTGTAGTATCTGTAAATTTGCAGATGTAAAGAATAAACCAGCTTTAAATGAATATAGGAACACATAGCTTAATAGTTTTATCATTTGCTTTGTGATGCAAATTTTGAATGACACTATCAATTATTTAGATTTCTGTATAATAAAATAATTTCGAATTAATTTCTAGATTACTTGCCCGAATTAAATAGTCAGAAAGTTTGGGAGCTACAAATTTAATTAACTCCGAATTTGCAATGGTAATATGCTAGTAAACTCAGCTATTTTTAATTTATTGAGCTTTTAACGGATAACCGCATATATAAATTTATAGTACACTTAATATAATTTCCAGACAGTCTAAAAAATTCCAATGGTTAAGACTAATGCCTCAAGAAACATGTTACAATTAAAAGTTTCTTTATTAAAATAATTCAGTGTCGTCTATTTAAGATTAGTTAACTAAAACTGCAATTAAAAATCCTCTCACATATTAAAAAGAACTATTTTATTAGTTCCTATAAAATATTTCTATCTAATTTTGTTCAGTGTTACTTTCAGTGTCAAACAGTTCTTCTCCAGTTGGTTTTCTATTTCCCTGTGGGTTCCACTGTAAAGTTTGATTACATAATTCGTTGGATTGCGTTCTCGGTGTATGTTCTATCCAAATCCATTTTCATACCTTGCATTCGGTTGCAACCGGTTTTTCTTAGCATTTCATACACAACTTAATCTTGGAGATCGCATTTAGCCAGCATATTTTTTTAGGAAGAAAGAAGTATAATCCATTATTATACTGAAATTTGCATTGGCGTTGTCGTGGTCTATTGGTTAATAATAAATAATTTAAAAATATATTTAATTAAGTAAAAATAAAAGTCTTCTTTTGGCCAACACTTATTTCACACGTAATTTGTTTCATACTATACTGTGTCTAAAACGTAATCAATACATCATCACTAACACTAACTATATACTCTTGTATTCAAACACCTAAAATAGATATATAATTATATTTTTTTTTTTTTTTAAATTTAACATTTTCAAATTACACTGGTGCGTGTATACACTAAAATTAAAACTAAATAAAAAATAAAATAAATATTTACTTTTATTAAATGTTTTTCCAACAGTACAAAAATATGAAAAAAAAAAAAATATGTTGATCGTGTTGTTTGTTAATTAGACACTTTGTACTAATTTGCTGTTGTAAAATTACTCACATAAATATATATATATATATATGTAATTATATAGTGTATAGATATATATAGATACAACAAAAACAAAAGCTATTTAATAAACTACTAATGTTTATACAACATTCTTCAGATATAAAAATAAACTGATTTTTTATGACTTTTTGTTTTGTTTAATTTTACTTAATCATTGAGTGTTTGCCGCATATAATAATTGTAGAAAAAAAAATGTTTATTTAATTTTGTAATTCAAAACAAAAATTTCTAATAAAAAATATTTTATAGGGTGTTGTATATTAGGATTGGAATATATGTACTGATATAGTTTGATTTACATTAAAAAAGTACCTTCTAATATTACCAAATAATTACTAACCTTATGCTGCCCATACATTGTATAACCTGGTTGTAAATATTCACTAAACACATTTCAACTAGGTTTACAACTGTCACAAATCTGCTTGACCAAACGTTGCTAATCATGTTTTATAATGTATATTGGCAGCTATTTCTATTTGATATATTTTTGTTAGTGGCTTCTAGAGAAACACTTAGCACTAAATAACAAAAATATTTCTCACATATTGACAGATAAACTTAACAATGTAATTGATGTTTAAGAAGTAATTGATTTATATTAAGGCTGGTTGGTCAGTTTAAGTGGCGAGTCTCATGTAATATAATCCAATTGAAGTATAAAGCTAAATCATAAAGCTTAATAAAATTATGGTGTTTTTTATATTAAGAACCAAATAACGATCTAGTCATTAGTATTTGGTTAATTATCTTAATTTTATCTTAATTTAAATTTCAGTATTTCACTTTCAAATCTCATTTAATTTTTAAACTGCTCCCATATAATAATCTATGCTTCCTGACGAATTATTTATTAGGCAAAATATGGACTTTTGTTGTCATGTCAAATTATATTGTAGCAATATAGAAATTCACATGCGACAAGTATCATATCTGTATTAACAATAAGGCAGATTTTATATACATTTCTTCAATATCTGTTAATTACCATTGAATTAAGTTGAGTTCGATTATTCATCATTACTACCTTACCCGTACCGTACCGTACCGATCCGCCAGGGACTGCTGTTAACTTAAACACATATTTAAAGGATATTCCTTTTAACTTCTATACGTGTTTTAATATTAATTTGTAAAATTATTTAAATTTTATTATATTTAATGCGTAAATCTAAATATTCTTCATATTTATTTACTTAAATATTTATATTTATTTAATAACTTTATTATATTTATTTATATTCTGATGAAAGTCATATTATATTTTCAGAAAATATATTTTAAAAATAAATATATTTATATTAACTAAAAGAATTAAAATAAAAATTGTATAAATATTATTTTTTATTGATATTGAAAATGTAAACATTTACAATTGGAATTGTTGAATTTATTTAAACATGTTGAAAATTCAAATATTTTATTTATTTAATTTTTAAAAAATATATTTTTTTTTATTATTATTATTAATATTTGATCAATATATAAACAATAAATATTTTTTAAAATTATTCTTTATTTCCAAAAATTAATCAAATTTTTTATTGTATTTTTTCTTTTCAGATAAATTGATTTATAATTTAGTTTTTTTTTTTTGTTTAAAATAACAATTTACCAAGGATGAAAACGATATCTAATCAACGATGGATTGCTACTAATTTAAGGAAACGTATTAAATTTGATTTTAATGAAATTTTTTGCATATCTTCAAGGCGAAGATAAAAAAAATATATAAATATATTGTAGAAAATAATAAAAAGAAATATTTAAAGAAGAAAAATTAAGTTAATTAACAAAAAGTGATTAAACTTTTAAAGTGAATAAAAATATATAAATTTAATTTAAATTATATACTTAAAAGAAATATTATACAATTTTAAGTATGTATCCGAGTGCAAGTATGAATGCTGCAGCTGTAGCAGCAAGACATCCGGTAAGTTAAAAAATGAAATGTTTAATTTAAAAAAAAAATTCAATATAAAATTTTAAATTTAATTGTAAAAACTATAAAAAAAAAAATAGAAGATGTAAATTGTAAGAAGTAGCTATAACTTCTTACTTTTAAAATGTCAAACTTCAAACAATTTATTATGAATTTCGAATTTTTGACTGTTCTGAATTAGCAGGCAAAAATAATTAGATACTGGTTGCGAAATCGCGATATGATTTTTATATTCTATCAAAGATAATACACACAATTGTCTCTGATTCTATCTTAATTGCTTTTTAACAATCGATTTATTTCCTTGGGTTATTTTCATTACAGCTCCTAAAATTATGCAATTTCTAATATAAAATTATAATAAATTCATAAATTGATCCTTGAAATATTTTTAATCTTTCATCTAAACATTTGCTTCGTTGGATAGTTACCAATAATTGAAAATAAATTTGAAATCTACAACAAGCTTACTAAGTACAGTATAAATGAGAGTTACAAATTATTTATGGTTTAAAAAGAGATCATTATAAATTTTTGGTACATTTTATTGTTATTTCAAATTTGATACCTAATATTTATTATCATTTTTCCGTAAAATTAAATTATCACGAGAATAATTCACTCATCCTTTTCTTTTTGTAGACTATTTTGCTGATAATTTATAACTATACAAATTATTCAATATCTTTTAGCAAGCATAGAAGCAAACTTAAATTACCAATGAAATTTTTCATTATTTTTAAATTACCATTTACACACCACCCCGTCCTTTTGCCCAAAGGATATTTACCACTGAAAATATATACGATGAAAACTCGGAATATAATTTTACATTGAAAACTCACACCCTCTTTATTTTTATATGCACCCCTCTTATAAGGGTGATTTTATTTTTTTCATTTTGTAATTTAATATATATTAAATTGGAAATATCCCGTAGAGGACGTACATGTAGTAAGACCTTCAATTTTTATAGCTTGATTTTGTGATTCCGATTAGATTTCCACTATATATAACAAAATAAGTACATAAATAAATCGTCCTTTTTTTATTTTTATGATTATTGGTGTATATACAGTTTGATCTCTAGCATTTGACCAGTTGTTAGGGCTTTATATATGCCACAAAGGATCAGTAATTGTATTTTTCTTTAGCCATTTTATTCCTTGTCTGGGCATATAGAACATAAAATTATTGAAAATAAAAATTATCTATAAAGGTTCAATGTCCCCCAAGCATTATAAAAATAAAAATGTTGCCCACTTTGTTGATATTGAATAACTTAAGAACATCAAGGATATTTTTGTAGTTGTTGTAAATTATGAAAATGGTAAGAGCAGATAGAAAAGGAGATTGTTACAAGTGATATGAACCGCAAATGTTGAACATTGAATATATACATATATTTAATAATAGATATTCTAATTCTTCAAGTTAAAGAAGTCAGTTTTCCTTTGAATGTTGGCCAATATTAAAATATATTTGACATTGATTTTATCAAATGGCTTAAATCGGAAATATTGTCATTCCAGAAGACAGTGTTTTAACTCTTTAAAATATAATTCAGACAAGTATGTCACAATTACAACAGTACGAGGTTTCCTTCTCGATATTTTGTTGTTCTCATTGATTTAGTTCGTTTCTTTTCCTCTGATTATCTAGTACCATTATTAATTTTAAATATATTTCTTGTTCCGTACTCCTACACCTTAGTATACCATAAAAATAATATTATTCTGAAAACAATTTTCTTCCTTGAAATATAATTAAATTTAAATGGACACACATAATTAACTATGTACTTATAAAAAAAAAACAATTTCACCAATTAAACTATAATAAATTTTACGGTATCTTATAAATATTTTACATATAAAAATTACCCTGTTAACTTCAAAAATAAATTAAATTTATTTTTTTATTATGTTCTTCAGAAATCACTTTGGCACTTACCCATTCTATTATTCCCATTAGCCATGCTATTTAACATTTTTCGTATATATAGTCTAATATTAAAGTGGTTAGTATCATGGTGGCTGCGATTTCATGTTTCCAATTCCATTTAATTCATTTCCAGTCAGCTCTCGCTCTTTATTATACATATTTATTTATATATATAATTATTAAATTGAGGGTTGAAATAATAATAAAATAAAATCACGTTAAATCCTTACATGCTAAAGCCGTCATTTTACTAAATATCATTGTACCGGAAAACTGTCTACCATATATTAAAAAATAAATTATATATAAATGTGTGTACGTATACACAAGGATACAATCGTATAATATATGAAGTGTTTGTATTTCGCACCCTTAAAAGTGCCATTCTGTTGCCTGTATTCCTGCAATCATAAATTTTGTTGTTTAATTCTATATAATTTTTTTTCCTCTGCCATATTTTCAACCCCTCTTAAAATGATAAAATCGGTATATATATATATATATATACGTATAGATATAAATAACAAGGGGTAAGTTTAAGTGGGTAATATGTCGACAACAAAAACGTAACTCCACAATGTGGTGCCGGATGTGACATTATTATTTCAATTTCCTTACAGACCCCTCTACAAATTTTATTTTATAATATTGCTTTAAGGGTTGTTTCTCTTGTACTTTGTTCTGTTGTGTTTTTTCTTTTTTTACAAATCATGTTTTTATACACGTTACCTACCCTTTTATCATTATCATTTTTCTTTTTTTTTTGTTATTATTATTTTTCCTGTTTTAACAACCCCCAAAAAGAGGATGAAATGAAGAAAGAACAATAAATATATATTTTTTTTTACCCTTCGACATTTTTATTTTTTAATACTACAATGGTGAAGTTGTTGTGGGTAATTTTTTTTTGGATATTTTTTGTTTTTGTATTTGAATGGTTTCAAAAGTTATCAGTAAAATCTACCCTTAAGGTCTTCAATTTTTTAATATATATAGAAATATGTACAAATACTTTTACCCTTGTTGGTTATCCGTTTGTCTTTTGGTAAAGACGTGTGTGAGTTTACAAATTAAAGGATCATGTAATAATTGTTGTGTTTTTGTATAGCGTGTGTTGTTTGTTCGTGGCTATAAATTTGTTTATTTTTAGTGTTTTGGGGAATTAAAAATTTTAGAGGGAGTTTAGTTTTGGTCAAAATACAAGTACCTAAACAGTAAAGGATTATAAATTTAGTATAATATATGAAAATATAATATTTCATATTTTTATATATATTATACAAACAATCACGAATTTCAAGAGAAGAAAACACAGTTTTGAATAATTTTTCAAATAATCCACGTTGAACGGTTGTGAAATTTAGAACTTTCATTTTCCGTACTTAAAAAATTCAGCATAAATGTCAAAAAAAGATTCAAAAGATTCAAATTATACTAATAATTAAAATCTAAATATCCAGTCCTTTACACTAAATTAACTAATATTCTTATTTAAGTGTACAAATCCAAAATTAACTAGTTTTTATATTAATAATTTGCTATTTTCTACTTCTATTATCCTTATTGCAGGGATCAAATATTGTTATCAATACACGATTTAAACTATAATTTTGAAACGGAAACCGGTGAACATAAAAGGGTTATTTTCATTCTATCTTTACGTTTTTGTGTTCAGTATAATCAAAATTTTACTTTATTTTTCCCACAGGAAAATATACTAACAATTTCCTGTATACTTTTCTTATTTAACATTATACAGGGTGGGCTATAAATAGCTGACAGAATAGTGTACTAGCATTTTTCATTTCAGAGTCTGGGATTTCGAATTAATGTCTATTTTTTGAACTCCTAATCGAAATAAAATTCCAGTAAAAATCATAACTTTATGAATTAATTCATCAAATGGATTTAGTAATCTGCTAATATGTCTTAATATATTTGTTCTACAATTATCATTCCTCAGTACATTTTACGTTTCACCCTGTATAAGGACTGTTTGAAAAATTTTGTTGTTTTGGTTAATATATTTTCTATGAAACGTGCACGAAATATATAAAACTAAAATTTATCTGAAGGACTATTTTCATATCAGGATAACGTATAACGAAAATATACACTGTTTTCGTAATAACAAGTTTTTTCTGCAAAAAAAAGTCTCATTTTTGTTTTAAACTATACTAAAAATTTCCAGCTTTTGTCTATAGAGGGTTGGAAATAATAAAATAAAAGCACCAAAAAAGGATAATAAACTATGAAAATGTTATGACTGCAGTTTTATCTATACAGAAATTATTTACTATACACAATATTTTTGAATGAATATTTTAGTTTTGGTATGAAATAAAAAAAAAAATACGTACATGAACACAATCAAAAAAAGGATATGAGAAACAAAACCAAACAAAAAATTTTTTGTACGTAAAATATTGTCTTGTGGGCGGTCGGAGGTTTATAGTTTCTATGATATGTTATTTGCAAGGCGAGGCTGGAACACAATAAAATTAAATACAGGCTTTTCCATAAATAATGAAATTATATATAACGTACCCTTAAGAAATAAGGATATACCATATAAGAATGGGAGAGATTTTTAACGAAAATTTTTTGTTTTGCTTTCCCTTAGATTTCATATGGCAAAAAAGTTAAGAGTAATTTTAAATCACGACGATCATTATTATTATTTTTTTCTCCCTATACACATTTATTGAGGATTTAATGGATTTTTTTTTGTCGAGACATAGGAATTGATTTAGAGGTTTTGTTATACATAGAAGAAATCGGTGGGTTTTGAAGTGTAAATTTGTCAAATTGTTTTATTGAGTGCTTTATTACTGAATTTTTATAGAATTATATTGATATTTCATGGTTGTTTTAATATTATAAAGATTTTGTGTAAATGACTATGTAATATAAATACTAAAATTTTATATAAATTACGTGTCTGCTGAAATGAAATTTTATTTATGATGAAAACTATTCAAATTTCTTGTATAATGTTAGTTAATTAAATTTACATTTATGCTGATCATAGATTAATACTAATAATAAAATAAGTTAACGAGCCAGAGACTTTATTTTAGATATGACGAAAACCGATTTTCTAGCAAAGATTATTGTCGCAGTATCAGTTAGTCGATTATCAAAATGGTGATTATTAACTTGTACATGTTCTTTCAAATTTATTTGGGTATAATTTTACTGATAGATATTCAAATTTCTGAAGTTTAATTGATATCAAATTCAATATATCAAACTATATCAAATTCAATACCTAACAAAATGGTTAGAGAACAAATTGTCAATAGAAAAAATGTGAACTAACAAAAATTTCAGCAGAGAAAATACTAAACTAATTAAACATCTTTTCAATTCTTCATTGGAAGATTTGGATTCATCCTCCGCAGAAGGAAACAAAACAATTAATTTTCATCTTTTAAGTATACATATATGGATGAATTGATCGCTGCATGCATAATGCATCATTACAAAAGCAAGTATTCCACAATATATGTGGAATATTTCATGGTACTACAATCCGTATACATATTGTGTCATACATACAAGATTCATATTTGGAAGTAAAAAATCGTTCTATATATTTACTTCAAAAAAAAATTCCAGAATATTTTAAATAAATTCCAGAATAATTTAAAAAAGATATCAACAATTTAATTGATTGGGTAATGATTCCTCAGAAAAGACTCATTATATTACACGGAAAGATGAAATTTTTGTTTATACGATTACTTCTCTAACCGCATTTCACAAGCAAGCCTGTCTCCATTTCTTGCTGGCTTTACTGTTCTAATGAATTACGTACTTATAATTTTCAAATTTATATAATTTTTTTTTTATTGACATTCAGGATAATCTATAGAATTAAATTTGATTTAAATCAAAATTCCATTATCACTGCACATTTTTAGATCTAATATAGAAATTTTTTTATATCTCTTCAATATTATACAAATATTAATTTTTATCTTTAAAATTTATAAAAAAAAAAAAAAATATTGAAAATACCAGAAGCCAAAAATTACTTAAATCAACATTAATATTGAATGTATAGAATATTTGTATAATATGTTATTTGTTCCCACACCAGAGGTTACTCATCCTTAATACTAAAATATAAATTTAATCTCATATATACAAAAAATGTATAAATTTACAAACATATATTGGAAAAGTAGTACAAATAAATATGTATATTTTTTTTTATTTATTCACTAAATATTTATTTTACCTTTTAAATATTTGTTGATTTTGTTTGTTGTTATTTTTCATTTTTTATATACCTTTTTTTTACTTTCTCTATATTATTATCAATTTTCCTATCCTGCAGACATAATAAGTTAATGTTTATTCATCATTTTGTCAATATTTACACAGTTTGGGGTAAATCTATATCGTATATATTTGTATATACGAAATACTGTATATAAAAAAAAATAGTATATATAAAAATAAATAGCCTCACATTTATGGTACTTAACTTCAGGCTGATATATTTAAATATATGAAAATATTTACTTTTCCTTTATTGGAAATATAAAAAAAATGTGGAATTTCATTTTTTATATTATACACGTTTTAATGGTATAAATATTTTGCTGTTGTTGTTAGGTTATAATGTTATTAGCAGAAGCGAACATTTACCTGTTAAAAATTTGTTTTATTAAAGTTTACTTTACCATCCGATAAGCTGATTCATTTTTTAACATAAAGTCGAGAGTTTTACGCACGTTAATAAAAATGGTCAGTAATCATTTTGTAGTCCTTGTACTGTTTTTCATTTATTTAAGCTTCAAGAAAATCAATTCTATAAATATGAATTATATACTAGTATATTAGTTACCGTAACTGTTATACCAATATAACAAAAATTAAAAATACAAGGAAATTATTATCTCTAAGCTCCTGATTAATATCTAGCTCGTGGTTAGTAATAACGAGTCTAGGCTCATGATAAGTGTCATGATCATCACGGTGATACATATTTGTGTAGGATATCAACACAGTCCGGTAGTTGAAGATTATATTATCTGCGAAATCTTTACAATAGCAGACAATTAAGATTCTAAGAAATTATAAATTCGATAGTATTGAAAAGGTGGCATCTTAGTTGAGACCATTTGCTGCCAAGAAATATCTCGAATAACTTGAGAGTTATAACTTGTATTTGGTAGGAAATGGTAAAATTATTTTATAATAATAAAGAGACACATATGTATACCAAATAGTGGCTTAATGCTGAAATCATCAAGCTTAACCAGATGACGTTTCTTTTCTTAACTTCAAATTTATACAATTAATAAACTACATTTTTATATTATTATTTTTTTTATTATTTTTTTATTGCAATTTTATTACGAAATTTCTTTATTTACGCAAATAATAATCTGTAAATTATAATTCAAATATTTTCCATTTTCGTATCACGATTTTTCTAAAAAATTTCATCAGGCATTACCGTGTATATTTAAGTGCATTTAAAACCACAAAACAAAATATATAATAATAATAATAATAAAAGGAAAAAATAAAATAAAATATAGAAATAAAAAAACTTAAAATCTCCACCAGAACTGAAAACTCACTTAAAACCAAAAAAAAGCCATTATAGAGAGAGGTCAACAGTCATCACCAACAAGCATGTATTATTATTATATACTTCTATATCTATGATGAAAACCATAATAGAAATATATCCAACATACAAAATCATATAACCCATTATACATAAACATTATATATATTTATATATATATGCTTTGGAAAATTTAACCACTAAACCGCCATCACCATTTAACTCTCTCACTCTACTTTTTTAAAAATAATATATATATATGTATATATATACATTTATATTAAAAACCACAATATTCTCCATTAATTCGTCTATGGATTACAACTCCCTTATATCTCACTCTATATTACATATTTATACATACATTTTTATATATAAAATATCCTGACAAGTTAGATTTTAGTACTTCACAACATAAATTTAACGATTCCTGAAAATTTTCATTTAACTCTTACTATATAAAGCATAACTTTATATACATATATACATAATTATGTTTTCAAATATATTTTGTATATATATATATATTATTAATATGGATTTTAAGGATATTAAATGGCAAACAAGGATCAGGCTTATACATTAAAAATATATATATAATGCAATAACAATAATTGTATATCAAAAGAAGAGGTGAGGTATAAGAGTGTAAAGAGGGTTGAAAATGGGTGTTTTTAAAATCGAGGTTAAATTAGGGATTGTATATTTTAATTGTAGGTTGTTTTTTTTCTGAATATATTTATATATATTTGTTTATTTGAATGTTATATACGTATAATATATAAATATATTTATATTAGTTTGAATAATTTATCCGAAACCAAATAAACCACATTAACCATAAAGCCACTTCTCGTCATTGCTTCTGAAAATATTTTTATTATTTATTTAACAGCATTACACACAGGAGTAAATAATGTTTGTTGATATTTTGGAATATTATATAAATGTATATATAATATTGTGGAACAAGGATATACAGAATAAAATAAATGGGGGTAGACGAAAATGATATTTTGGAAATTTAAATTTATGATGAACCAAAAGATCAAAAACAAAAATAAAAATCTTTTTTTTATTGACTGTTAAGAGTGAAGAATTGTGACTTTTTTATTTGATCTGGAAATTATTTCGGTTGAATTAGTAAAAGGTTAAATATTATAAATAATTACATTTATTATTGTTATATAGTCATTGGATGTGGTTTTATTTGTATTTTTGATAATTACTTTTGTTCCATAAAATTGATTGTATAAATTTAATAGTAGTCTTAGTAGAATATTTTAGAATACTCCATTTATTCTTCTACTTATGGGCTTTACAGCTCTAGGTACAATTTAACTATCTAGTTGTCTCCATATTTCTTGATTTTTTGTCGTAGTTTTCCAATTTATTATATACATTTTACTGGTGTTAATTTATATTTTAAGATGATAATTGCTCTCGGTATTCCTCTGCTAGATTGTAACATTTGTTCGGTTTTATATTTTCCGTCATTCTGAACATCTCAAACACTGTGCTTGACAAAAACTCCATTTATTATGGAAAATGTTCAGGTTTTTCTCAGCACTTCGTAATTTTTCAAAATATTTTCCCAATAATTAAGTTCAGTCTACACTAATAATTTGTTAAGCGACATTAATTCATACGTATTTAAAAACTAAAAATGCCTAGGTCCCACAGAAAGGTTGATCCAGGCCTTCTGCTTAGGTATTTACCTTTCCAGAAACCAGTAAAATAAATAAAAATTCTTAAATAATAAAATAATCTTGTAGCTAAATTTTCTATTATTCTATAACTCTCATTTTACCCATTAAAATTAGCAAGTTAACTTTACTTTAAATGATTATAATCAAGTAACACTTTCCAAACTTTTCAAAATTAACATTTTTTTAATATTTTAGTTAATTTTATATCAAGTTTTCTTATTATTGTTTCACGTATTTTTTTTCGCAAAACAAATTTTAAAGTTTCCAAGTTTCCTTATTGTTTTAAACATTTCTGAATATATACAAAAATTTATTTAAATCTTTAACAATTTGATAAATTTTTGTAAAACTCTGAAAGTCTTTTAATAAAATATAAATATTATTTTAATCTTTCAGCTTAGTATCAAATTGCCTAGTAATAACCACAAAATGATTCCTGTTCTCATTTTCCTTTTTTGCATAGTTTAAACTTTTTGATTATATTAACTGTCAAGTTTTTTGTACTAATTTTTATACCCAACTAAAAGTGGCATATCATTTCTATACACATACATGAATAATAATTATAACCACAAAAAAAAACTTAATAGTTTTCATATAAACCACTTTTCATATATCCTTCCATCCTTGTATACAACAATTTTATTAGATACCAAATGGTAAATTACCTGAGACATTAAAACAAAAATTTATAAGTAAAATATAAATATAAAAAAAAGGATGACAAAATATACTCACGTACTATAAATACTATATAAATATTATCCTATTTTGTGGTGTATATCCTTGGTAAAACTATATTTACTACTGCTACATTTTTACTCTTTAAAAAAGAACTATATTTTAAGCACTTTTCGGAATAATAAAATTTGTGGTATTAGGTATTGTATACCCCTGAAAAATAATATATATAAAAATATAACAAGGATACAAAAAGGATATTTTACAATTGAGTTTTGTATTATTTAAATTCTTTTATATACATTTTATAAAGATATATTATTTTGAAAAGCTAACTAGATTTTGTGTATAGTTAAGAGTGAAAATATAGTCCCACTTCCGTTTCACTTGTATTAAAAACACAAAAGGATTGTTTTATATTATAGGGTAGTCTGAGCAAATACATGATTTTTGGAATACAAAATTTAAGGTTGTTTAAAATTGATTAAATTGTTGATGCAGCTTTATAGAATATTAACAATATCAGGATGAGATTTCTTCATAATATTGTCGAAAATGATGTTATTTCCAAATTGGTCCTTCGAGCGAATTTTAGTCCTTCGAACTAGATTTCTTTTTTTTAATTTAATAACTGTAGTTTTATAAATTATCAATGTTTTCCTGGTAAAACAGAAAATAATTTCCTAGTAACACAAGTTTCTTGATAATATTTGTAAAACTGGGTATTATTTCAAATTGGTCCTTCGAACGAATTTTAAATATGTTTTTGGTTCTTCGAACTGAAATTCTTTAAAATTGGCTTGATGATGCTGGTTTTGATTCTGTACAAAATGTGATATCTAACATTGATTCATCAGAAAATATTCTTAATTGTCTATTTTGTTCAGGAAAATATTTTTTTTTCATTTATTCGCTAAAGAGTTTTTGAAATCCATATTTTTACCAATATTTTTAATATTTTTTCGCATACCCTATTTTACAAAACCTTCGAAAAATGTTTTATTTTTTCTGTAAAATGTTTTATATTCTTCCATTTTACCATTTCCATTTCTAATATTAAATAACATAAAATCCCAAATCTCCTATTCTCCTGTACCCACAACATCAAAAAAAAAAATCTTTCAAAAGAAAGAAAAATTTGATTGGGATTTAAGATTTTTTGGATATATTTGTTAAGGGGTTAAACATTGTGGTCGACCAACATTATCCTTAAAATTCCTGTTTTTAATATTGGGTTTTTTGTTTGTTTGTTGATATGGTGAATATTTCCCTCGAGTTATTCTTTTACATTGTCCTCTTTCAAGGGACAATACTTTTTATGCATATAATCTTTTGATATCCTTCCACCAGAGACAAGACCATTTACAGAACACTATCTTTATGTAGATGGTTTAATTATAATTTCTTTTTCTTTTTTGGTTTTATGTATTATTTCTTTTTGGCAAGTTCGAGGTAAAAGAGTATGAACGATATTAAGAGGTACTCATTATACTATATACCAAGAGCTATAAAACTGATATGGAGAGTTCTGGGAGTATTTAAGTAATAAAAATGAATTTAACGACATTGTAGGGTAGAAAAAAATGCTTTTAAAAGGTTATATATTAAGTAAAATTTTATATACAATGTCTCTGTTCACTATTTAACCAAAATACTTTTACATCTATGGAGCATTTTTTCTGTATATAATTTTATAAAATTTTTATAAGATTATCTGGAAAATATATGATTAAAAATTGTTGATATGCAGATATTTACATTTTACTTTACTGTTTTTTTCTGGAAAAGGTACTTACAATTTTCATGGCTTGTTGAAATTTAAAATATTATATTTTTATCATTTTTATAACTTTTCTTCAGACATAATCATTATTTAGGGATTGTAAAATATAATTATATGTCATTTCTATGTCAAATTGGTCTCTTTTTTTTAATTTAAAGCTATATATTGCACAATTCATAGAACAAGCTTGTTACAACTCATAACATTGGTTGGTTTGAAAAGAGTACGAAAAGAGTACTTCGCACGTAGGGCACATGTCAACCCACATATTATTACATTAAAAAATATGCTTATATTATAAAAAAAACCAATTTGATTTACGGACCAACTTGATATGGAAATGCTATAAAAGTTAGAGCTATAAAAGAAATTACTTTTATTTTAAAATTTACATAATTTACAAGCCATTTTTTTTAAAGTGTTTTACCAAATCAATGCATTGCAAAATAAAATATGCATTATAATTTATATTTTAAACTATATAGTCATATTTTAAGTAATCATCCCCTCAGTAATCTCTATAAACTATTTTAAAATTCTCAACATCATAAAAATTGTAAATATCATCAATAAATTATCATAAAAATCACTTGTAACAATAACAATAAAATTATATCTGCGCAAAGGATATCAAAATTGTATTACAAAGTAAAATTCCTTCTTGACTTCAATGGGTCTATAAAATTTATTAAAAATTATTAAAAAGTCAACCCCTTTTTTTATTATATTTATTCGTCACGCGTCATCATGATCAATAATTTCTAATCTACGCTGAGCATTAAAAAAAAATAGAAATTGTTTATTTTATCCTTTTATATGTTTCCCCGTTAAATTTAAATTCTATTTTCAAGTCCTTGACAATAAGAACATATATATTTATATATATATCCAATCCAGATTGTTTCATATATATTTGCCAAATATTTTATTACCCTAACTGGAAAAATATCAAAATAATGAACAATATTGCACATTTGCTACCCATCAGTTCAACTCAATTTAATAACTATATTCCTTTTTATTCTATCCAAAACTTATATATATATGATCCTTGAAATTATGATAACATTAAAATCTACAAAATGTACAATGTATGGTATGTTCCTTCAATAAACGTCAATGTCAATTTAGTGGTTAAATGTGCCAACACGACGGTGTTAACAAAAATATTGTATATCCATATCACAAAATTATATGAAGCGTCGCCGTAGTGATACACTTAAAATAAAATAATTGCTAATCGAACCGTTAAGTAAACACAAAATTTCATATTAAAAAGAAGGATAAAGGATTTTATTTGTTATATATATACAATAAAATTATATATAGCGTGAATACAAAAAAAAAATATTAAAGAGATCCTTTTAAAAGGATAATTTTTGATGTCAGTTTCACAATTCAGTAATTCCAAAACTTGTACAATTCATTTTATATATACTTTCTATATGTACTGACTGTATAATATTTATAATATAATCAAAAAGGATATTTAAACCACGTATATATTAATATATCTATATTTGAACCATCCTGCTGTCATTTTACCAAAAAAAAACTCTGGTGCAAGTGAAATGAAGAGTGTATAGGACAAAGAAAATGAGAATTTCATGTTTAATTATTGAATTGGAAAAGTATGTCGTTTTCATTGGGGGATTGATGATTATATGATGATGATGATGATACACGAATTATAAATCCAGCAGGAAGGTGTATTGTGTTCAATGGCATTATATACATATATCCATTCTGTTAATCACAAATGTTCTCTGTATTAAATTTGGATAAAAAAAAAACATGTATATTTTTGAGGGCTGATATTAATTCTTGCTATTTAAATTTTTGTGATAAGTCACCCTTCAAAAAAAAAAATATTATATTAAAAGTTGAAGGCATATAGTAGTTAATGATGAGGGTGCAATTATTATAAAATTTAAAATGGTTTGCTGATTTTACAATCTTTAATACTCTTGAGAATTAAAGATTATCAATTCTGTGATAAATAAACTTATTTTTTTTAAGGATATACATTACAACAATTTTTATCCTGATACTGAATTCAAGAGCTATAGCCATAGAAATGTTTGTTTGTATAAATAATGTTTCTCTTGATGGTTCCTTTAATTCTCTTATGACAATATGCTTGTGGGCTAAGATTATATATAAACAACAACAAAAAGATAAACCTGAAATTTTGTATATAAAAAATAAATAAATGACACTTAATAGCGATGACAATTATCCTCTTGTCTCTGTATATAATATCTATATATTTAAACACGAGACGACATAATAAAGTGTACATAAACCATGACATGAACAATCATCATCTTTTCATTTTTCTATGTATTTTACTATACTACGTTCCGTACCATTAAATTAAGGAATAACGCAAAGAATATAAAAAAAAAATCATCGTGGTTGTTTCATTAAATCACTTTGTTGTTATCATTACGATGAAAATCTTATGTGCAGCTTTACCAGACCCCTGGGGGGTCTAGAATTAATAATTTTTTTTCTGTGACAATTTCGAAAATTCTTATATTAAATATTATTATTGTTGGGTCTGTAGACAATTTTCCATAATATTTTTTTTTTCAAGAGTGAAAAAATCGTAATTTTATGCTAAAAGGCGTAGAAGAAAATAGCGTCGTCCTCCTTAAAATTTACAAATAAAGCCTGTTTTAGCCTCAATCATCCTTTATAATTTCTTAGTCATTCTTTTTCTATATTTCAATTTTACTATATATATATTTAAATCTATTATTCCCTTTACTCTTAAGAACTTGTAAGAGTTTTTTGTTTTCTTCTTTTTGGGGGATGATTATGAATGGGCTGTTTTTTTGTTTTTCTTTAGACTCCCCCAATAACATACTTTATTCAATTTTAATACGTTTCACGCTGTTACCTCAATCACTTTTTGCATAAATTTGAATTAATGTAAACTGAATGGTTTTTTTTTTGCTTCATGCTATAGTCACTGAAAGATTGCCAAGGGCGGGGAGAAAAATAAGAGTTTACTAAAAAAAACATAAAATTTTCTTTTTTTTTCGTAAATAGGGTACAAAAGAAAAACGACTGGATTGATGAGAAATAAAAGGAAATGTGTAGTGATTGTATAAAGAATAATAATAACAATAAAAAGAAAAATGATGAGAAAAAATCTTTACCAGCGAGGACTTTAAGGGTGGAATATATTAAAATTAAAAAAAAAAAATAATAATAAACATTTCTGAAAGAAAATTGTGAAATGAACTGTGAAAAATTTTACTCTTCAATAACTTTGAAATTATACGAGAATTTTTTTTTTTTTTTCTGTTGTATATAATTGGGGAATGAATTGGGGGATGAAATTGAAGAAAATAGTTAAATAAAATGAAATCATTGTTTTCAACAACTTTTTTTTTGTTGGTTCTATTTTTAAATAATGTGGAACTAATTCGGGGGTTAAAAAGCATTGATGATAATAATAATGATAGCATAGAATACACGAGGCTGAACTTATTGTATAAATTGAATAAATTATTACAAAACAAGGAAAATTCTTTTAGTGTATAATAATAAAAAAGGGACGTTTTATTAAATGAAAATTCATTTCTTTTGCATGGAAGAAAGGGCTATTCCAAAAATAACTTTCAATACTTCGGAATTAGATTGAATCGTTTTTTATGGTTACCTGGTTTTTTTAGAACCTCAACACTTGTAAGTAGAAGGATTTTATTTGCTTAGCCTGGCTGTCCAAAATAAACTCTTTTCAATGACTAAATTTTTCACAAAATTTATTTTTTAGAAATATTTGAGAACATTTCAACTTCCATAATCTGCTATGTGGGTCGAGTAATATGGATCGATTTGCTGCAGGAATGATAAATCAATCAACAAATGACTTAGGCCTAAATGTGTATGAGACCTCAGGAATAAGAATTACTTATAATTTCAAACGAACGAACCAACAACAGATGTCAGTTGTAGTCGATTAGTGTGATTCCAGGGACCACATTACTTCCTACACTTAATCTTGTGTCCTGGTTTTCTGAAATTGTAATATTTAAGAATTTTACAAAACTGATAATGGATGACTAGAATTATTATATAGATATTAAGATCCATATTTTGATAAAACATCTTGCATTATGAATACGTTTACGATGTAAATGATGATGAACAAAATGAAAGTGAACAATAAGCCAGTCATTAATACTGAGCTATTTTATTATAAAAAAAGCAATTTCAAAGATTGAACAAAATATAAACATTATTTTTGTTTTATCATCCTAAATACAATCTATCATATTCGGTAGTAAGGTTAGAATTCATCAATTTACGTACGTAAAACAAGAGCTTACTAAATTCCATAAAATTTTATAAATCTCTTTACATCATTTCATGTTTATAACCATATCGTATCGATAAAAATTCGGTATAGCGTAATTTCCTTTTAGAGGGCATGTAAAGCAAAACATCAACAAAAAAAAGCTTATATTTATCAACTCCCATTTTTTTTTTATGTTAAGAATAATGATGATTATGAGAAATTTTCATCCTTTACACTTTTTCTATATCGACATTATTTTTATATTTATCTCTGTTGAAAGAATTGAGAGCAGATTATCTATCTCTTATATATCCTTTAGTACTGTAATATTACAGTATAGAAACATAATGTATAAATATAATATAAGTATTATTTTTCATGTCCTGGGATACCATTAGACTTCATAGAGAGTATAGCTGATAAAATTTCTGAATAAAATCATATAAGTTTGGTACGTGCTTATAATCATTAAAAGGATTGTTATATCCAACTTTTTTTTTTATACTATTAAACAAATCCGCATGATACACGTTTCACATTCAATTGCTACTGTTTTTGATGTTAAAATCTCATCCTTTTTATCATCGTATACTGGGAGTTGAATATAATATGTTGTTAGTTGAGATAAATTTAATAGAGTCCCATATATTCAATGTTTTTTTTTTATATTTTGTAGAACATATAGTTTGACTTTCGACCCTTTAGTGTCACGTCTTCATATCTATTCAACTCGGAAATGATGATTATCCTTATTTTATCATCAAATATAAATACATATATAAATATGTATATATAAAACTGTGAATGTATTAAAATATTCATAAATTTCTTGTTGTTGCTTTTTGTTTGGGGATTAGTAGAATGATGAGTTGAAAAGAGTTTAACTAAATTGTGTATGGTATTAGATGGGTTTAGAATTTTGGAGTGATTTAAAAAGTTTTGATAGACGATTGATTTTTGATACTTTGGTATATATAGGTAGAAGCATATGTCAATTTAAAATCCACCTGATTAGATTTTAAAATATTAGAATTTTAATCAATGTACATCATAGGATACAAAATGATATTTATTAAAAAATCAATAAGCATTTGGGCTAAACAGTGTAACCCTATACCGTTCGTGTCAGAGAACGGTTTCCAACATACAAAACTGTTAGCGGACACCGAATTCTAGAAAGACAAAGAAATTATTAAAGATGAATAAAGCTACTTCAAGATTATTCTATGGAGTTGCTACGGAACACGGAATAATCAGGAAGCATGCGATAAGGAGAAGAACATCTATTATGCCACTGTCCCTCGGTACAACAAAGAAGTTTCGACACGATACAATGATGAAAAAGGTGGTCGACTGGATAGTATAGCGGACATTTCAATAAGGCTTTAGTGCATAAAGGAGATTATTACCATATCTTTAAAACCAACCAACCAACCTTTGATTTCATCTAATAGTTCAAGTTTGGTTAAAACAGTTTGTTTTTCCTGTCATCATATTTTATCTTAAATATCGACATCCAAAAACAATGATTTATGTAAGTCCAAGTTTAACTCATATTTTAATTTCTTACTTAAAAGATTTATCACATTTCTTTGCAACTGGAAATTATCTTTTTGAAACAGTGATTCTCAAGGATGTCTATTTGAATATTGTAAGAGTTGATGTGTTGTTATACTGAATTTTATATTTATATAAATTTATGAAGAAGAAAAAAACATATACAACAGAACTAACTGAAATTCTAAAGATACTTTTCTATATCTGTACTTTCCATTTTCACTATACTTGTTTTGAATAATTTACTAGTTCCATAACTAAACCTCTTGTATTATATAAGTTCTACTACTCGTAATATTATGAAAAAAGATTATATACTCTAGAAAAAACACTTTTGAATTTCTATAGAATTTCCCATAAAATAACCAGAAAAGACTTGAAAATTTTATATTTATATATATCCAAAAGATAAAATAACTTGAGTAACATGGAAATGAAATGATGAAAAAAAAATTGTAAAAAGGAAATTAATGCGGCTTTACAGAGAATCATGTGAATCAAGAAAAAAATTTATGCGGATGTTTTTTTTTTTACATGTTATCTGAATTCTAAGGATATACGAAGTTATAGTCAGAGTGAAGAAAAAAAAATGAATTATATTCATTCATTTTATATATACATATATATATTTTTTGTATTCATTCAATTCCTGAAGGACTTATGAAAAACTTTTCACAAAAAAGACATGAAGGATGGACTCACTATAATAATAGAGGGAATATACAAGGTGTATCAGATATACGTGATTGACAATATACCACCAGCATTGGTGCAAATATGATGGACACTAATACCAGTTTTAGGGTTTGATGGTTTTAAACATCCGATATAAAAATTATGTGACTGATAGTATTTTGGGTAATTGAAATCCCTATTTAATGATACAAAAATAAGTTTTTTCTGTACAGTCATTGTTTTGGAGATCGAACATCGAATTCGAAAATTCTCGGTATAGCGAAAGTTAGGTTCAAACCAAAAAAAAAATATCCATACGTTTTTTCTACTTAGATTAAAACCATGCATCCGCAATTTCTGATCCACCCTGTCTATATAAACTTAAAAAGGATATCACGTTTGTAGTCTACCGTAGATACTGTGTTCATGGAATAGAAGTTTTGAAGTACCTTTTGGATAAAGTTAGTCCTGAAAGTATATATATAATAATAAATATCTTGTAACATGGTTTATGAGGGATTTAGGGGGAAAATGATTTTTTTTTTAAACTGACAGTTTCCACAGAGTATTTATGAAGTCAATGAATCGTGAATATTTTAAATGAATGGAGAAAGAAATTGTAGGTTGAAGAATATGTTTTTTTATTATCGTGATAGATAGTAAAATAAAAGTTTTGATTATGTCAGAAGGTGTTTAGGTAAAATGTTTTTTATAAATTCTGATAAACTTTATACTAGAATAAGATAGTTCTACGATGAGCTATTGAATACTTAACTATGATGTGATGGAATTACAATATTAATAAAATGGATTCATTTTTTGGGTCCTCGTAAGGTTGACAATTGATTTAGGGTTTTATGTGTTTAATTTTGTTTAGGACATAGTTCAATTTCAAAAGTGTTTAGAGCCGAATTTCTTTATTACAACTAAGATTATTAAATAATAATTTAATTATTTTAATAATATTGTATTCTCCAATTATTAACAAAATATTTTTATTAATGATTATTAGCATAACAATAATTATTAATTGCTGAATACTTAAACTTTACTATATGTTCTTATCCTAAACGTTTTATTGAGTCATCTATGCTAAGTATTTCCGACTATATACAACTTTTATGAAGCATATATTTCGCAAAAAACTTTTCACAAATTTGTATATGTAGTTATCACATTTTCAATAGCCACTTTTCTTGAGATATACATTATTCAGAAATTACTTTGTATAAAAATATTATCCTTACAAAATATATGTTTCAAGAATATTGTAAAGAAAAAGAGCTTATATCCTGAATGACAATTAAATATTTTCTTATGTACATATTTTTTTCTTCTGAAGTTAATAATAAAATGTATATTCTTAGATATATTCTTAACATATATAAAGTCCTTAGTCCTTGTGCATATCATAGAAAAAAAAGAAAAACTTACAAACATTTTATAACTGAAATTCTTTAACATAAAAAAAGGCATATGTAATATGTAAGGATACTTTTACAAAACTTTTATTATACACAAGATTCTGTTAAAGTTAAAATTCTTATAATATTTGCTCCTTATATCAGGACATAAAACAAAAACAAAACAAAAATGGATAACATAAATATAATATATAAAAATATAAGAACAGAAAACAAATGTTTCTTCTCCATAAAATAATACAAAAATCCCCATAAATGTCTTGTCTGTGTACACACGTCGATAAGGATTACTTAAACGGATGTATCCACTCTAACTCTACTACATATTTAACAACAGAAACGTTTTTCCTTGTTTTGTGGAATGAGTTTTCTGTTTTCTATCGGTTGGAATATATTAGAAGAAAAATTAAGACAATATAATAAATATATACAGAGAGTATAAAAAGGATTTATTAGAAAATTCTTTACACAGGATTTTTGTTGTTGTATGTTTGTCTTGAAGAAAATCCTTAACAACACCATCATCTTCTTGTGTCTAATATATTACTATGGATATTTCAGGTTTTATTTAACATTTTTCTTATCCGTACTTTAAAGAGATATCCTGTTATTTTGTGATCCTTTTTTTCTATATTTTATTTTTGTTGCGGAAAATGAAGAAAACTAAATGTAAACGGAAAATCTTTAAGATAGAAAATGTAGTTTGTATCTATATTAAGTATTATTTATTTCGATTTAAATTCCCTGCAGTAATTTTGTTATTAGTTTTCTTTCACATAATGAAAAACACAAACGAAAAACTATATTTATGGATTAAAAACAATTGACAAATTTGTATGTTAAATGCATAACTTTTGTCACTACTGTACTTATCAAATTCCACTTTCCAACCTTAGGGAAAATATGTATTCCAAATATTTATTAAGTGTTTTATGTATAAAACGAGAAAAATTAATGAATGAAAGTTGTTGAATTTAAGCTTATTAATGAAATAAAGTTTAAACTTTAAAATTATAATGTTTCTAATAAAAATAATAACTTCAATTCCAATTCTACCATCAATTAAATGTTAGAATTTTTCGCCAAAATGCCTTTCACCAAAGAATATTGTTCAGAACTCATTGTAAATATTAATATTAATAGTAATTTTCCACTTGATTTGTAACATTTTGTTTAATTTTATTTTGATTTAAAAAGAAAACTTTTTATTTTTATCACCATTCTATTTCCACTTATTTGTCTCAATATTAACTTTTATCCTTTAAAATATTTTCTTGTTCAATCATTTTCTTTCATCCTTTCAAAATTGTTGTAAACACTTTTTCATCATTGTAATTAGTAATTATATAAAATTTGTTATAAGGCAATGTAATATTATATAAGTTTATATATTTACATTACTAAAAAAATTTCTACTTCCATAATTTATTTTTACTTTAATTTTATGTCCTTGTTGATCTGATAACAAGTCCTTAATTGGGTGATAATTATATATATATTAAAACAAACAAAAAAAAAGTTCAAGAGAAAATGAAATTGTAAACATTTCATCGTATAATTAGTTCTTTTAATAATTTTTGGGATAACAATGAATTTGATCGTAAAAAAGTGGAATAAATTGTGCTATTTAAAATAAAAATGTGAATAATTTTGATTCATGTACATTAAAGTAATAGTTACTTCAACAAAAGTTATTTCAATCATTTCAGATTTCTTTTTACCAATTATAACTGCTCAGCTTCTCTAGAAATAGCAGATATTTTCTAACAAACTTTCAGAATTAAATTAAAAAAGAAAATAAGTAATGCAAAATTTCACCAGTCAAATAATAAGTTCTTTCTTAAATAAAATTACCATGAATCGTTTTATATCCATCTCATTTATAGCTTACAAACAATCTTAAAGAATACTTAATTTCTTATAATTCTCATCCTTCTATCCTCCTGGCAAGATGATAAAAATCTTACTTTTCGAACACCACAAACAAAAACAAAAAAAAACAGAGTCATAGTTAGTTCATCTTTTATACCACAAATGAATAACAGACTATCAAAAAGATGAAATTGATGGTTGACTGAATAACTAATATTATCTATATACAAAAAAATGAAGCATTAATTCAAACATGAAAAGAATTCTTTAATATTTTTGTTATACCCACCACCGTAAACTTTCACCCACTATAATCATTATAATATTTCTGATTTGATAGTCCGTTCGTCTGTCACCCTTCATCTAACCAACACTTCTTTTATTATTCATTCAACTAGAAATTATCTCTACTTTAGAATTTCTTACTACGTCATTACCGGAATATAAAAAAAAAAAAAATTTTTTTGTTAGAACGGATCTCTAGAAGTGAGTTTGTTTTGTTAACGACTTTACTGGTTCTATATTTATGATACTAACATCACACCCACATATACATAAACAAACTTTATAAAAAAATTGTCTTGTCGTCGTAAAAGAATCAAAAACAACAACAAAAAAAAAAAAAAAAAAAGGAAATCCAAAAAGGAAAACCATTTTAGGAACATTGAACATGTACAGAGTATTATATCCTTGTTATATCCTTACTATACATATATATGACATTTTTATGTCGCTTTTATCATGTTTCCAGTTCTATATTTATATATTTAATGTTTTATATAATATTTTACATATATAGTAAGATTAGTGTATATATAAAATCATAATGTGCTGCTTGTTGGTGGTATTTTTCAAAAGGACATTTTTTTTCGGGTGAATTATAAGAGTTGCTTGCTCCTTTATGGAATGAATATGTCTTCATGTTGTTGTTTTTTTGTATGATAACGTTTTTTATTGAACTGATGGTGTGGGGAGGTTTTATGAAGTTGTTTTGGTGGTGATGTTGTTTTGTTGAGATTGTTGTGAATTGGTTTATATATATATATATATATTTATTATATAAAGCTTGTTTGTATATAATGTTGTCAGAGATTTTGGTTGGCTTTTTTTATTTCATCTTGTCATTTTAAGGACACAAAAAGTCATCATAGTTTGGAAAAATTGTATATCTATATATACTAAATACATTAAAAGTATCATTATGGTTGATATATATCGTGTGTTCGCGTTCATTTTAAGTTTTATATTTCTATACAGTTTTTTTTTGTCATCATCATATTGTATAAGCTTTGATATAATCTTTAAAAGTATTTAATATTCTAGAAAGTTATCCTTTTGAATAAAGGAAATTTAATGGTATAAGATTTAAAAATCATAAAATAATATAAAAACAAATTTTGTCCTTCTCTTTTAACATGCTGTGTATAGTCTTTAATAATAAAAAAAAAAAACTCCCATTCAAAACAAAGATGACGGTAACAACACCAAAAAGATCAGAGATTTTCACCTTTTTTTTTAAATATTTGAATATACAATTTTTGCACCTTGTCGTATTTATTATTAATCCTTTCTAGACTATAATATTGGCTTTATATTTATTTATATTTAACCAGGGCCGAATTTAGTTTATCGTACGGGCAAATCACAAGAAAATTAGTGTTCTCCAACCAATCCTTGTGAAAAGCTCATATAAAAGGTTTCAATATAGAAATGTATTTATCCCAGAATGATTTTCTGCCTGAGATCATGTGTTTATTTCATTTAGTTATACAGAGGACGTTCATAATGACAAATAAATTTAAAAAAAAAAAAAGAAAGTTGAAATTGGTTAATTAATTAATAATAAAATAGCAAAATTGTGGTGGCATCTGAATATTTGGTGTCACCAGCACGTAATTTATGTGGTTATCTGTTAATTCGTCCCTGTATTATAAAACAAAGTGTCAATTTATCAGTATATATCTGAAATGTTATACTTTATATACGAAATGAAAATTTCTCAGGTGCGATATACAAATGATTAAAGTTTTATTCAAGTGTATAAAATTTCTCAAGGATTTTCACTGCTTTTATTTTATACAATATTTTGTGAATAATAAATATATATATATCCAAAACCATCATCTAAAAATCATGTTTAATATACAACAATATTTACATATATATAGCAATACATAAAATATTGGGTTAAGACTTTAAAGTGAGCAACAATGTGCAAATTATAAGCTAACAACATTAAAAAAAAGTCTTCTTTTTAGTATTTAGTTATGCGTCTGAAATATTGTCTGTTTGTACTCTGTTATGTTGGGAATATCTTTATGTAAAAGTTTTAGAATTTAATATTTAATACTATAAATAAAACTGTGTATATAATGAAAATAGATCAAGAGAATTGTATATTATTATGTGATATAGATGATTTATGGTTGATTTAACAATAATTTAAAAGGTATTATTTTAAATAAATTATCATAATAGTATCTAGAAATTAAAGTATAGAGTCAGGGAATAGTATATGAAATAGGGAGGTTAAAAATATTTTAATCGGTTTTTTGATAGTTGATTGATATCACTCTAGTGAATTATATATAAATTTACAAAATTTTTGTTAGTGAGGGGAGATAAATAATAGTGAAAGTGTTTCAAGCAACAAACGATTAAATTTGTTATTTTTGCAATTATTATAAGATAAAAATAAATCATTAAAATATTTTTATAGGATTTGTAAAAATATTTAAATGTGAAACAGTCAAGCTTCGTTAAAAACTCTGGGTTCATACTGACATAAAGTAAAGCTATTTTGGACTGTCTGCAAGCTTTAATCCTAGGAAACAGGGTAAAACTATCCGAGATTTCAAACCATGTGGGTTTCGAAGACAATTAAGAAGCAGACTTTTTGGTTTTTGACCGTGGCCACTTTATTGAACCAGAACTATTATATGCTGGCTCAAGCTACAATACGATAGAAAGAGATAAAATTGTTCCAATATGAAGAATTGCACTGTGTGAATGGCTAAAACAATAACAGCTTCCTCACAGGTCACTGTAATCTCAAAAATTACCTACACAAAATTGGACTTTTAGCAGTCCAGGTGTGTAGCTTTCTGCTATGTGGAAGACGGTATTGAATAATTAAATGCCAGAACTTCCAAATCATGCTAAGAAATCATTTTATATATTACATGATATAAAGTAAATAACTATTTTAACACAACAAATGAGAAAATAAACACTTTTCATATACCAGTTGAAAAATTAAATATTAAATTTCCAATATTAATATAGTATTTCAGCACATGAACAACAACTTATCATTTAAATTACTCCGATGAGCTAGAAAGACGAAATATCAATTTTAATTTAAATTAGAGTTCAATTAAAATTTATTCTTCTTTTTGCCAGCTATACACATCTTTATTAATAATATTTTCAACAATTTTCTTAACTAAAACACGAACAAGTTCATTTTAATGTCAAGAAATCTGAACTCTTCTCATCTATTCATCAAAATCCTGTACCCTTTGTGTTTTAATCATTTTCATGAAAAAAAAAACTTTAACTTAAATTTGATATTTTACTATATATTTTTTGGTCCTTTAAATGCCATGTTTTTTCAATATATTCTCATATACATTAAGTTTTATATCCTTAGTAATCTTTTATCATTTTTCCATCTTGTAAAATTTTCTGTTTTTATTTTTCTTCTTTTTCTTCAAAAATAACACCATGTATATTTATTTGTGCCATCCAAGCAGAAAGTGAAATATTGGAATTTCATGTCGGTATCATCTATTTAACATCCCCTGAGATTTAATATATACATATATATATTCCCACCATATTAAGAATCGTCATTTCAGCAACAACCCAGCCATCCTCATTTCAGTCTCAAGTCAATCTTTCTTTACATTAAATGATCGAAAATAAAGGGGGTTGAAGTTTGGGGAAGTGGAAATTTAATGCTTGGTCGAACAATGAATCTTTGTTGTTGTTGTTTTTTTTTTCATCTTATCCTTTTACAAAGGATATAGGTAGCTTATATAGTCCATCAGCTTTAAGAAAATATTTTTTTTTTCTTAAATATCCTTAGGGGTTGTTTTTTTTTTTCATTTTATTTATTTTTTTCTTTTTTTTCCTAAAATAAAAATGTGTGAATATTTATTTATGTATGTGTGCGTTTTTTTTTTTATGAAAATGAAAAGTTTATTTAAGTCAATTCACTTGGTATTTTCTCTTGTGTTTCTTAGTAAAATGATCTAAGGACAACAAAAAAAATAAATGATGAAGAAATACTTTTTGTCTTGTTATGGAGGAACATTTGTTCAATTTTACTTCTTTTTCACTTCATTCAACAAACAAACAGCAAATATAAGGACGCGCAGTAGAAGTACTTTGAGGCAATAGTTTTATATAAATGGGCTTTTTTGAGTATTGTATATCGATCATAACCTTTCAATTCTTTATTCCAATGCAAATTCGAATTAGATTTTTGTTGAACTTCCAATTACATTTTTTGGCAACAATTTAAATTGTTGCCAAAAACAAAGTTTGCTGCTTTATTTTTCACTTCGTTTAAACTTATTTCATTTAACTTTCCAATCGCTATCTTGCGGTAATGAATAAATTAATGTTATAGCATCGTATAATACCAAATTTCTGTAGCACGAATTGAATATTTTTACACTATAGACTGACGGACAGACGAAAATTTCTTAACATAAGGAATATTTTGTCCCTTAAAAAAGCTCTAAAAAGGAAATTTAACACACATATATAGATATATAAATAAATATTCACTTTGATTTTATTTCCAATTTTTTCTTTTTTCTTTTTTTTGGTTTTCCTTTTTCTATTGTTATCCTTAAATGAAAAAAAAAAAAAATGGAATTTATTATTCACTTCACCCAACATTTTCCAAAAAGAAGATGAGTTATCAACTTTTTCTTTACAATTTTTTTTTTTGTCCTTGTATACACTTTACTTTGATCCTTTTTATTAAGTGGGATTTTCTTTCAAATGTTTTTTTTTAGTATGGAGAAGGGGCAGATAAAAAATGTTGTTATGGGAGCGGAAAATATTATTTTTAGAAAATATTTTCTTAATATTTTATTTTCTTTGTAGGTAATATACACATACACATTATTATATTTATATTTATTATGTCAGGATATTTGAAATAATATTTTATATATTTCTTCTTTTCATTTTAGGGTCCTCCGCAACCCGGACAACCTTTTAAATTTACTGTTGTGGAAAGTTGTGATCGAATAAAGGAAGAATTCAATTTTTTACAAGCACAATATCATAAGTAAGTCTATTTTTTTTTATTTATTATATATAGTAACTATTAATGATATAAGTAGATAGAAGCTGAGAAATTTTTGTTTTATTATTATTGCAGAGGTTGTGGTTTGATTGTTTTGGGAGCACGGTGTTAAATAAAATGTTAAATTTATAAATTTTTCAATGGTAATTTTATTAAAGAAAAGTAACTGACTGAAGAATAAATAATAAATATTTGTGGAAAATTTGTTTACTTGAATTTATGTTCTACAAAACTGTAATTAACATATTAATTATTACGCTATACAAAATTTCGTATTTTCTATATAGTATTCATGAATAGTCGTTTAAGAAATACAGTTATAGTTTTCAATTTAATGGAAATGATTGCAAATTGTTTTTCCAAGTTTTACATTACCGTAATAATTCTGGCACATACGCCAGTCCATATGCACAGGATGCTACAATTTGAAATTTGACCGTAAATCAAACAGTCAAAATTAATTGATTAAACAAGATTGAATTGTCCCTAACCACTGGGAAATTAAGTGGATGTTCAGAACAAAACTGTGAACTGTGCTATCCTGGAAAGTGTGCCTATTAGCTCTATGAGCAAAGCGTAGAGTGTGCAGAATAGAGGTTGTAGCTACGGGAAGAAGAGTTTTTTTTATGTTGCATATTTTAATATTTAGAGTTTAATAGCATTGAGCTTCAAAATCAGCTTTACTACACTTTAACAACTCTCATTTAAATATATGTGAGCATATTGCTAGCATAAAAGAAGCTTTTTGCACATAGCTTCACTCTGAACTGAACGTACCCAAGGGTTTCATAAATTACATTTGTTAAAATGCTAAAATTATTTCGACAAATTTAAATTCGTTTATTTCTTCCAATTCAATTAACTTCACTTATCAAAATGTATAATAAGATAAATTTTTATTGTCTATGGCTAATAGCCATCATAACTCAGCATAACTCAGCCTCTTTTATTGGACTACAAAAAAAAATATGTACAATTACCAATTAAATAATTTCAATAAATAAAATATTATTTTTTTAAAAATTTCAGTTTAAAATTGGAATGTGAAAAATTAGCACAAGAAAAAACTGAAATGCAAAGGCATTACGTGATGGTGAGTTATAATCCTACATTTTTCATATATATTGACAATTATATTATATTTAAAATTTTATTTTATTTTAATTAATACATATTTAATATTTTTTTTTTCCGATACCTTTTTAGTATTATGAAATGTCATATGGACTGAATGTTGAAATGCATAAACAGGTAAGCCAAAAAAAAAGTCAATTAATTTCTTTTTTTTTTTTTACATAATTGCAACAATAAATCATTTTTTCATAATACACAATAAGAAATAAAAAAAAATATAAAAACAATTTAATTTAAATTTAACAAAGATATGAAGAGAAATTTTCAATTAATATAAAAAAAAATTGTAATTATTCATAAAATATAAATATGAAAATTAAATTTTTAATTTGTAAATAAAAATTTTTCATTTTTGTTAAAAATAATATTTTTTATCAATATTTTTGCAATCAATACATTTTTAATAATTTTTGTTGTTCTGTTTTTATAATAACAACAAATTAATTAGCTGGAAATAATTTCAATAAATTTGTTTATTGGGGAAAAAATGAGAATTATTGAAGTAAATTATACTATTTAATATAAAAGAACTGAATTATTTGTTCATAAATCCTATAATAGATGGCGTGGTTAATATAATCTAAACCTACGTTAAGATTATAATTAAGTAAGTCAGGTTTTTAAATCACAAATCTGCTACTCCACCACCACGACACAAAATATCTAAATATATTTTTATCCTGTTAAATTGGTTGATGTACACAAGTTTCTGGTAACATTTAATTTTGAACAAACTCCAAAATTTGTCAATTATATTTTCAAATAAAATAATTAAATAAAAAATAACATAATATTAATATATATAATAAATAAACATGTTATATAAATACCATAATGTTAATGGTTATCCTGCGGTCAACTAAAATGTGGACTTTTACATTACACCATAAAATCCAACCAATCCATTATGTACACATGGTATATACTTATATTTATATATTGTAATGTATATTTATCTATATATAAACTATACCACATCATTTCTACCACATTTCCATGGACATTTTTTCCACAAAATATTTGTATTGTGTTCGTTAACCATGTTTAGTGTTGTAGAAAATAATGTTCCAATCTGGTCATATAACACATTATTACCAGAATGCCATTTAGACCTAAACTAAAAGGAAAAAATGTTGAAAATAACCTCAGCAATAATACATCTCTATAATAAAATTGAACTTTGTTATATTATAAAATGTTTTTATGTAGTATACGATCATTTATACTACTGGATTGGTTAGTTTGGAAAGAATTTTTGTCTCTGGGTATGACGGAAAGAAGATTGGCATTATGGTAAAACAAAAAAAAAATTAGAGTGTTTGTAGCTTTTAGCTTTTACATACTTAGTAGATAGTAGCAAAAAAATACTGTTCCTTTTACTTCCATTAAATGAATGAAAAATATTTAATTCTAAAGTGGATCATCGAAATTTTGTTCTTTAGAATATTCATGACCATAGTTTCATACTGCAAGCTTAAACTTAAGCATAAATGAATGATGTTTTATGATTAGCTAAACCTAAAATGAGTAAATTATTATGAATTGCAAATTATGATTATGTTTTTATTTATGTTTACATTGTTTATAATATTAAAATATTTATTTTCAATTTTATACAACTAAAATAAGAGATCATAAATATGAATAAACTTTGTTTAAAATTCAGACGGAATCCATTTTTATTATAATCTAAACCCAATTATCAAGGCTCATAATATTGTCAATTCTGGATCAGTTGAAGAATAAACTGCAGATAATATATAACTATTGTGAAGCTATTTTTACCGAAAATGATGTAAGCGTATTTCAAATCCCTAATCTTTTTGAATGTAAAGCTTTTGCCACGTAAACGGGTACAGAGCTGTCTAGGTTGCCACAGAAATCTGAATATCAACTGACTCTTAATTATTATATAGTATACAATACCCTTTATAATTTTGGTAGCAGTGCCAATACATCCATTTTATAATCTAATCTAATCACTAGAATAAAATTTTATTAACAATTTACATAAATATTACCGAATATATCCTGTGATTATACATTACAGCATATATATAATTTGAAAAAAAAAAAAACATATTTTGATAACATATTATATTCAGACAAACTAACAATTTGATTTGATGTAAATTGGGTGTTCTATGTTCTATGATATTTCAATAATATAAATATATATTTTGTTTCTAAAATATGAGTTTAGTTAATTTTCATGTTAAACATATAAAATTATCAAATATTTAGAATTTAGATACATACCCTAACCCTTTCTCCGTCCACGTAAAAATTATTGAGAAAACTAATTTGAATATTGCAATTGCAAGAATGCAAAAAAAAAGATGGAATGTTGTGGTTAAACTGTTAGTAACTTTATACATGAACATGTAATTTGTATAGTTTTTTCTATCTAGTATCTACCCTTTCTTTTTTTACATATCAGATACACTTGTATTATATATGAGAACGAAATGTGTGCACAGTCATGGTCATTATCATTGTTTCTAAATATATATATATAATATAATTATATGTTTATATATTATTCACATATGGGAGAAATAGAACATATATGTAGTTATATGAGTATGATAATTATTGTCAACAAAATTTAACCACATATTCCCAAAATGCCACAGAAACCAGCTTTAACCACATAGAGCTGTTAATAGTTGCATCTATATATAAATTGATTGTAATTTTAGGGTTTTTGCAATACAGAGTGTTTCAAATAATTGGGTTTTGACACTAATATATAAACGTTTTGTATATTATCAAACATTTTTAAGTTAAATTGTTTATAATTATACTTCTGAGATTTCCATTTATGATCGTCAAGGTGAATTTACATATATGCAACTCTGTCTCGTCACTGCTGTTCTTTTTGTTCTCAACTAATAAAAAAGTAAAGTCGGTTTTTCGTAGCTGGCACAGAACTAAGCGAATTCCAACTTTTTCTATTTTGCCATGCTATGGCGAAAAACATTTATTCACGAAATTTTAGATTATGATTTATATAGCTGTAGTTCAACATCTTTTAATTATTAATATCAATCTTTTATTTTAGTAAATCCACAATAATAATTTTAAATTCCATAAACGTTTTTCACGTTGTGGTTTACTTAATTTAACCATATTTAATTTAATTTATATTTTATTTATTGATTACAAATTCTTTTATTATAACCTTAAATTATAAATACATTTAATAATATTTAAAAATTTCTATGCATTTAATAGTGGCTCGAAAATTGTCACATAATATGTCATGTAAATCGTTTATTCAAATGATTGCGTCAGTTATGCCTGTCGTAAGTAATCAGGATCAGGAAAACAAAACGTCGGAGTCGGATATGTAAATCTTCCTTAAATGGTAGCATTAAACCTGCTAAATTATGAAACTGAGCCTTCTTACCTGTGATAAAAATTACAAACTTTCATTATAATTGACATTTAGATTCGCCTGAAAATATGCAATGTTTTATAATTTATAATGGAGTGGTCAGTAGAAATTTAACTGTGGTCCAATACAATATTTTATTAAAGATATTGTAGATAATTAATTTATTAGTTTAGTTTGACCGACACAATTCGATATATAGCGTTATCACACAATCATCAATACAAATTACAAATTACAAAATAAATTAATATAATGTTGGAAGCTGGGGTTACCTTAAACACCCTGTATTTAATTTTTCCTTTAAGTATTAAAATTATACAAATTATATATTTATATGGTATATACATATATAAATATTATAAATTATGTATAATACCAAACTGTAAAAGTAACAATATCATTGACCACATAGAATGATATGAAATATTTTAAAATACGTACACAAAAATGTATAACCAAAAATTATTCAATCTGATATAATTATAAAATTCACATTATTTATATATTTATTATTATATTATTATTTGTTATTTTAATATTATATATTGTATCAAACAATCTATAAATTGTGAACCATAAATATAAAACCTCACACCATAACACCTCAAAAAACCAAGAATTTAATATTGATACTATTAGTGTTTTGTGTACAGCATAATTTTAAAGCATCATGCAAAAAAAAAAAATTTTTTTAATCAAATAAGTATGATTTACACAAAATTTCAATCCGTACAATATTATAATTGGATTTAAGTTGGTTTTGTTTTCGGATTATTGTTATACGGTTATTTTTTGGTGAAAATTTATTCTAAATGACAATATAATAATAATAATATCTGGTATCTATATGTATTTTATGTTTATGAGTTTATGTAATTATTTTAACAAAATGAAATCAACAATTTATAATATACATGTATAACGTATAACAAAATCAGATTATTTATCATGTTATGGTAAGGGTAATTAGACAGGATATTTTTGTGGTTAAATATTTTAATAATTAAATTCAAATATCAAATTTGAGAATTCAAAATACAAAATTATATCTAAATGTAAATTTTGTTTTCAATATATAAAATGTTATATATAATTTTAGTATTGTCTGTTACAGTCTGACTGTTTGTCGTTATAGGAAGAGATCAAAACTTATATATGTACAAGAGATGAAAATTTGGAAATCAAATCCCACAACATGAAAGCTTTTTATAAATTACATATACTACCATAAAAATGGAAAAATCTTTATGCTTGTGGGTTGTGGTATTTAATCTTGAAATTTTGACATTAAATCTTAAAATATTTATATGAGTTTTGATCTCTTTCTATATATACTTTTTCGTCGTAACTTAGTACAAATGTAAATATATATAGTAAAAACAGTAATATACAGTAGCAATTTTTGGTTAAACATTCGAACTGACCGACAAATATCGCACCAATTTTTGAATTTACATGCACTCCATCTAATTTTAAACTATTCAGTCTTTCTAACACTTGATTTACCAAGATTTTATTAAATTAGCTTGTGATATATTATACAATGCAGAAAAATGGACAGACGAACAAAACATTTATTAAGAATTAATGGATAGCTGGACAAAGTAACTCCTAAATAAAATTATAATTAATCAACATCCCAAAATTTACAAAATCTATGTGGAAATTATAATAATTATTGGTTTGGATAATAAAAGATATTAAAAAATTTAATGAAATTTATAAATATTATAATTATTTATTTTGATTGCATAAATTTTAACTATATAAAATAAAAATTAAAATATCTAACAGATAATTACAATTTAATATTATGATGCTAATAATAAAATTATATAATTAGGTTCCATATAAATATTTTAGTTAATTATTTTGTCATACTGCAAACCATTTAAAATTAGTGCTGTAAATACAAAATTATAATTGTTACTCCATAACAATTTTAATTGGATAAATTCAATTTTTTAAAAAAAATAGGATATTAGTCCAAAAATTATCCTAATAGATTAGACAGGATTTGAATTAACAAAATCCAAAATTTGTGCTCTATAATTTTTTGATTTCAATATTAATTATTGAAAAAGTAATAATATTTGTGAAAGAGTAATAACTATAATGACAATTCCAATTGTATTAGACATTTTTTGGGGAAAATTGGCTTCGCAATAGGCTAACACTAGAAGACCTACAACACCTTAAAGTATTTAAAATTGTTAGCTGATTAGTAGATCAAAAATATAAATTTTTAGGGAAAAAATCGTATTAAATTAATATTATTAGTTCTTAGAATTTGTAAAGATCAATCTTAATGTTTTAAATTATAATTAAATTAAATTCAAACGATTTGGCTTCAAATTACTAAATAATTTAAATATCTCGAATCGATGGGTCTATAGCCGATAAATTTAATTATTTAAGATTAGAATCTAAATATTATCTTTTTTTTTCTAATTTCCAGACAGAGATCTCAAAACGTTTAAATGCCATTATTGGTCAAATCATTCCATTTTTAACACAAGATCATCAGCAACAAGTTGCCACAGCTGTTGAACGTGCTAAACAAATAACAATGTCTGAATTAAATACAATAATTGGTCAACAGCGACCAGATTTACCACGTTTATTACAACAAATGCATACACAAGCAATACCAGGACATGCTGCAGCTCCAACAATGCCTTTACCATTATCACATCCAGGTGCAATTCCAGGTACATTACCTGGTGGTCCAATTGGCATACCAAATGCACCAGGACATCCAATGTTAAAACAAGAAATTCACAGATCCGATGATGCCAAAAGTACAAGTGGAATGAGTGTAAATGAAGAACGACATGTAAGTGGTTATTAACAATATTCTAGCTTATATAAATTTTATTAATTTAAATGTATTTTTAGAGAAATTCAATATCACCAGCTGAACGTGATAAATATCGTCCACGATCACCAGATCAACATGAATTAAAAAAAGTGAAAAAAGAAGAAAAAGATATGGGCGGACATCAATCGGATGGTGAAAAATCAGATCAAGATTTAGTTGTTGATGATGCATCTGAAATAAATCCATTATCACCAGTACAAAATCAACATCATAGTAATGGTACAGCATCACCACGTGAAAATGGCATGATGATGAAAAAATTTTCAGATCATTCAGACCGTGATCGTGTTAGTGGTGGACAAGGTGGTGGTATTGGTAATAATGGTAATAATAATAATAATAATAATAATAATGGTGGTAATAGTCTTGGTATTGGTGGACCACATTCACCACGTTCTGGTACATCATCAAATGCCTCAACACCATCAAATAAAAAACTTGAAGAGAAACCATCAACACCAATTGCCAAATCAATAACACCAAATTCAAATTCAAATCCATCAAATGGTATGGGTGGTTCTGGTGGTTTACAAGGTGGCGGTGGTTTAGGACCTAATATTGGACCAGGTGGTCCTGGTCAACAAGGTGGTTTAGTTAAATCAGTTGCTAAACCATTAATACCAAATCCTGGTGCATATCCACCATATTTGGGTCAATTAAATGGTGCCGGGCCACATGAATTACAAGCAGCATATGGTGCTGCTGCAGCAGCTGCAGCTGCTGGTGTACATCAAAATTTACCACCTGGTTTAAATAATTTCCCACGTGCACCGTTACAAGTTGGTTTTGATCCACATTCACAAATGCGTGCACCACCATTAGGACCATCTTTGGGCAGTATACCTGGTGGTAAACCGTAAGTGATTCTTGATAAAAATTAAATTATTTAGAACTAAATATTAATGTTTTTTTTTTATTTTTTATACAGTGCATATTCATTTCATGTAAGTGCTGATGGTAATATGCAACCAGTACCATTTCCACCAGATGCATTAATTGGTTCTGGTATACCAAGGTAATATAAAATTATAAAAATTAATATAAATTTAATAAATATAATTTATAAATTAAATAATGAATTAAACAAAATTTATTTAAAAAAGATTTTCATTTAATTTTTTAGACATGCCCGCCAGATAAATACTTTAGCACATGGTGAAGTCGTATGCGCTGTTACGATATCAAATCCAACAAAATATGTTTATACTGGTGGTAAAGGTTGTGTTAAAGCATGGGATATATCACAGCCTGGTAATAAAAATCCAGTATCACAATTAGATTGTTTACAGCGTGATAATTATATTCGTTCTGTTAAATTATTACCTGATGGTCGGACATTAATTGTTGGTGGTGAAGCATCAAATTTATCAATATGGGATTTAGCTAGTCCAACACCACGTATTAAAGCTGAATTAACATCAAGTGCACCAGCATGTTATGCATTAGCAATATCACCAGATTCAAAAGTATGTTTTTCATGTTGTTCAGATGGTAATATTGCTGTATGGGATTTACAAAATCAAACATTAGTACGACAATTTCAAGGCCATACAGATGGTGCTAGTTGTATTGATATTAGTGCTGATGGTACAAAATTATGGACAGGTGGTTTAGATAATACTGTACGTTCATGGGATTTAAGAGAAGGACGTCAATTACAGCAACATGATTTTAGTTCACAAATATTTTCATTGGGCTATTGTCCAACTGGTAAGTTTATTTATAAAAGCTAATTCAATATAGTTCAAATATTTCTTTAGATATAGACAAGATTTATTAAATCATTTGTTTATATTATTAGATCAAATATTGATTTTGATAAAAAACCAAATATTTTTGATCTGTATAGCGCTAACGAGAGATGATTTATTGAAATGTTGGCCAGATTTGCTTTAACTTATAAATTTAAATTATATTTTGAAAGAAGTCATATTATTAATTATCGTTTACATCAAAATTTACTTGATCAGAATTGCACTAACAAATGATAATCTGAACTGAAAACAAAATTGTATCTTTAATTTTTTCAAAAACATACAATTATATTTGATTGGCATCGTTTTACTGAATTGAGATATTAATCAAAATTTTGATTATGATTTTTCCGTCCAAAGTTTATATAGTAATTTGTTCAATGTTGTCATTAAAATTCGATATCGATAATAGTTAGGAAAAATATTTGTTAAAAATTACTTTAAAAATAATTATTTATTTATTAATATTTTTTTTTTTTTTTGCTTTATAGGTGAATGGTTAGCAGTTGGTATGGAAAATTCAAATGTCGAAGTATTACATGCTACTAAACCCGATAAATATCAATTACATTTACATGAAAGTTGTGTACTTAGTTTAAAATTTGCTGCATGCGGTAAATGGTTTGTATCAACAGGTAAAGATAATTTATTAAATGCCTGGCGAACACCATACGGTGCCTCAATATTCCAATCAAAAGAATCATCATCAGTTTTAAGTTGTGATATATCAGCTGATGATAAATATATTGTAACTGGTTCTGGTGATAAAAAAGCAACAGTTTATGAGGTCATTTATTAATAAATAATTATAATATGTATGAATAATGAAAAGGATCATCAACATAAACACAAAGATTTTAATACAAATATTAACAATTAGTCAGATCAGATTAACAGAAACATTTTAATTATTAATAATTATACATAAATTAGTAAATATATAAATAAATAAAATATTTTTTTTTTTTTTTGTTTAATATTAAATTATAAATATACATAAAATTAAATAAATAATTAAATATTATTTTAGTTTTATACTTTTCTCAAAAATTTTATAGGTTATATTAATTTTGTTATAAAATTGTATAAAATTTTCTAGTATATTTTCATTTGTATATATAAAAATCATAAAAATTAAATAATTATAAAATTAATAAAATATATATAAAAAACATTATTAATAATTTTGTTATTTTCATATAAATATAATAAAAAAAAACAATGAAATGTCTTAGGTCCCCATTTTTATTTCTTAACAAAATTAAAATTGACATATAAAGGATTGATTATTATATACAGGATACAGGACGTTCCATATGAAATATAAATGTTAAAATATATATAAATTATTAGATCCGAACATTGACGAAAGTTTTTCATATATTGAAAAATACCATCTTTTTCAATATTACTTAATCCGCTTCCAGTTAAGAGTGTTCTGGATAATCCTTGTTTCAACTAAAATTTTACATTATAAACTACTGACTATTTTATTATAAATATATTTTAATAAAGCTTTTTTATTAGGAACTAAAACAATAATAAAATATTTGTTATATTAAAAATACAGTCCAATGTAAACTTCCTGTACAATTTTTCACCAATTACCACTCTTCATTACAACACACCTCAAATTTCTTATTGATATTGTGCTTAGATTGTGCTCAAGATTATCAATTCATCTTCTTAAATTTTTGTTAATATGGAAACCGGATGTATTGAGAGCCGAAATGAACACCAAATTCCGGTTCTGACTACATCCGGTTTTCATATTAACAAAAATTATCAAAAATTATAAATTTTAATTATGAAAAATCTATTGTGGCCTAAATAAATTTCAAATATAACAACTTAAATTATAATTTTAAATCATTAAGTTAAATAATTAAATTGTAAAAATTTGTTTTAGTTTAAAATTGTAAATTTATTAGAGAAAGGTATTAGATTTAACAAAAAAAAAAAAAAAATATAAATTAATAAAATTAAAATTAAATATTTAAATTATAAGAATTGCAAATATCGCGTATACTGATAATTATTAATATTCAATAAGTTTTTGAATTTGTTTTATTTTTAAAAATAAATATAAATAATCTAAATATATATAAAAAACTTAAAAAATTTTATTTTATTTTAAAATAATTTTGTAAATGTGAATAAATTAGTATAAGAAAAATAAATGATCGAATGAAAATTATATATAACAAAAAAACGTAATATTAAAAATGTAATTATTTTATTGTAATAAATAATAAAATATAAATTGATTTAAAAAAAAAAATACATATATATAAAAAAAAAGAATGAATTAAATAAAAATGTTACAATATGCTTTATGATAAAATATTATGTGTTTTAATACAATTTTATAGGGAAATACGATAATGATTTAACTTCAATTTGCCAATGAAGATCAGCACAAATATTTGATAGATTTATCATTATTTCGTTAAATCAAAACGTCAATTACAAATGAAGAAATGAGGAAAAATTACGAATGAAGAAATAAGGTAAAATTCCATTAAACCACACTATTTTATAGTTCTACATAATTTCACTCAATATAAAATGTGGATTCGTATTATACGATTTCGGTTTATACTGTACTTTTTGTGAACCAATCTGCCATATAAATCGAGGTTTACGTCTATGATAAAGATACAATTTAAATCCATACCACAAGAATTGAAGTTTAAATTTGATTTGCTACTTCTATTTAAATATTGAGTAATTATTTCATAAACAGTTCACAATTAATACTGATTGTAATTCGTAGTCGTAACATAAAAACATAATACAATATTGAAATTTATTGGTTTTCGTCTTGTTAGTATCATAAGTGATATCCAAATAAAAGTTATTACCAGTTAGTTATTCCTATAAAAATATTTCTACTTTTTCAATTCATATTATTTAAGTGTCTAACATTTTGTTGATGTGATTAATAATTAGTTACCAAGTTCACGAAATAAAAATGGAATTAGCGGAATAACTATAGATAGATTTCATATTCAGTAACCGTGCAGCATTATATGATGTTACATATATTCGATTCCAGTCTAAAACATAGATATCACTCCAATTTAAGCCGAATAATAAATAGGACTGTTGTGATTTGGAAAAAATGTTAACTATTGTCACTATAAAAAAAACAAACCGATAATAAATTTCTTAATATTAACCATTAGTTTGTCGTTATAGAAACAAGTGGTCAGTAAAAGAAAACTCATGATTTGGAATCCAATTAAAACTAGTAAGTTTGCAATAGAATTATAAGTTATGTAATTATATTACTTCTGTAAAGAGTATTATAATTGCGGTCAAGAATTCAGCAGCTACACAGCTTATACAGCCTCTAAAAATTGAAAAACAGTCATCAGTATGCATAAATTTTCACTGCAAATTGTTAATATTTGACATTAAAAACTATATTTCAAATTATTTAAATTTATAAACAATTGAATAAACCCTTCAGAATTATTATCAACCATTTTGAGAATATATACACGAACAAAATACAAAAACAAAAAAAAAATACAATTAAAATTTTTGCAGACTATTATCGTCGACTGCAATATCTGCAACTGTAGTATTTAGAATTTTAACCCGACAGATTGTGCTGCTTTTGCTGCAAATCTGAATTAATGCCCGACTAACTAACTGCAAAAACTTTTAACCCATAGTTAAAATATTTAATTTATGTATATATAATTTAATATGTATATATTTTAAACTACAGTAAAAGTTGTTACGGTCCTGTTTCCAGTGTCATATCGTTTCTAAATAAACATTTTCCATACATTTATTTGTTGATTCACTATTTAGAATCTAAACAATTTTACTTTTTTGAAATCCATAACTATAAATATATAATGACATACTTCGAACAAATTTATTAAGAGGTTCATAAGATGTAGAGGGGTCTAAAAAAGTACTAATCAATAACAGTTTCATATCCTATATCCTCAGTTTAAAAACAAAGTTAATTTAATCCAGAAAGAAAAGGTAAATTTGGTATCAATTGCTGTGAATAAAAATCAAATCGAAATTTTTTTTATGAAATATTTTATATTTTATCACTTTCTAAACCTTCAGTCTTTTACAAAATTCAAATAAAAAATTAATTAATATATTTTTTTTTATTTAATCTCAACATTTAACAATAATCACCAAAACAGTAATCTTTAGTTAAATTAGTTGTAATTGTAGGAGTTTGGATTTTTCTGTAACAAATAAAAAAAAATGATTTATAATAGTGAAATAGATTCATAAATTTAATGTTAACACTTTCACTTACCCTAATATGGCAGTTACATCGTTAATTACATCATAGCATATATCACGAACATTTTTATATTTACCTGTTTCTTGAATTTTTCTGCACAAACTTTGAGTAAAAATCGAGCCATTCTCTTTACTTCTAAATGAAACGAAATCTAAAAAAAAAAATCGATCCATTTAACTAGGTTCAGTTTTTTTTTAATATAACCCATACTTTCAAAGGTGGCCTCAAATATTAATATATTTGATCCGGAATTATTAGTATCCAAACTCCATCTTGGATCTATTTCACCTTTACAACTTTCAACAAATAATATTATTGGTTTGCCATCTAAATGTTTATTTTTTAAAAGTGGTTCAATAATTGTAGAATGAAGTGAAAAGATTCCATCTTTTGCATATAGTTTAGATGATTGTCCACCATGTGACATAATTGACATTACAATTGCTGAATGTTGACTAAAGTTTTCTTTAGAAACTATAAATAATAAAATAATATAACTAAATTTTAAATTTATATACTGAACAATCAAAAAATTATGAAATTAGTACATACTTTTGTCCATTTTTTTATTTAGCTCTTTTAATTTCAAATCTCTATATATTTTGCCAGTCATATTAAATATCTTAAAAGTCTTTACCAAGGCATCTACATCTTTTTCGCTACCTTCACGTTTCGCCAGACAATAATCTTTGTTTTTGTCAAAATTATTAAAATTCAGCACATAATATTTAGGTGGACCCAATTTTTTAATGTCACCAGTATTTAACGATTTAGTTGGTTTAGGTATGCTTTTTTGTGGTTCAATGAGTTTAGGTTCAATTAAGTTTAAACTCCTGAAATTATGTGTTTCAATAGGCTTTTCAAAACTGGGATCAGTTTTACTGGTTGTTAATTTAGGTGATTGAAAATAAGTGCTGTTAGTAGATAGGTGGTTGTGAGTATCACGTAGTTTTGATAATGGACTAGTTGGTAAATTAAAAGTAAACTCCTTCATCAAATTAGGAAACATGTTTTTAGATGTTACGCCAATTTTATTATCCAATTCAGATTTTGTGATTAAATTATTCCCGAATTGCGATTGTTGTGTAACCATACTAATAGATGTAGAACTTGAGCCAGAAGAAATTTGACTATAACGCCTTATACTTGTTTGACGTGAACTATATGTTGCATTTGATTGTTCCAGGAATTCTTTTCTAGACATTTCAATATTAGTTTTAGTGCTATCAGTTTGATATTTAGTTAACGGTGTTAGCACCGATGCTGTGTATCTATTTTTTGGGTCCATAATCTAAAATTATTGAAATACATAAAATATAATGTAAAATCTTATTTGTCTGACTAAAAAAAAATCATATTTGCTGATATATTATACTTTAAATTTGATAATAATTAAAACTATAAATAAGTTTTATTATTGATAAGCTTTATAAAATAAGTTAAATTAAATATTATCTAATCAATTAAATAAATTAGTAAAATATTTATTATTTCTCATGACTAATATAATTTTGTTTTTCTAGACATAATGTTTTCTGCATATTGTGATATTTCTGTAATTTCATAACAAAAAATGCAATGCTACTGAAAATTTTCTTTGTTCGCTTTTCATTTTTATAATATATTTCCTAAATTTCAAATTCCTCTTAATATGTTTCTATTTTAAAATATAAATAATAATATAAATAATTATTATTTTGGTATACCATTTGAAAAAAACCCGAAAACATAACAATATTTTGAGACGAGAGTGAATTTCGCAAGGACCAAGAAGTAGTAGTCGAGCTCAGCCAAGGATACGAAAAATACTTTGAGAACTAGGAAAATATAATCTTAGATAGGAAGGCGCTAAAACAGTGAAAAACAGAATAAAATGGAAATGCCAAGTGGACGTCCTATGTTCTCAAGAGGGATTATGACAAATTATGAAATAAATTTTTATCTTACCGGTTTTATATTGTTATATAATACTTTAAATTTCAACTGTAACTTAAATTTGGAGTTTGTTAAGAAACGCTTTTTGTAAACAACGATTAAGTAACCTCACTTTTTAAGATTACGAGCTAGATCTAACCTGTGTACCTCACAGTTATTGAATTGCTAAACAATACTTTTTATAACGAATAATCATAAACAAAAAAACATTATTTTTTTGCTTGTAGATTTTTATGTTATAGCAAAACTCACCATCAATTTATCTGATAAATGTTTGAAATGTGACAACAATTATTTTTTTCATACAAAAAAATCGAATTATTTAAAATATTGTTATCAAATTATTGCGAAATACAAAAATAAAATTACAGTGATTTATTAATAATATTTGTGATATTTTTTGAATATCTTTTGTATAAAATATTAAGATATTAATTTTATAGAATTATAAAATTTAAATATTTATTACCTTTAATATTTCACCAAAAATATATTTATATAAAAATGGAAAATCTAAATATATTTGACTTATTTATTTGTACCGACAATATCAAAAACACAAATCAAACTATTCTCTTCGAATTTCGAATTTACTTTATTATTATGAAAAGATTTAGATAGTTTAATTTTAACTAAAAAGCTTTAATAAACTAATACATATATATCTAATCTAATCACCTTCACACATACATAAAGATTTTTGGTATGTTTACAAGTTTATATTATGTTTTTATATTGATAATTGATATATTTTTATAATAAATTGCTAAGATAACTAAACAATGAAATTTAAATGAATCATTGAGGATTAAGATAATGATAAAATTAAGGATAATTCTAATTATGAACAAGGATAATTATATAAAATAATAAAATTAAATATGGATAATAATTATAATTAATTATAAATCAATGATAAAAAATTCGAAAAAAAAGTATAAAACTGAAATTTCAACTAAAATTTAATAAAATCGTTTATATATAAAAAATAAAGACCCAGTTAACTGAAAAATATTACTGGGTAATTATAGATTTCCATTAAAATTCTGATTAGTAGTAAAGAAATACCTATGGGCCAAATAATGGCCTTGTGTTTGACAGGTAACACAATCTTCTTAAACAAACAAACTAGTTTAGGTTAGGTTAAGAACGATGTACCAATATCCGTGGTGATCATGTATTACAAGATAACTCGATCAATCAATTATGGTAACTGTGTCATGTCAAATTTTAAAAACTAAGCACGAATCCTATCCAGGGTTGGAAATGAGTTTTAAACGAAAGCAAAAATCCACTCAAAAACCTATTTAATAAACAGATAACCAGATAAAAACAATTTAAAAAAAAATATTGATTCAGTGGTTTTTTTTATTTCAAAATTAATGAAATAAAATTAATTAAAATTAAGTTCAATTTATTAAATCTTGACTTTTGCAAAATAGCACTTTTTGACCTAGTATGTAATCTAGCTGCAAAGAAGAAGAGAATTTGGCAACTATGTTTTCAAACACATATCGATTGTGATTTATGTCATATCAATACATATCGATTGTCATTTATGATTATGTCATTTCCATATGTTTTTGCCAACAAACCCAATATCAAACCAAAAAATCATTTTTTTTTTTACAAAATCAAAACAAAAACCAAACAAAAATTATTTTGTGACCACAAAACCAAATCAGTAGGAAATATGAATGGTTTTCATCCCTGATCATATCAAAAATTTTACTTACTCCTCTTTTAAATGCTCCTCTTTTAATAGATAGTTTCGCAGATTCAATTACACAAAAACTAAATAATGTTGGTAATATTCGTTCTTTTACTTTATTTTTTAAGGAATTGTAGGTTTGAGCACTTCATAATCAACCTTTGATGATATATTTTATTAAATGTTTAACTGAAAACTGGAAAATAAAAAATTTGTTTATTAAAATAACTTCATATCTTCTAATATTTACAACTTTAATTTTTGAGTAATTGTTTTTCAATATTTTATTGTTTCTAGAGAATCCAGATCTGCAAAACAGTTAAATTACTAGCAGCTCGAATTGCTAACACAGGAAATCTTTCGTAGAGTGAAATTATGTTCTCTTCCCAATAACTGAAAGAGCTATATAATAAAATATTTAAAATCACGATCCAGTTGTAATAAAAACCAACTGAGCACCCAATACCATCTCCTCATAGATAATATATATTTGTTAATTGGCTATTCAAAAATATTTACAATATCCATAAATATTTCCAAATCCTAAACATGAACCATTAAATACATTTAAATAAAATTACTAAACATTTTAAACATTTCTTATTTATTATTTTATTATAGAATATTTTCAACTATATTTGATTAAGTATTATGTCATCTAAATTTATAACAATTTGCCAAGAGTAAATGCTTCCCATTCATTTGTAGTCATATTATGAGCAATGCATGGCAATTGTAGTTTCCTAATAAAAAGATATAAAATGAAAACCCTGAATTAATATAAAAAGAATTAAATAAATTATCAAAAATCGTAAAATTACTTTGATTTTTCATGTACAGCTGAAATACTTTCTTCCATAATATTCTTTACACATTCAGTATCACCTTTTTCTTGTAATTTCGCACAAAATACTTGAACAAAATATGATCCATAAGCTTCAGTTCCATATGCTTTAAATCCTATATTAAATATATAAAAATAAAATTAATTAAATAACATATAAAGATAGAATAATGAAAATTTATCATTTAAAAAACCTTCAGTTGTTGCAAAGCATCTCATAATTTGCCGTGGACAATATGAATGTTCTGGTTCAGCATCATCGTAATACCTTACTGCATTTGTTTCAGCTTCAATTAAATCATATGTTCCTTTACATGAATCGATAATAAACAACTTGGGTTTATTTCTTAAACTACGATTACGTAAAATTGGAAATATAATTTCATTATCTAAATCAAAAATTGCATCACTTGATAGAAGACATTCTTTACGATCACCATGTGTTAATATTGCAACAGCTAAATATTTGTGGGCACTAAAATCTTCTCTTTCAACTGAAAATAGATTTTTGAATTATTTTTATTATATACAAGTATTAGTTATGGAAGGTTTTAAATGGAAAAACGCTCGCTATCAAGTTTCGAAGTGGATAATTATAAAAATGGAAAATAAATCGATGTAGTTACAATAACGCATTGTAAATTTTTATCTGAATGCAATGAAATTTGAATTCCCGTCGAGTTCATAGAAAACGAATTCATCGAATGCAAGTTCATCGAAAACGATTTCATCGTCGGTTACCGAAACTTGGGCATATAGCTTTGGTATGTGATTTGGTATATGCAAGCACGTTAATTCACTAAAATATTAATAATTATTTACAAAAACTATGAAATATTATATTAGTTGGTTGCATATTCGTAATATATTAAGAAATTTTACATAAATATTTTTAATATAATTAGATATTATGTAGATACATACTTTGTGTCATCACAGATTTTATTTGCTCTAATGTATAATCTTTATATACACTATCAACATCGACATTATATTTCTTAAAAGTTTCTTGTAAAATTCGTACATCATTTTTATTACCAGGAAGATTGTGTATAGAATCTTGTTGAAACTTTTCCATATTAAAAATAATTAATTTTCCAGATTTTTCCATTTTGTAGATGCAAAAATAAAAATTATTTTTTTGAAATTAGATTCTGATATTTAAAAAGATACTCAATTATTCACAATTATTGCAATTATTTTATATAAATATATATCCAATTACTGTTTGAATCAATTTTTGCAAAAATACTGAAACTTTTTAACAAGAGGACGTGTTGTTAACATAATTTTTAATATAATTTTTCATTGGAATTGATAAGATATCTATTAAGTTTTAATACAATATTATCAAACGAATATAATTAGAAAGATAATATTTGATAAGGTTACTTTTTACTCGTATGTAGCGCTAGCTGAAGAAATTTGTGATTCATGTTTGAGCTTTAATTTATTTTCATAATTCTTGAATCATATGCTAAATAGGATATAATATTTTTGTAAACTATCTTTTCTATTTCATATTTGATCTAGCTGATGGCATTAGTCAATTTAGTTTTAGTTTATATTAAGTATTTAAAATGACGAAAACATTTAAAAATTACAAATTTTATTTTCTCTTGTCATTTAGCAAATAATTATTATTACTTTACCTATTGAATTATTTTACTTATTTTCAACTACTAATATTATTATAAGATTAGAATTTTTTGCTTGAGGTAGAGTCTATTTTTAAAATATGTCTATAAATAAATGCCTAGAACTTCCTGTGTACCAGTCAATAATAATTTCGAAACTGGATCATTAACTTATGTATACATCCTCTGATACCTGGCGGGACCTTAATTTTTTCTTTCAATTATATAAATTACAAATAGTAGCCCCTACTACGTATCGCACTTTGGGTTCATTCTCAATGTCACCATCTTTTTTAAATGGATATATATTATGGTAAAATTGCCTCAACTTCAAATTGACATAATGAGACTTAGTATTATTAAATATTTTATTGGTTTTTAACAATATAATCTTAGGTCGGTGTGCCGAATATAATCATACAATACACAATATTTTTTTTTTTGTTGACATATTTATATAGCATTGACCTAATTTGCTTAATTTCAATAAAATTTTAAGATAAATCAAAATATGAACTTCAATATAACTTAAATTATTTAAAAAAGTAATAAAATAATATTGAATATTGAATGAAATAGAGCAACTGGATAGCAATTATAGCTAGAGCCCATTTTTAGAATATATTAAAACTTAACAACAGGACATTAATCTTTGAAAATAGTAAAAAAATTACATTATTGAACCAAATGCTATAGTGGTATAATCAATGTATAAAATTTCTAAAATCAAATATTTAATTTAACGTTTTTTAATATATTGTATTTTTTTTATTTACTTATTTAGATTTTGTAATGTAACAATTGTTATAAATAAAAAAAAAATCAAATTAATATGTTATTTAATGTTGAAGTGTTGAAGATCAGCTGATTCCACTATTTAAAAGTAATTGCCAAAGCAGAAATCAGTTGTTAAATTATATGTAATTGTTGGAGACTGTTTCATTCTGTATAAGAAAAATAATTATTTAATAAATAAAATATTAAAAATATTAATTTAGTTTACTTTGATTTATATTGTACATCTTTAATAACAGCTTTACAGATTTCAAGAATTTCTTTAGTTTTACCCATTGCCTCAAATTTTTGACACAAACTTTGCGTAAAAAATGACCCAGTACTCCTTAGCGTATATGAAACATATTCTAAAAAACAAATATAATATTATTATTATTTTAAATTTTAATATAATATTACTTTCAAAAGTTGCTTCAAATATTAATGTATTTGATCCTGCACAATTAGTATCGATTATCGTCTTACTTGTCTTTATTGGATCTCTTGAACCTTTGCAAGCTTCAATAAAGAATAATTTTGGTTTGTCAGATAAATGTTTGTTGTTCGAAATTGGATCAATAATATCAGAATGAAGATGAAAGATATCGTCTTTTGCATATATTTTATTTTCTATGTCACCATGTGACATAATTACTATCACAATTGCTGAATTTTTACTGAAATCCTCCATAGAAACTAAAATTATATTATATCGTATATTTTCTAAAATTAAATACTTGAGTAAACTGATAATTTTTAGATAGTTCATTAATTTTCAGTGAATACGAAGTTAATATTAACATTTTTAGTTGAAAAATAAAATAAAATATATTTATAAATAATAAATTTCCTTTTAATTCAATTTCATTAATATGGAAATTATAAATGCAGCTACGAGGGGATTAAACTTTCCAAAATTTCAAAAATGAAGGCCTTAAAACTTCAAATATGGCATAGTGTATTACGAAGTTTCTATAATTAATTAATATAGGAAAATATTAATGAACTGAATATGAAATATGATGCATACTTTTATACAAAGAAATTGATAATAATTTACAAAGAATATTGATAAAAATTAACTAATTAATTAATTTCAAGCTACAAATAGTTCTATTAATTGACCTCTTCAAAAAATTATCAAATTATTAAGTACATTATATAAATATGTATATACTTTCGACCATTTTCAATTTCAGCTCTTTCAATGTCAAATCTTCAAAGGTTTTGCCCTTCATATTCAATATTTGAAACATTTTTTTTAAAGCTTTTACATCTGCTATGCTACCGATACGTGACGTTGGTATTTTTGTGCCTATTTTTTTAAAAATCTTAAAATTGAATATAAAATATTTAGCAGGACCACTTTTTTTAATGTCACCATCACCATTTTTATTCGGTTCAATGAGTTTCGATTCAATTAATTTTGGACTGAATTCAAAAATACTGCCATTTGATTGAACCGATACTGGCAGTGTGCTACCAAACTCTGATTTATATGGAGAGTTCGTCAGGGCATTAGAAGTTTTTTGTAATTCAGGTTTATTGGTAGAATTGTTCTGCAACTGAATTGGTTTATATCGAGTATAACATGATGTTTGTGGTGTTAAAGTTTGCAAATCTTTAGCTCCAGTTTGATAACTTTTATATTGGCTATAATTAATAGCATTGTTTATTCCTGATTTAATTGGTGGCTGTTCGTATCTGTTTGAACTCATACCTATGTTAGAGGTTGCTCCAACAGGCGTTTTTATAAATTTAGGATTATTGTTAATATAAGTCGGAGAATAAGATGTTTTATGTGGTACCGTTGACTTTTGAACAGCTGACTGCTTAATTTCAGATTTATAATTATGTGACTTATGTTGACCTAATTGTAGTGTTGTTGAGAAATCTGGCAACTTAAAATCGTTAATTGCAGCACTAATACTGCTTTTTACTTCATGTTTAATGGTTGAAGTGTTCAATCTTTGATGTTGAGTTATAGTAGTTGAAGATTGATAACTTTTATATTGGCTAGTATTATTAGAATTCCCATCAGGTAAATTACTTTTGACATCAGATGTAGGATTCCATATAGGTTTTTTATTATTATTCATGATTTAAACCTATTTCAATAAAAATTGTTATATGTATCAATAAAATATATTATTATTGTCTGAAAAAAATATGTTAAACATTAACATGAATTCAAGGATCAAAATCAATTAGAAAAATAAAAATTATATATTGAAATTTGAAATTGTATTTAAAACAAAAATATAAATTCGCAAACATTTCAAAAATAAATTCATTTCAAAAATTACTTAATTCAAGGCTTTAATTTTATATTTAATTTAATTAAAGATTATTATTTTTTTACTATAAATGTAGAAGATAGTATTTAAATACATTTAATTGAAAGTAATTACAAGTTAGGACTGAAAGCGAAGCAATTCACAAGGCAAAAAATTGGAAAAATAATAAATTAGTTCTTATAAGAAATTTAATATTTTTTGTTAGAATACTTATATAGAAATGATAAGATATATTCATATTATCTGATTAGATACGTTTAAATAATTCCATAATTAATATACCTATATTTTAAAATTATAACTACGTAGAGTCGAGTTAACAGGATGTCACATATACATATATAAAATATAATTTTTATTTGTCATAAATTTTTAAAGATGACCCAAAAAATTGTGTTGTAATAGAAAATTACTTTGTCATTTGACAAAAGTTAATTTGTAATTTTACAATTAAATTATTTCTAAAAATGAATTAGTTCTTAACCCTTACGATATGGGATTATATATATATATAAATATATATATATATGTTGAGCTATAACTCAAACACGTTATAAGAAAATTATGTACCGACCAGATAAAACAATTCGATTATACTAAAATTTAAATTTAATATTTGTAAAGTTCTGGAAACTAATTGTATGTATATCAAACTATACTTAACTTGTATGCTTCTAATCAGTAACTGAATCTGATTATTAATTATATATAATTATGAACTACAGCATTGTTTATGATATACATATATATTTATGTTTAATTATATTTATTTTATAATTAATTTACATTATTTTTAATCTTGAATAAATTTGTTGCTAAAACTGATGTTGCATAGATTGATTTCAACTAAGTTTAGTCTCATTTTACGTAATGATGTATTGTAATCGAAATACTTATCGAAAAAATGATAGAGGTTTAATGATAATTTACTAATTTTATATGGATTTCTTTTATACTGAAGAAACTTTTAATTGCAAGAAGCTAATGGCTTTTTTAATATAGTTACATTTGTTATCTGGTTGTCAGCCAATAGGATTTTTCCCAGTCTTAAAATCACAATTATATCACAATTTATTGCTGGTATAATTCGGGAGTTGGAACCAGAACAGAATGCATGATAGTTTAGAACAGTACCACTACGCCACCTCTGCGGTGTTTTTATGAAATTTGATATTTTAGATTAGTTTTATAATCTACTTGTTCTATATAAATCATACAGGTAATTAGTAATTATTTAATTAATTCATTATTTTGTACAAAATTATTTTAACTTAATAATAATTGATATTTATCAAAGAAGGTGATATATTAAGGAGAAATTCAATGACATTTCGTGGTTATAATAAAAAAAATATTATAAAATATTTTAAAGTAAGTTGTAAATCAAATTATTTTAATAATAGTTTTAGGTTTTGTAGATTTGAGTTTTAGATTAAAATAATTTTCCAAAATTTTTAAATTATAATCAAATTATAAAAAAAAATATTTTACTATGATATACTTAGAATTGTTGAGGAAACCTAAACTTTAGGTTATTTAACTATATAGCAAACCTTTTCAGTCAAGTTAAATCCTGCCATTTAGGCAGCTTTCTACTAAATATTGGTAATAATATTGTCAAATTTTGTAATTTCCTAAGATTAAAGAAATAATATTATAATAAATATAGCTTCTTAATTGTTAAACAGCGTTTCTGAGAAAGATTATTTTTTCAATATGCCAATTTTAGTATACTTATGGTGCTAACCACGGTGGTGTATGTTGAAATTTATAAATATTCAGTTGATATATTCTTTTAATTTAGATTTAAATCTGAACATAATTTTGGTGGGTACCTTATAGATTTATTATTTACCTTTAAATTTATTGTAAATCATCTTATCAAGGATCGCTATCAGCACAAAATGTCTAATACTTAACATTTTTTGTTACTTTAAAATAAATTTGATAGATTGTGGGTACTCATAAAATATTTATTTAGATTTTTTCTATTATGGGTTAAAAATATTTTTTTTTAAAAAATTAATTTATTATTTAAGGTTCTAGAGCAGCATTGAAATCAACAGTGAGTGATTAATATCAATATTTAGGAGTAATTTCCAAAACAGAAATCAGTTGTTAAATTGTGTGTAATTGTAGGACATTGATAATTTCTATAAAATAAAAATGTTTTTTAATGTAATAAAATTTTAGAAATATTAATTTAGTTTATGTACTTTGTTTTGTGTTTTACATCTTTAATGACAGCTATACAAATTTCATGAATATTTTTAGTTTTACCCATTTCCGTAATATTTTGGCACAAACTTTGAGTAAATAATGATCCATCTACTCTATCCCTATATGAAACATATTCTAAAAAGAATATTGTTAAAAATATATATTTAATTTTGATTATATACTTTCAAAAGCGGCCTCAAATATAAATGTATCTGATCCTGCACTATTAGTATCAAGTGACATTATACTTCTATTTCTTAGATCTTTTGTACCTTTGCAAGCTTCAATAAAGAATATTTTTGGTTTGTCAGATAAATATTTATTTTTTGAAATTGGATCAATAATATCAGAATAAAGCTCAAAGATACCATCTTTTGCATAAATCTTAGACGCAGTATCACCATGTGACATAATTACCAGCACAATTGCTGAATTTTCACTGAAATCATCGCTGGAAACTGAAATTAATGAAAATATTAAATACATACCAGCATGTATACCAGTAATTTTTTGAAAGTTCATTAATTTTTGAATGAATACAATTTGCCGATTAAATAACGAATTGCAATCAAGTTACTTATTTAATGGATGCTACACACATTTTACAGATTCAGGCATCTGAATTCCAAATGAAGAAATATGTCCTTTTACATTAAATTTACAATTTTCAGAGAGCCTTCAATTCAAATATGACATATATTATTTTGCAATTGTTTTCAATTAACTATAGAATAATAAATAATTTTACTAAACTGAAGGCGAAATGTAATTAATGTATACTAAAATGTAAAGTAATTGTCATAAATATAGCAAGTATTATGGCATTGATTAACCAATTAATTTAAATTGCTACAAATTGTTCTAATTATTGACCTTTTCAAAAAATTATCAAATTAATGAGTTTACTATTTAAATATGTATATATACTTTCGAGTATTTTTCTTTTTAGCTCTTCCAATGTCAAATCTTCAAAGGTTTCGCCCTTCATTTCAAATTGCTGAAACATTTTTAGTAAAGCTTTTACATCTGCAATGTTACCGATACGTGGCAGTGGTTCATTTGTCCCTATTTTATTAAAATTCTTAAAATTTATTATATAATATTTAGGTGGACCCAATTTTTTATTGTCATCATTTTTTTGAAATAGTTCAACATTTCTATGTTCAATTAATTTTAGATGGGTTTCAGGTGATTTATAATTTGCACTGCAAATAGCTTTTAATGGAACAACATAATCATCTTCAGAATGTTTAATTTTTCTTTTCATGTTATTAGTTTGATATTTTATTGAACTAATCCATTGGGTAGAATTATTGTATTTTTCAACATCTAATGATGTTGAATATATTGACATCAACGGCATATTTTTATTATTATCATGCATGATCATATCAACGTTAAACCTTTAGGCGTTAGGCTACGAGTTTTGTTATTTACGTCCCGCGGTTCAACAAACTATAATTATTATTGTAATGAAAAATCTTTGATTAATATAAAATTAACTTAATTTTTTTTTTTACTTCTGGATTGCTCGAAATATTAGTAAATTTTTTGAAAAGTTGCAACATTTATTTTTGTACTAAAAAAATAAATTTATTGATGCTTCTCTCGATGTTTAAGATTAATATACAAATATCTTGTGGTAAAGTCTGGAGAGCAATTTCTGACTGAATATTAATAGAAAATTTCGAAACAACGAAATTGTCTTGTCCTTTTTGATTTCGATGTTGAAAGTTCACTACAAAAATACAACATTAAAAGATTTAAATTCATTTAATTAATTGGATCGTTATAAAATTATATTTATAATGGCTTTGTTTTCATATATTAAATTTCCGTAATAAAATACATCCGCTGCAGATTAGGTAAGATTGCCAAAATTTAGGTTTGGCTTGCGATAAGATTACAATAAAAGTAAATTTAATGCGAATTTTTTTTTTTTTTTTTTGTTTAGTTTAGTTGGGATTCTTCGCTTTTGAAAATGATGAAAAACTTTTAAAAATAACTTGACTATAAAAACAAATAACAAAGGCAACATTGTTTTTTTAGAACCTGTGGAGAACCTTAAGCTGAAGAGTTAATCTTTAATCTTTAATAGTCCAATTCGCCCATATATTCTTTATCATATATAATTTAAATAATTTTTCTTAAATTTCCATTTCCAATTGCAGTCAATATAGAATTGGATAATTATTAAAGAAAAAATTTCAACTTCAAACTTTATGTAACGAACTGTTCTATATAAAGCAGAACATAAATTAAGCTCCAATTCGTTATATAATTCACTAATAATTCAACAAGTTAATTTAAGAAAAAATATTTACATAATATTCTACCCTTTATGAAACGTATCTAAGTAATATTCCTCGGTGATATTCAAAAAATAACTAATTTAAAAAAAATATATATATTATTTTATGAATTTAAAATAAAAAGCTTATAAAAAAAGCTTGAAATAAAATTATACACAATTATTTATTGTAAATGAAGAGCCAGCAACATTTGGTCATTTCACCAGTTATGAAAATTATTACATAGGCAGACTCTAATGAACTCACTAAAGGTCGAACAAACAAACCCGCATAGTACAGCGTGGGTTTAAAATCGTTGGAATAGCTGATCAACATTCCATATAATGCGCTCGCTCTCTCACTAGCTCTTGATGGTACTAAAATTTCAGATCAGTTCCAGTTGATGTTAAAATTCTATGAAATTTTCTTAACGCTCTTTGAAATCCAAGGATTACAATACACTGTTTTCCATGTTGTCTACCTATTCATTATTATCACTGCTGAAATAACGATACTAAAGCTGTTTCTACATCTTAGTCTATATTTTATAATATATAAAACTCTTAAGAATAAAATTAAAAATATTATAAGAAATAAACTTGGTAATAAAAATATAATTTAACAAGCTTATAATAAAACTTGACAGCTGATATATAATCAATATTTTGTTATTGACTGTGGTATGGCTGTTCTCATTTGAAAGTTGCAAATAAAACCATTGCAAAATAAATAAGATAATTGATTAAAAATATATATAAATATTATAGTAGATAACAAGTAATATTTACTTAAAGATAAGAAAATTCGTGGAAAATAATAATGGTATTATATGATAAGAAAACGAGTCCATTTTCCTGACAATTAGTGTATGATTTACAGTCATGAGATTTATAATTGTAAGTTTTGTCAATACCATTTTTATGATATGATATTGGCAAAATTTACAATAATAAATCTCATCACAATAATTCAAACACTAATTCAGGACTATATAATAATTTTTAATGATTTGTGTAGACATTAAGTGTAGTTATGTTAGACTTCTTAATAAATATGATCACAATTATTCTAAATTCCGTTCGGAATGACATTACGTCGGAAATTTTTATTCCAACGGAGCACAAAATCGTATTCTGAATAATGATCGAATTAAAAATAGCCATTATATATCAAAATAATTCTTGTAAAAATACAAATTAGAAATCAACTGATTACTGTCAAACGGATATAAAATTATTGAAATTTATTAATATTTATATATTTATTACAGGTGAAACAAAACAAGATCTTGAAGATGTTGGTTGATTTACCTTGGTTTTTCCGCACATCTACCCTGCACAGGTGTAAAAAAGGTCGACGAGAAAATTCGGTTGTTGAATCACTCTTTTCAGAATTCGGTGGTTATGCTTAACAATCAACCAATCAACAGGTAGCTGCTAGCTTAAGTACTTTCATTTCTTAAACCGTTTCTATTTCTGTATGGCACTTTTATCTTTAAAGGCTCTTCATTAGTTTTGGAGCTGGTTATTGAAATGAAATTTTGTTATTTAGTTATAAGTTTAGTTTAGTTTAGGTTAGATTTATATTATCAATAAGGTTTTATAAAAATTTTCCTTATCAATAATGAATTGTAATGTATATAATATATCCAGCCTTGATCTGTATCATAAATATTATAAGTTGTAAAGGAATATAGTCCTAATCTCTAATTTTAGTTTTTCTTATGTTAGCTATAAGTATAATTATTGAAATAAAGTAATATATATTATATTAATATTTATAAATTTAGAAAATAATTTATTATGTTACTAAAAATTGGACAGTACAAAAATGGACAATGGAGATTTTTGGCTGAAGGATTTCACCAGCATATACTGGGCAAAGATTTTGAAGTTCGCATACCTCAATCTACCATTTCAAAATGAATTTAAGAAAAATTACCCGTTTTGGAAAAGAAATTATATCAAAAATGGATTGCGATTAGATGACAGAAAATGACAATTTATCGCGGTGTTATAATGTACGTAGATGGAACACACATAAAAATACTTCCATCCGCAACAGATAAACATCTTTAGGTGAATTAGAAACGGATTTATTAGATTGACTGCAATCACTTTTAAAGAGAATACTGGAAATCTGTAATTTTTTACTGTTACAGAATCCGGCAGATATTTCGAATGAATAGTATCGAAAATGAATTACGGTCCGAATAGAATTCGGAATATTAAATTCTCTGTCGGACCGAAAACCGATTATTTCTCCGTACCGAACGAAATTCTGAATAGATGTGAATACTATTACATAAAACTCGTTATAAATAATCATAAAATTAAAATTCATAATAAAAAAATACGATAAATTCACAAAATAAATGTGCGATAAAATTTTTTCTTATCTTTTCAAGTGCTTAAAATAACTTTTTGTATATTTCAGTTTTTTTTTTTATGCTTCAGTTACTTAAATTGTGCTCATATTATATATGTGAACGCAAAAACAACTAAAGTTTTTATAAATATTACTTTGAAAAAATAAAAATTATATAAATGATTTAGTTTTGGCATAATAAAAATGAATAAAAAAGAAATAGTAAATATAACTAAAAATGAATATCCTGGATATATGAAAACTACTACAATAACTACAACGTACAGTAATTCAAAATTACCATCAACGAAATCAATTTTCAACAATAATTCAACGAAAAAAATTCAATTATCTAGTCCAAAATTAATAATATCAACTGGAAGTCCTTCAACAGTAAGAAGCATAAAATATGAACCATCATTTAAAACATATCAATCATCCAGCATCATATCAAATAAAGTTGGTTTTCTAAATCTAAGCTACCAGTCACCATATGAAAACAAAAATATATTAACTGATAAATCATTTAAATATAATAAAAGTACATATGAATCACCATATCAAAATCGTTTAAGGACATTTAGTCCAATAAGTCTACAAGTTTCACCAGAAAATTTAAATTCCAAGAAATATAATATTATTTCACAATCTTCAAGAAATAATTTTATAAACAGCAAGCCATCAATAAATCATCAATCATTGAATACTAATAATTATAATGGAATAAATAAACTTTCTAATAAAATTCCATCTACTACTATAAGTCCAGTTAAATTATCAACTCCAATTATTACTAAATATCCACTACAACAATCAACTCCATCATCAGTTGGTTATAAATCAAATTTAACACCATTAGTACCATTAAATTATGAAAATATTGAAGATCAAATCAATATAAATGATAAAAAAAATAAAAAATTAGGACCAGGAAAATTATATATTTTCAATCATGATAAATTTCAAAATCCAAATACTGAATTTCGTGATGGTAGTAAAAGTGATGTTAAATTATTAAAGGATACATTTAAAAAATTCAATGTTAATGTAACACTTTTGGAAAATTATACCGTAAAAAAGGTTAAAAATCAAGTTGATAAAAGTAAGTATATTTTTAGTAATTAATTTATATTATTATAAATTATAAAATTTCTTACAGTACATAGTTCTAATTTAAAAATAAACTGCCTCAAAAATTGATGAAACTTAATCTCAAATATTGGAATAGAAAAATAATGTATATCCATACATTTAAGTAAATGCTCAAGAAAAGACTATAATGCTAAGGTTTCAGGATTATTGAGCATTAATCATAAAATACTTAAACCGATTAAAATTTAAACAAGGATTAAATTTCGAAAGTTTCACTTAATTATTAAGTTTTAACTTAATTATTGATTAGCAAATAAACCAAGTCTTTTTTCTATTTAATATCAAAGTCATCGAATTTATAATTGAAAGCGTACGAAAATTGATTAAATGTTCTGATTGTACTGATTAATTGTACTGATAAAATATTAAAAAAATATCTCTAAAATAACTTTATCACGCGAAACAAAATCACGTAGGATGTACGTGAAACAAATTTTGTGGTAATCACTGCTTAGTAATACTTAATTAGAAATTTGTTGTTTCTTGAAATCAGACTTGACTCTATTAAATCAAATAATAGATCAACTTAATATTTAAATTTATTATTGCTGACATTATCCAAACCACCAAAAACAGAGAAAATACTTTTCCTAAAAATTTCAAAAATAAATAATTCAAATACGATCAAGGGGTCCGTTACATATGCTCCGGAAAAACATAACGAAACACTGTATTTGTAGCTTTAATTTCAAATCCAGCAAGAGAGCTAACAAATTTAGTTCGAAGAATCGTCAGCACTTTTATTAAAATAATAATCATGCAACCGAATCCGGTGCAAAAATATATTTTTCAAATTTATTAAAATAATGCATTATTTTTGTACTGCATTAGCGAAGCATTACAGTAGTACCAAATAATTCGAATTGAATTCCTTTGATGCATTAAATGTAATGGCGTACTTAACAGTCAGTATATTTAAAAGTAATTCACAGTATACTTTATTGAAGTAGCAAATATTTCAAAATATGTAATTCTAAAGTAATTTCTTGAAGTAAACAGTACTTCAAAATACTTAACTATAAAAATGTTAAGTATTTGTAATGCAGTAAACTAATTCAAAAAAAAAATTGATTAAATTTGATGTGATTCGTTATTCGATTACCATAGTACTGCATAATTAAAAATGTATGCACATAATTACTTTTTGGAAAGTAATGCTGTATATGTTAGCATTACTCTGCAATAAAACTGCATTACTTTTTTAATTCATTATTTACAAACTCTGATAATTTTAAATAATTATATTTATTGACATTTTAATTTGATAAACGGATTCTTAAGAAAATGGCGTATGTTTGCAAATGGAAATGCGAGATTCAAGATTTTTACAACTAAATATAAAAGGACATATTCAAAATCGAAATCGTTTTTAAAATATAAAACAATTATTGAAACATATATTTATATATTAAGTTTAATATGGTAATTCTGTTGATTCATTTTAAGCAAAAAATCGATTTGATTCTGGGAATCCAAAAATCGATTATAAATTGTAACAATATAATTATCGACAATACATAACGTTTCTGTTATATTAAAAGTATGTTATCAGGAATTAAATGAAATTTATTTACCCAATGATAACAATTCAATTGATACCAAAAATTAATTTGAAATCAATTTGTATAAAGATAAAGAGTGTTATAAGATATCAAGTAAATGCTAATAATTCGAAATTATTTTACTATATCTCAGTAGTAACTTAATTACGTAGCGGAAGCAGATAACTCGTATTTATATTCAACAGTGTCAACAGTACACTAAGACACTAAGAATGTATTTTATATAATTCGGAACTTCAATTAAAACCACTGAAACTAGCCACATCAAATTGTGCAAATTTGTCATCTCAGAGACCTCAAAAACGAAAAGAAATCGATTTTGTTAGGTCCATGTATGTATATCGTAATACTTTATTAGTCATGTGTATCGCAATACTGCATTACAAATTCTTAATTTCACTGTACATCTATTAATAAATTATTCCATAATTCCATATCCTCGCAAAAATGAGTTATCAACATTTAATTTATTTATTTAATTTAAGATGCAATATAAAAATTATATTTCTTTTAGTTTTCAGAGAAGATTTATCAAAATGTTCATGTATTGTAATTGCAATTTTATCACATGGTAATCGTATGGAAAGAATAGCTGCTAATGATGGTTCATATTCAATACATGACGATATACTATTTCCAATTCTGCGTAATAAAACATTAGAAGGAAAACCAAAAATTTTAATTGTTCAGGCATGTAAAGGTGACATGGATTTGAGAGAATTTAAAACAGATAGTTGTCAAATTAATACAAAAGTATTAATACCCGATGAAATTTATAAATTTTATAGTACATCAGAAGGTATAATTTGATACATCTACCATTAATAGCTACAATAAAATATTTTAATCTATTTAGGATTTGTATCGTATCGCACTGAACAAGGTTCAATATTTATTAAATCATTTTGTGAAGAATTAGAAAAATCAGGAACAATAAAACCAATTCGTGATATAATGGAATCAGCTATAAAAAATATAAAATTGAGAACGAGGTTTTTTGTTTTTTCAATGCTGAAATTAATTATATATATTTTTTTTTAAGAAATTTCAAATAAATTATTTCTTTTTTATTTTAGTGGCCAACAGATTCCATCAATGTGGGTGAATAATACAGAACCTTATGTTTTCGGTAAATATTGTTAAAATTTGAAGAAAATAAAATTATTTTTTTTGATTTGAATGACGCAAATTTAGTTATAATAATTAAAATATATTAAATTAGTTTGAAAAATTTGTTGAATTAATGTTTAAATTCATCTAACTGACATAATTGTCAGTTTACTTCTAACTAGGACCTTAAGAAGATAAATCAATATTTTTGAACTTATATAATCTCTTTAATTTAATATTGAAAAAGTTATTTTATATTTATATTATACGACTGTATATGGTAGTCCTTGATTCTGCAACTTTAACTAAACTATGATAGAGTGACACTTAAACATTTGAAATACAAATAGTAAAACTTTAAATACTAAAATATCTAAAACTTATTTTATATTTCAATATAATGTGAAATTTATTTTAAATATATTACATATTCAAGAAGAAAAAAAAGTTATTCTTTTAATTATAAATTTTAATATTTCAGCATTCTTAATAAAATGGTAAGGATACAATCACAGAGTTGCTTTGTAAATACAATAGCGTATTTCATATATGGATAATTTATTGTTGTGTTCAAAATATAACTTTTACAAACCCTGTTCCAGGTGAGTTTGGTGATTGAATAATTATGCAAAAGACGAGAAACAAATTTGGGTTCGTTCTTACCTGATATACTCTCTAAAATAACATCAGAATTAGAATATAGATTTATAACTAGAATCATTTATTACTATAATCGTACAGAGTACAATGAACATTTATTTATTAGATAATTCTTTCTTTAATAAATGTAATACTAGTAGAATTTCTAGGTTGAAGATTATTATTAACTCTCAAATTCAAATATTATCGGCAGATTTAATTCACTCATGGACAACCAACCCTTTATCATATAGGGTGAAAAAAGAAATTATACCGAATTTGACTTATACAAGTAAGAATTAATCAGTTTTTATTACTACATGCAGCACCGTTTTATGTATTATATATTCCAAGAAAATTATAGTACTATAATGGTACTGCAAAATAATTATAGCAATTCCATTAAACGTAAAAATTGATATCCCGATACTTAATTATACTGCAAATTGCTACATCTGGTGTAAAAAAATTTAAACTTTTTGGGAAATTTCAAAAAAAAATTATGATCCTTGCTTAATTTCCCTTCAAGCTTTAATATTTATATATACATATATACATTTCATAGCATATACATATACTACAAAATATTTTATATAAACAACATTTTTATTTATCACTACCACTAATATACACTTTCCTTTTGATATAGTAAAAAATCAGCTGAGTTCCAAAGAATTTTCCTCTTATATATATATTATTATATTGATTTTTCTTTGGAAAATTTTCTCTATTTTTTTTGTATATACATATACATTTTTTTAATAATTGGGTAAGGTTTTTACTCACAATTTGCCAAAAGCTTAGTCAGTTGACTACTAAACTTTATACAAGAAAGTAACTAAAAATACTAAAAAGCATCAAAAATAAAAATTAAACATAACTAAAAAAAATAAAAAAGAAGAATAAATAAATTTTCAAGAAGAAAATTTTTAACTTCCACATATATAAAAGAAAATTATCCTTTGTGTTTCTATGGATAAATCTGAAAATATTTTCATATAGAAAAAAAATTAATAAAATAATTAAATAATAAATAAAATAATTAAATAATAAATAATAAAATTGACGGTGCTTTAATTGAAATAATAAAAAAAAAAAAAGAAAATATAAAATTAATATTGAAAATTCTTTGTTTGGAAAATTATCCGGATATAATTTTCCATAAAATATAAAAAAGAAAAAATTTATTAAAAAAAGTTTTTATTTTTTATATTTGTTTTTCGTTCTTTAATACAGAAATTAATATAAATTAAAAAATAAAAATAAATTAAAAATAAATAACAAAAATTATTAAAGGAAAATGTAATTTTTTCTATTGGAAAAATCGAAATTTTTTGCAAATAAATATAGTAATAAAAGCTTTTATATACATACATATAAATATATTTACTAATACATAGAAGACTAAATCATTTTGACCACAATCATATTTTTTATTTTTATGGTAAACGTTATTAAACCAAAAATCAAAATCGAATTCATCATCAACATATCTAAGTAATTTTTTTTTTTGCATCTAACCAAAAAGGATTATAATTAATATTTCATCATTTAAAAAGAAATATAATTAAATAAATAAAAAATATCCTTAATATTAATAATATTTAATAAATAATAAATAATAAAAAAAACCATAAAAATTAAATCAATGCATTTAGGTTTTAAACGTGAAAAAATACGAAAAATTTCGAACAACAATAACAAATGTCTTTACCCCGAGAGTGGTGTTTACAGGTAAATAATTAAATTAATTAATTTTCTTAATATTAATATTATATTTTAATTAACAATTTTGTAAAATTAATTTTTAAATCAATATCTTCGAAATGAAAAAGAATGTACTTGTTTTAATGGTTATACAAAGGATAATTAAAATATGCTAAAATTTGTTATAGTTTTTCACCCAATTTGACCTAAATAAAAATATTTATTATGGAATTTATATTATGCTATTAATTAGAAATTATTACCAAAAAAAAAATTACTAATTAAAAAGTGAAATCTAAAATATCCTTGTAACTACAAATTTAAAGTAAATTGAGTTTTATCAATAAATTCCATAGATATTGAAGCAAATATTGATTATACAAAATTTATAATTCATTCAAAATCAAAACAATTTTTATATATACAGACAAAGAGCTATAGAAGAAATAAATGGTATATGTAATTACTAGATAATTGGAAGTATTGAAAATGATATTAATATGATAGCTATAGAGATGTGGTAATCATATAAAATATTTATTACCTAGAATAATGAATGTAATAATCCGTTAAATCCAAATTTAATTTATTAAATCACATTTGTAATTATGGCAATAATGAAAAAAATGTTCTTTTAATATTGGTATTTTTGGACTGTCAATTGAAATAACATAAACATAATCCATTGTAATCGTATGTATATTCTTATGACATGATTTTCATAATCAGACCGTGTGGGATGTTGAATATATCATAAAGTATTCTTTTTTTGTGATTTAAATATCTTTCCAATTAGGAATATCGATTTTTTTTTACTTGTATATTTGATTTCTCTATACTTTGAGATGAAATTTATAATATTTTGCTTATGAACTTCCAATCTTACAACTTACAACTAAAATAATATGAATCACAATATTTAATAGAAAAAGTTAAATATTTCAATATTATTATTATAATATTTAAGACATTTATTTTAAAGTATTGTTGACAACAAATGTCAGAAAATTAAAATCTATTATATTCTTGCAATTAAAATGTGTCTTCACTATAAAGGAACTTATGATTAGTAATTAATATAAAATTAGTATAGGTCCAAATTGCAATAAAATGTCACTATGCTCGACTTGGGATGTAGAACCAATAAAAATAAAAAAAAAAATGATTTATAAAAGAAGGAAAAATCTATTTATTTTTAATTACATTTTGGCTAGTCAATAATCCATAAAAATAGCTTTAAAGAGATGAACTCTAGGAATAATTTTTATTGTATTTTATAAAGACACTCTCAGACGATTTAGTATTAATTGCTGCAATCTTCTTATGAAACCCCTATTACGACAATTTGGTAAATATGTACAACCTGGTAAATATAAAATTACTTTAATATCAAATTTAATAGTCCAATTTTAAAATCTTTATTAGCTTTGCCTTAATTTGTCTGAATTTGATATTTTCTATAATATTTAATTTACAAAATCGATATATTTTTCATAGTACCAGATCATAATAAAATTGTTTCTATGATAATAATCAATTTATAAATATACAAAAATTTCAAGATACAATTTTAAATTTCCAAATTTTTGTTTTCGTATTTATATTTAAAAAAATTTACTAAATAATAAAAGTTTATTAGAGTTTTGTACATGGAACTTACAAGTACTACCAAAAATAGGAAGAACTTTTATAAATTATTTAATTTGTGGAAAAGGTAATGGATTTTTCCAAAAAAAAAAATTAAATTTATCTGCTGTCAGTAGTCACGATATTATTATATTTCTTTGAAATATTGAATAAACAAATTAATTATAACAATTTTTAATGGACTATATATTTTATTCAACTATTAAATATTAATGTATTTTCCAAATGCATTTTTAGTTTACAATAATAATTACTCAAACGTAATAATTTTATTACGTACGCATGTCAATTCAATATAGCAAATAAATTTCCCTATGATTATTACATTTATTCATCTTAACTTTGGCTTTGTGGAAAATTTACAAAATTATTAAAACATTAATTCACATTAAAATTAATAAATTTAAATAAATAATGTTAGAAAATCAATTATTAAATTTGAAAGTTTGGATTGAAGAATTAAAAATAATGATAATTTTATATGATTTTTATACATATTTTGGTAAACTTTGAGTAAAGTAAAAGAATAATTAAGAAAAATACGTTATATCAGACCCGCTCGCCGACACTCGACTGTGTATGTGACTACTACTAGACATATTTCAATTAAAGTAATATTATATTTTTATAACGTATATTGTGTCTGGCACCAAATCGGGTTTACAACTGGTCACAGATCATTATTAGTCACAGTTTAATAGATTCTATCTCTATGTTGGATTGGTTAAAACAGGTTATTGGGGTTATTGTTGCATTAGGGCTAACAAAACCGAAAAACAAACAATTCAACTTAGACCATTCCGTACCAAGTTTTTTCAAGTGATTCATTCATATATAGCTGAAACAATATAGATCACATTACATTCATTTACTGTTCCGTATTGAATGGTTTCAATTACTCAGATCCAAATACAAAATTTATTAATCGAAATTGAATTATGATGCATTTATATAGAAATAGCAATTATTAAATAATTGACTGACTGGAAAAGTTTTAATCTAAAACGTAAATATTTCCCATAAATTATTAAGTTTCATTGTTGCACAACATTTTCTACCAAAGAAAATTTAATTAATTAATTTCCTCCGGTAATTGTATGAAAACATTACATGCACATTATCACACTATAATAAATGAATTTATTTATTTATGTTTATCATGCAAAATGATTTCGCAGTTACAAAATGTTATATTATGTCGTAGGGGATTCCGTAAAGGATTTACGCATTTCGACTATAGAATTAGGCCAACTATATACAAAAAAAAAATATTATAATAGTTTACTTTATACTCATATATATAATAATCTTAAGTATTAAAATATATGTATATAAATGTAATAAAATTTTGAAATGTTATCTTGCAATTTTTTAATGAAAATTAATTTAAAAAAAAAAAAAAATTTTGCATAAATATAACCTTGATAAAACCTTGACAAATGTCGTCAATTTATAATAATATCAATGTACCCTTTTTCTTAAATTATATAAATATTTATAAAGCTTTACATAATCATATAGATATATAGATACATTACATAGCTTTTATGTATAAAAACAATTTTTAAGTCAATTTAAACCAACATTTTTATGTACGAATTGGTTTATTGCTAATATCTGTTTCGTGTATATATGAAGATAAAAAGCTCTTCATTTTGATGATTTCCCACATAAAATTCCCAAAAGATACACTCAAACTTTTCCTAATATTTATAATAGTAAATTTATTTTTTTTAAAATCTTCCGTGTTGCGTAATATTAAAATATTCAGGACACAATATTTCAATTCACTAGTTCTAAAACCATTTAATTTTGTTTTTGGTAAATTAAATTTTATTTGGGTATAAAATTTCCTTCCGTTACGTTGTTGGAAAATTATTGGTTTGGGGGGCGCATGACTCAAATACACAGTTGTATTTTGCAAAAAGATACATTTAACATAGTTTAGCATGTACAAAAACAAAACTAATATATGACATTTTAAGAATAACTATAGAATTATCTTGATATTTAGTTCAAGGACATTTTTGTTTAATCTACGTTAAATACATATATGTAAAAAAAAATGTTTAATAATATAAATTTTATAATAAAAATGCATACAAAATTTATGTAATTACATAAATAAATGAAAATATTTACATATAGACACAGAGATAATAAGTTTTGTTGTACCATTCTACAAGAGAATATTACAAAAAAAAAATGTTTCTATTATTTTTAGGATTCACGGGGATCACTGTACTGCCCGAGTGAACCGGACCCAGCTAGTAGAATCGAGTACAAGTCGGGAGGGCTCATTCGCACCCAAACATCAATACCAATTATCGACACTAAAATTGGTTCCCAACCCGTTGTTGCATCAACAAAATCATTTACAGATTGCCAACAACAATCGTCATCATTATTCTCGATACATTCAGCACCACCCGTACCAATCTCAGATCTCGGTATCATCAAGAATGAAAACCTTTTGGGATTTGGATGTACGGGAATCAATGGAAATGAAATCGTTGATGCATTTAGATCAGCAATTATTACCACCAAAACTAATAACAACACAACCACCGATGACAACAACGGTAAAGACTTTGGATTTAATAACACCAACAATACCAACAATAATATCATTACAATTAGCCAAAATGAAATTAATAGATCAAACAATAGTATATCCAATAATAAATCAATTACTAATTCATCAACACCAAAACGACCTGGTACACTTTCCATTGATTCATCATCACAATATTGTCCAACAACAGCAAGAACATTACATGCCAGCTTCTTACAACATCAAATCTCTGAAATTGAAGAAGATGACAACGAAAATTTGTTGACCGTATCTAGTATTACAGCACGGCCATTAATTGCTAAATCACGAGAATTAAGATCATCAAGATTGTTAGCGGAAAAGAAACGAAAAAATAAAAATAATAATCATAAAGATGGTGGTGGTAATAAAAATAATAATTATAATAGTGGTGGTAGTGGTGGATTATCATCAGCAGCATCATCAGCATCAACAGAACCACCAGATGGTGGTTATGGATGGTTTATTGTTTTTGGTGCATTTTCTGTACAATTTTGGGTAGCTGGTTTAGTTAAATCATATGGTGTATTATATGTTGAAATAATGGAAACATTTCCAAAAACATCAGCTACAGTTGCATCATGGATACCAGCAATATTATCATGTCTTTGCTTAGCTTTAGCACCGTTATCAAGTGCATTATGCCAAAGATTTTCATGTCGTACTGTTGTTTTTATTGGTGGTTTATTTTGTGCATTCGGTTTAACATTAAGCTATTTTGCAACAAACCTTTTGCATTTGCTTTTTACATTTGGTATACTAACAGGTTAGTATATAGTTAGCCATTTAATATTCAAAGTAATATAATATTTGTGATTCAGATTAGATTAAGATCAATTTAATGATTACTCGGTTTAAATTAAATAATTCTATAGTTCTGGATCACATTTCAGGATAATATATTTACTAATTATATAATATTAATTTAAGGTATTGGCGGTGGTTTATCTACAACACCAGGTATCGTTATTGTATCACAATATTTTGATAAACATCGTGCTTTAGCAAATGGTATATGTGTATCTGGTACAGCAGCTGGAAGCTTTATATTACCAGTTTTAATTGAACATCTTGTACATCATTTTGGTTTTCATGGTACAATATTAATATTAGGTGGTTGTATGTTGCATGTATGTGTATCAGCAACATTATATAAACCAATTGAACCAAAAGAAGAAGATGACGATGATGATGATGATGATGGAAAACCAAAATTATGTTTATCATTAAATCATAATAATGATATTACAAAATCATTAACTGATTTAAATTTAAATAGTAATAATAATGTATGTGGTTTAATGACAACATCAACATATTTAGATTCATGTGACGATGTACCTGATAAAAAGTATATTGAACATTTATTTACCGAAGAATCAAAAAATCGTCTTAACGATTATTACAATACAAATAAATTTGGTTAGTCAATATTTTTAATTTGTAGTAAAAATTTAAAAAAAATTTTTTTTATATATATATAGTTAACATTAATGATAAATCAATCCAACCCGATAGTGATGATGAGGGTAAAGATATTGTTGGTGAAACAACATTTATGAAACCAATTAAATCAGTACGTAGTTCAAGTATTTTACATTCAGTTGAAGATTTAAGTACTGATTCAACATGGGTATATCGTAAACATAGTGGTAATAATGATTCAAATCGTGGTAGCCGACGACGTCAAAGAAATGCATTTTGTAATGATGAGATAATATCAAAAATTCATGTTAATTTAGAAAAACAAACATTATCACCAAATCAACAAACACCATCAGCAATAGCAATGACAAATAGTCCATTAAATGGTTCAACAACATTAACAACAAATAAAGGTTTAAGTAAAAGTATGGAAATACCAACACCGGCTAGTAATTTTTGTGATACATATAATAATGATGATGATGATGATTTAGATAATGATGATAGACAAAGTTGTTGTGATCGAATTCAAACATATTTAGATATTAGTTTATTAAAAGATCCAACATTTATATTAATGACATTATCGGTGACATTAATGTCAGTTGGATGCCCATATATGCTTTATTATTTACCAGCACATGTTATATCAATTGGTAAATTTTATTTAAAATTTTTAAATCATATTTTCATATAAATTAATCATTTACAAATTATATAACATTAAGGTTACAGTAAAAGTGAAGCTGGTTATTTGGTAGCTGTTAGTGCTGGTTTAGATTTAATTGGACGTCTTGGACTTGGATGGCTATCAGATTTACAATTATTTGATCGTAAGAAAACTTATATTATTTGGTAAATATAAATTTTTTGAATTATAACAATTAAATATTTTAAAATTTCTTTAATGCTATTTTAGTATTCTTGGAGCTGGTACTGCTGTATTAACTATACCATCAGCAAATTCATTTTATTTAATTGGTTGTACAGCTGCTATTTATGGTTTTTGTTTAGGATGTTGGTATTTATTAATGCCAGTTTTATTAGCTGATCTATTTGGTACAGATCGTATTAGTTCTAGTTATGGTTTAGTTCGTATGTTTCAAAGTATTGGTGCAATTTCTGTACCACCATTAGCTGGTTTTTTACGTGATTTATCTGGTAATTATGAAATATGTTTTTATTGTATGGGTTCATGTATGATATGCGGTTGTATACCATTATTAATTTGGGCTATAATACAACAAAAAAATGGTGTATTAATATCAATTCGTGATAATCCAGAAGATAATGGAAGTGTATCATAAATATATATATAAAAAAAACTTATATAAATGTTCAAAAGAAAAAATCTATATATATAATTTTTGTATTGCATTATAATAAAAAAATAATAAGTTCCCAACTTTAGGACATTTACTGAACAACTAAATAAATTATACTTCGATTATAATCATACAAAAACTAAAAACTTTACAAAAAGAATCGAAATGTTATCGAATTTATATTGACACATCAAAATGATTCCTTTCCTGTCTATTTCATTACAAATAATACAATATTTCACAATATTAATAAGTGAGAAAATGAATTGTTTTGATTAAATTACTTTATAAATTCGAATATTCTTAATCCTATTAAATAAAAATATTATATAAACAATTGGGAACAAATTATTGCAATATAATAATTCGATTATATTCTAAAGGATATCCTCTTATGCAAGAATTACAAATTATTTATCAGGAATTTATTTCCTAAATAATAAATTTAACCTATTACAATTTATATTCAATCTTGCCACAGTAATAAATTAACCAGAAATATAAAATTAATATGTATAAAAAAAAAAAATTATGTAAATGTTTAGCATAAAAATTACAAAAAAAGAAATTTATTACACAAATTTTATTTAAAAAATTAGATCGTATAAATTTTAACAAATAATTTCCTATATAAATTAGATTATTACGAAATTTGCATAAAACTTCGTCACAAAAGCCATAAAACAATTTCACAGATAAAATGTGAGTTTGAATAAATAAAAACGAACATTTCCAACTTTCAATTTACAATTAAACAGTGTTTTATGTTGGATTCCAATCCCAGAATTGACATAAAACTTTGTGATCTTACTTTGGCATAATTTTTAATGTGGTGTTCAAGCTAAAACCCCCGGGCCACATACGAATCTCCAAACATTTTAAACAACCCGAATTGAATTTAATTATTTTTTTCTAAATTTTCTGAAAATTATAGTTTAAAATTTTCTACATTAAAAGCAAATATAAAAATACGTTAAATATGAACAACTTCAAGATCTATTGAAAATAGCATCTACAGAAGTACTTCCGGATTATCAAAAAATAATCGAAACGGCAAGAAAAAAACATTTATATTTTTTGAATAAAATCTTAAAATCCCTTTTTCTAAAATATTAACATGTCATTTATTTGAAATATTTTGAAGTATGTTGAAAGAATTTTTTTATATTTTTTGGTTCGCATCATAGACCCTTTAATTTTTTTGAAATAAACTCCTTCTTTACATTTAATTTCTGACAATTTATTTAATTTTCCCTTAATTATTTGAGTATAATATATTTATATGTAATTTACCGAATTAAAAATGTTTGGAATAAATATTGATTTATAATTCCATAAAACAAATTGAAGGGTCCAGAAATAGTGTACGTCAAAATTAATTTAGTCTGAATTCATATTACGCCATAATACGTTAACTCATTCGATACGTCTATTAAATGTCAGTTGTCAGGATTAATATATGCTTTTCCAGAAATTGGTCTACTTTCGTCATCATACATCTTAATTCATTTGTGTGGACTTTTTAAAAAAAATTCATATACACTAATTCTGTTTGGTTGTTTGTACCTTGCCAGGTCACATAATAATATTTCCGTACATTATATAAATATATACATTAATTAATATTTTATGCTATTGACTTATTCAGGGAACCCTTCAAATTTGGTTTTATATTTTTAATTTTTAATTGGAAAAATTAAATAAAATAATTTAAAAATAAGAAAATATAAAAATAATAATAAAAAAAATTCCTTTTAGATGTGAATTTAATACTGAATTAATTTTATGTGCTATAGAAGTTTATATTCGTGTGTTCATTTTAATTGAAATGAAATTTAATAGACTTAAAAAAAAAATTAGACTAAATTTATAAATATAAAATTCTTATCGATAAATTTAATATATAAAAAATAATTAATAAAATGAAATGTAAAAATTATTATTATTGTATAAAATTAATTTTTACATTTTCACAAATTTTACTTTCATTATTAATATGATTTATTAAAAATGCTTCTTAGCCCATTAAATATCCCAGTATACACGTAGATTCGATATTTATAACCGATGATATTTATGAAATATTTACATAATTCCTTTGAACATAATACAAGTTAATGTTATAAATTAGAAAACTACAAAAATCGTTAACTTTTTTAAAATTATTTTGTCCTATGTTTAAAATGGACCTGAATTATAATCTCTTGAAAGATGTCTATAGTGGAATTAACTTATGGACAAATATTTACAAATTATAATACTTTAATATGTATTTTATTGAAAAACAATTGGTATTACATAGTTTCTTTTAAAAAACAATCTTTAAATCATACCAATATCAATCATTTTAAATTTATGTTAACCAAATACTTTTCGAATAAATTATAAAAAAAAATTATATGTTTTCTAGTTTTTTCTAGTTCAGATTAAGAAATTTTTATTAAAAAGAAATCATTATTAATAATTGAATTCAATTATATACCGAAATTATAATTTTCAAAACATTATTGTAAAATTTATGATCAGCGGCGAGAGTGTTAGTTTGACAAAGCACAACCTAAATTAGTAAAGATATTAAATATTTCGTACCCGATTGCCGCTTATTAATTTTTTATTAAATTCTTTATAGTTTATACAAAATAAAAAATTGTTAATTAATAATTATTGTTATAAATTATTTATTAAATTAAATGCATTTTTTATTATTTTCTAATAGTTTTGTAGGTTTTTTTAAAGAAAAGATTTTAATGTAATGACTTTAAAAAAAAATTAGCATTAATGAAAAAGACAATAAATTAATATAAATTCAAAAAAATATTTATTGTCACACGTATTATTTTCATTTAATTATTAATTGTCGCCATTTTAACGTATAATATGTTAATTTTTTTACAATTTTATGTGTAATTAAGTATATCTTTTTATAAAAAGAACCATTTGTTTTTTGGAATTAAATATAATTTAAAAATTAAGAAATGGACTTATTTTAAACTAAATGTTCCATTAAAACTATTTGAATTCATTTTGTGATTTTTAAGAATGGAGTTTTCTTTGATTGAGATAAAACCTGGAAATTACTCTTTTATGCCAAAAAATAATTATTTTCATCGTTTTCTATGATTTTATTTAATAAAATGAATTACACGATGTTTACGTGGAACAAATGCAATCACTGTCACTGATTTTAAACGTCAACGATTCAGGAATATCTGGCGACAATTATCAGACGATCATTCTTCGTTGAAGAAAGTATAGGTTCACATTGGACAATAATCAGATAGCGATAGTGATATTTCCAGAATGTAAATAACCGTACAAAAACGAAAATAATTTGATTCAAATACGCTTGCACTTTACACTGCCGCATATGTATGAAAAATACAATTTAATATTAAAATTTGAGGCTATATGAATCGATAAATAAAAACGATGATTTGAATAGGAATAGAAATTATTTTATTAATATTAATAATAAAATGTATGTTGTCACCTGTCAGATCAGAAACAGCTAAAAAGTATAATAAATAAAATTGATAAATGATTAGTGATAAAGTTATCTCTGCCGATCAAAATCAATTCAATGGTAAAAGGATAAAATTAATTAATTACTTAATTTTGTATTTATTTTATTTCAAAATTGTAGAATATGATTTTAAAATAAAAATTTACAAAATAAAAATATATGTTCCGTATTTAACAAAATTTAAATATTGTTCCAAGAAATTTATTTATACATCTTGTAAGTCATAATTATAGAATATTAAATATGTAAGACATAAAATTACCAAAAATTATTTATTTTTGTACATTTCACAAATAAAAATAGCTTACATAAAAAAAAAAAATTCAAATATATATTAGCAAATTGTACAAAATCAAAAATACATTAATAATTTTTGCATCTATAACTTTTAATTATTTATTTGAATTTAATTTAATAAATAATATTTTGATAATTTTATAATGAAATAAATTATTTACAGAATAAAAATGCGTACAGTATTATTTTTAAAAGCATATAATAAAATATAATTTATTAATATAAAATAAAATTATCAATTTTGATATTAAGAAAAATGACAACTTATAACACGCACTACATTGCACCTTGTCGATAGTAATTACTATTTATATTAATATATATAATATAAAAACAATTTCGTTAATTTGGAGAAAAATATATATTAAAATAATATATAAGTTTTAATTATTTAATTGCATAGTTTTTCGAATTTTTGTTACAAAATATAAATTTAAAATTAAATTAAAGATCTTCTCTAAAAACAAAAACAAAAAATAGATCATAAATTTTAAGTTTTTAGATAGAAAAATGCATTTAAAATATCAAATAATTTAATGTAATTAATTTATTTGTAAAGAAATATAATAAAATAAAAATTGATATTTATAAAAATAAACATTATTTTTAATAGGATATCATCAGCTGACAACGTAACTATGTAATATATTTTAGGTAAAAAAGAAAACAAGCCAATCAATCTCAAAATAATTAATTCTGAATGTTATAGCCATAATTTTAAAGTTAAATATTCAATGATCTTAACAAATTTACCATCGAAATATATTGGCAAAATTAGTAAAAATATATATAAGAAATAAAGTATATTTAATATTTATAGCCTGCACTATAACCGTCTCTGATAATCAGCGACCTGTAGTTCCCCTGTGGCCATTATTACCCAACGAAATATAATGTAGATGTAGGTATATTCAAATTTTGATCTGTTAAGGAAGGAAATAGCTCCCGCTAATAGGTTTTACAAGTAAAACTACAGCTCATTCGAATAAAAAGAGTATCTGAACAAAAGTTATTCTAGTCAATGGATCATATATTAATTATTGTTGTAATGAAATTAACTGTCACCCAATTTCAATGATATTTCATTCACAGGTTGATTTAATTACTTATTTGCTGTGCATGGGAAGTTTTAGAGTTTGTTTAGTGGATTCATGGGAAACCAATATATGAGCAACTTAGTTTCCGAAGAATATTTAATTTAAGTTCTATCTAGAGAATGTAATTATTATCCGATTTAAATCAGTAAAATTTCGGATCCGTACCTTGAGGGGTTCATGTTAAAATTTCCAATTAATATTATTTATATTTCATGTGTTCTAAGCTAGAGGATGTGATCTAGTTAGTCTTCTTGAAATTTGGTGTCTGTGTCTTCAGGGGGTTCTTGGATAGGTAGTTTTAGTTTCCGAATTTGATATAATTACGTGTTTTATAGCATGTAGTAGTAGTTATTATCCTATTTCGACAGTTTTTGTTTTAGTAGGTCCCTATTAAAATTTAGAATTCTATAAAATGCATTATATTCTTACAAGATGTGATTTTTTTTAAATAAGTGTACTGTTTGTTACAAAATTTACCATAAATCACTGTTCAACATAACTACCCCTAGATATTACGATGATGATGGAGCAGAACCTTTATATTGTCCACCGCAAATTATGCGATGCTTTGCAACATCTGACGGTTTTTTAAATGATAAATTTTCGTTATTCTATCTTTAGAGGTATGTAATTAATTTTATTTATATATGTATATATTTAATATAGGTTTTAAAGCATATGGAACTGAAGCTTATGGATCATATTTTCTTCAAGTATTTTGTACAAAATTACAAGAAAGTCTAAAGAATATTATGAAAGTCTAAAGAATATTATGGAAGAAAGTATTTTAGATGTACACGAAAAATCAATGTAATTTTACGGTTTTTGATAATTTATTTATTTTTATATTAATTCGGGGTTTTCTTTTTATATATTTTTATTAGGAAACGATAATTACCATGTATTGCTAATTGCTCATAATATGACGACACCAGAGGATTGTAAAGCATTTACTTTTGGCTAAATGTTATAAAGTTGGATACAATAATTTAAAATTTTGTGATTTTATTAATAATATTATACAGTAAAATCAAATATTAAAAACACGAGTATTACAAAAGTTTTAATATTTATTATCTATTTTTATTGAATTCTTTTAACAATTTAGCTTTTGGAAATTCTTTACAGATTCTTTTTTCACCTTTTGCCTCTCTATCAGATAATTCTTTTGGATGAGAATTTTTTTGATGTGTCCGAAAATTTGAACCATGTGAAAAACGTTTTTTACAAAATTCACATTCATATGGTTTCAATCCGGTATGAAGTATTAAATGACTATTTAAAGTTTTTTCACGTTTAAAATTTTTATCACATATATTACATTTGAATTTTTTTTCATCTGAATGTACAACCATATGATCACGTAATGTCTTTTTTGTATTTAATTGTATACCACAAATTGGACAAATAAAATTTTCGCCGTGTGTTTGCAAATGAATCTATAAAAATAATTATAAATTATATAATATATTTAATAAATAACGAATGAAAAATAGCAAATAATATTTCACCATTAATGTTTTTTTACGTTTTAATTTCATTGGACATTTAGGACATTGAAAATCATTTTCCATTTTATGACTCAATTTATGTGATTTTAAATAAGATGATGTAGGAAATCCTTTACCACATTCTTCACATATAACAGATCGATTGTTCTCATGTACTGTATGTATATGTGACCATAAGCCACTATCAGAACTAAATTTTTTATCACATTTTTTACATGGATAAAATTTCTTTTTATTAGTTGGTAAATGTGAATTTTCATGTTTTTTTAATAATGCCATCATTTTAAAAGATTTACCACAATATTTACATTCAATTGGATTGCGATGAATTGAATGTTTAATTTTTAAATGAATTCCATAACCACGATTACTATTAAACATTTTATCACATACTTCACAATAGATTGTATTAGTTGTAAGAAGTGGTGATGATGATGGTGAATTTTCAATTTGTTTCATACTGTAATTACTAATATTTTCAGATGAATTACAAAAATCTTCTTGAAAAATATTACAGTCTTCTATATTACTGGTACTAATGTGGGTAAATTTGACTGTTTCTATACTTTCAACATTACCTTCATTTATGGTTAAATTATTTATATTTTTTTCATATTTACTATCAATATTTTCATCAGATAATTTAGATAATTGTGTATTATTTATCAATTTATATTTACTACGAAATTTATTCAAATCAATAATTTTATTTTTTAAATTTTCTGAATTATATATAATCTCGGCATACATTTCTTGTGTTTTCTTACATCGATCATAAAAATTACTTAAATTGTATAAAATTTGGTTACATTCATTGCAAATTTCAGTTGGAATAACATCAGTTTTATTTATCTAAAATAAGTTTTCGAAATTTATGTTTTTAAAAAATAAATTTTAATATTTGTGCTTACGTTAATTGATAATAATTTTTTAACAGCATCACAAATATTTGGAAAATATTCAGTTTTAATGAAGATATTTATTCCTTTCTCAATGTCATTTCCACATAATCTGCACCAGCTTTTGCAGCCGACTATCATTTTAAATAAATATTAATATATATTTATATTTTTATTTAATTTAAAGTAAATCCAAAGCAAGTAGCGACTGTTTATTTTTATATTTATTTATTATTTACTATATTATTTTTATTATTCTATTTATTTGTCACTGACGTCTGATTTTATTTTAGTGTGTGTGGTGTGTGGTGGTTGGTAAAAACCATGGTTAAAAATATAAAAGATATGATTCCGACAGCCGACAATGGTTTGACGTCACTCAGAGTTTTTAAAATAATTTATTGTACTATAAAATAAGTTATTTGTATTTTTTATATAAATTAAATTAAATTTTCAAATAAAGATGTAGTAAAACTTATTTATATGGCTATGTGAATCTTAAGAGTAAATTTTGGATGTGTGAACGCACTAATGAAGAAAAAGATTTATTTTTCGATTATTTATCTCCATTTATTCACATATACATTTAAATTAAAAATTCGCTATAATAAAATATGTTAACATATATATAAATTTTATTTGTTTGTTAAATTTTCTTCAATATTATTCTCAGTTTCATATATTATTTCAGATTTTTCTGCATTGTTAACCTCAGTATTATCATAATTTATACCAGATTTTTTTGCTGCTTCATTAAGAGCTTTTAATTGTTCTGGTGGTGGAAAATTTCTACTTGCTATTTGTTCATGATTTTCTAACATTATTGAATATTGACCAGGATGAGATTTTTTTATATGTCTTCGATATTCAGTATCATGAACAAAACTTTCAATACAAAATTTACATTGATATGGTTTAACACCAATGTGTTGAATTAAATGATAATTCAAACATGAAATTCTTTTAAATTTTTTACCGCAGAAATTACATTCATATTTTCTTTCATCCGAATGAACAATCATATGATCACGTAATATAAATTTTGTATTTAATTGTAACCCACATATTGGACAAATATAATTTTTTCCGTGAGTTTGCATGTGTTGCTAAAAAATATAATATGTATATTATATGAATTACTATATTATTTAATTTATTTTACCCTTAAATAATCACGACATTTAAATTTGGCAGGACATTTTGAACACTCGAATGGTTTAACATCAGTATGAGTTAATTTATGTGATGAAAGATGTTGTGCTGTTGGAAATTCTTTACCACATTCTTCGCATATTACAGAATGTTTTTTACTATGTACAGTATGTATATGTGACCATCGACCACTTTTAGAATTAAATTTTTTTTCACAAAATTTACATTCATATAATTCCCGTTTGTCATATGGTAAATGAGTATTTTCATGAGCTTTACACATCGTTATCGAATTAAATAGTTTTCCACAATGTTTACATGAAAATGGATCTTTATCCATGGAATGTTTAGAACGTAAATGTCTTGTATGATGAGCCCTTGTGGCAAAAGATTTTTTACATATCTCACACATAAATCTTATCTCAGATGAGGTCTGAAGTTTTGGATCATTATCGATTGTATTCTTACTTGTAGTAACCAATAATCCTTTATCTTTGGTAATATTTTCATTATTTTTTAAAGACTTTCTTCTTGTCTTTGGTTTTTTAATATCTTGCGATAACGATAATGTATCATCATGATGATTATTAATTTCCATACTTTGACCGCAATCAATAAAAAATTTGTTATCGTCATCTAACGATGGTTTCTCTTCTACTGATGACTCCATATCATTTATTAAATTGTATTTTTTCCTCAATGATTTTAAATCAATTAAAGCATCTAATTGAATTTCTATAAACATTTGCTGAACTTTAGTTGATTTTTCGGAAAAATTTAACATTGATATAATAAATTCATGACATATTGAACAAATTGTTTGAGGAATTTCATCCGAAATATTTATCTATAAATAAATATATTGAAATCTTAAAAAAAATATATAGTGAAAAAAATCTTCTTACTGTAATTGAAAGAAATGTTTGTATTGCTTCGGAAATATTAAAAAAGTTCTCATTTTTAATAAAGACATTAAATCGTTCTCCATTTTCTTCGCCACATAAACGGCACCAATTATCCCACTGATTTACCATTTTTCATCCAGATATCATAAATAAAATTATTAAATTTTTTCAATTGTAAGAAATATTTTGTATATTTTCAAGAAAAATGTCAAACTGTGATGAGATGACAGCATTCATTATGACAGCCAAAAATGTTTTCTTTCAGCCAGTTCAGCGTTATCTCTATATTTAGCACTTGCGAGTTGTATAAGCTTTTAAGCTAAATACAGAACAGAACGACTAATTTCTTTGGAGCTAGATAATCATAATACAATTATAAGTAATTAATTAGTCTATAAACTATAATGTTGATATGATAACGATGAATGGCCTTTATATTATATTTATATAGTTTATACTTAATACTTGAACCAATTGTAGTTTTACCATTGCCATTGCAGTTGTAGGAGATTTAACGAAGATTATTAAACAATATGCTTAATCTAGGGTCGCGTGCAAGAATGAATTCGATTAATTTATAAAATATAAATTATATTTCATATTAAATTCAAAACTTTCCTAACTATATTATAATATTCTGATCGCTGAGGGTTCATGTGCTCAGTTATATTTGACAATGCAGTAGCTTTTGTGCCCATGGTTCAAAACCAAAAATTACTTGAAATCCCCTACACATTAATAGCTTGAAATCAGAAATCACAGTTCAGCCACGTCTAAATGTGTACATCAAAGGTGAATGTCTTATTTATTTGGAATGGTTATCCAGTGAAATGTAATATAATTTTCTACTATTATAATGTTAAATTTTATTTTTATTTTTCACAATTATTTTTGTTTACATAATAAAATATTGTTTCCGCATACAAAAGGAATAACCTCCTATACAGTCAGAAAAAAATTAGTAGTAACTAAAAAAGAACAGATACAAAAACTTTTTTCCTCTGATATAAACTCTAAAATAAAACAGTAATATGTAATTACTGCTGCTGATTAGCTGCCATTTGGTCAAGCATAGCTTGTAATTGATGTAATTTTGGTATATTTTTACTATAATGTTCTTTACCACTGGCTTCTAGTACAGCAGATTCTTCTGGATGTGAATGTTTCTGATGTTTTTTACAATTTGATCGATTAGCAAATGATTGTGTACAAAATGGACATTCATATGGTTTTAAACCAGTATGTATGATCATATGTGTTCTTAAATTTTTTTTCCGTTTAAATTCATTACCACAATATGTACATTTAAATTGTTTCTCATCTGAATGTGTTATCATATGATGATTTAAAAATGTTTTATTTTTTAATGTTAAATTGCATACAGGACAATTAACTGCTATTTGTGAATGTGTTTTTAAATGAACCTATAAAATAATAAAAATTATATTGAATAAAATACCATTGATATATTATACTTACAGATAATCTTAATTGATTTGTAAATATTTTTGAACATATTTCACATTGTAATGATTCACTTTCAGTATGAACAAATTGATGAAAATATAAACTACGTTTTGATGTTAATGTTTTACCACATTGATCACATACAAATGGTTTTTCACCATTATGTCTTGTCTTTATATGTGTTTCACAAGTATATTCACTTGAAAATTTTTTATTACATATACTACATGGAAAAAATATACGTTCTTCTAATTTTTGATGTATTCTTTTATGTGATGTTAATGCACCTGATGTTTTAAAATTTTTATTACATTCTTTACATGTATGTATAACTGGTCCTTCAATTATTGAATGTTTTATTTTTAAATGTAAATGATATGAACCACGATTTGAAAAACCTTTTTTGCATACTTTACAATTCATTATAATGTCTTGTTTTTTTTTCTTTGGCGGTTCACGTATAATTGAATGTTTATTTTTTAAATGTATTAAATATCTAGCCATTAATGTAAATATTTTTGGACATTTTTCGCATTTAATTTTTGTATCATGATTCTTATTATTACGATTTATTTTAATATCATTTTCATTATCATTTTTATCAATTGATTTTTCTTCTATATGCTTTGTTGATATATCATCAGTTATTTCTAATACATTTAATTCAATATCATTTGAATTGCCATATAATTTATCATCAAATAATTTATCATCTGATTGTATAAAATCATCAACAAAATCATTTTCGAAATCTTCAGAATTTTCTTTAATAATTTCATTTGTTTGGTTCCCTATATTTTTTATATTAATATTTTGTTGTATATTTAATGGATCTATAGTTGAAGTTTCAACAATTTCATCTAAAATATTATTATTATTTGATTCAATTTTATTTCTTCCATATTTAATATTATTTTGTTTCTGTTCTTTAATTGATTGGGAACGTGTAATGCGTTTCTTTCTTTTACCATTAAAATTAGAATCATTATCATCATTAGATTTTCGAGTTGATTTATTATTAAATTCTTTATTATCATCTGTTTTATTATTTAATAAACCATACTTTTCACGTAATATATCGAAATTAGAGATCATGTCAAATTTACAATTAAATTGTAATTCAGCATACATTTCTTGCATTTTTGTACAACGAACTGAAAAATCTAATAAATTAATCATAAAATCATAACATGTTTGACAAATTTTTGTTGGTGTTTCATCAAATGGATTTATCTACAAAACCAAAATATTATTATTATATTTGTAATTGTTTAGTAAAAGTTACGGGAAAAATATACTGACTGCTATTGAGAAGAATTTTTGTATAGCTTCAGATAGACTGGAAAAATTTTCATTCTTTATAAAAACATCAATATTTATTTGGTTATCAGTCCCACATAACCGACACCAGTTTTTCCAATTTCTTTGCATATTTATTTAATTTTATTAATATTTTGGTTCTTTCTTTTTGTTTACTCTGTAAAATGTTAATGTTAAATTGGTAAGAAATGACATTTCACTACATAAAAAACGTATTGGAAATGGAACGAGTACCATTATTTTATCCCCAAAGACTAAATTGATTTATATTGAAATATCTAAATAACGTATGGTTTACGTATACATTTCGAAAGATTTATAATTAATTACGAACAATTTTTTTTATTCGGAATTTCACTCGTACTAGTACTACGGGTACTACGAACATTCAACATTACGACACTTATATAAGTTAGTTATATTATCATTTACATTTTGGTCTTCTCTTTTGTATTTGCTATTTCGAAATTTTCATTAATGAGATTTTTTACTATACTAAAATGAGTAGTACACTACACCAAAAGATATTGCAGTATCAGGGATTGTAGTTTTTTCAAAAATGAGTTTTGCATATTGCACGCAATCTGTATTTTGGAATTTTGTATTTTTGCTCTTAATTGACAGCAGAATGACAATCGCGCGATAAGTTTTTATTTTGTAAATATAAACAATAAAAGAAATTGTTAAAAAAAAAAACATAAATTTATTGAAACTGCGAAAAATTATATATTACAATGTCAAATATTTGGAAAAAATGGTGTCGTTTGTGTGGCAATGAAAATGGATCTGAAATTGATATATTTATTAAAGATGAAAATTTTCTTAGCATTTCTGATGCTATACAAAGATTTCTTAGCATAGATGTAAGAATATAGTTCATATATCATATTTCTCTAAATTATACTAAAATGAAAATTTTATTTAACATATTTTTAGATAAATACATTTGATGAGGCACCAACAAGAATATGCAAAATTTGTCATGAACAATTGAATGGTCTGATTACATTTTGGACACAATCAACAAAAGTCCAAGAAATGTTTTCCGAACTACAATTTAATGATAAATTTGAAATGTTAGCCGATTTAGAAGAATTACGTTTAAAATACGGTCTTAAATCAAATATTGATTCTGAAAATTTACATTTCAAGGAATTAGATCAATCGGAAAATTTAAATAACGATAATTATACAAAACAAAATCAAGATCAACATAATTTAAATTTTACTAAAAATGAAGAAGACTATAATAATTATGATGAAATTAATACAAATGAATCAAATCATCAACCGTCTATATTTTATGATGAAAATGAAATAGAAGAATTAAATATTAAAAATAACAACACAGAAGATAATTCTCCATTATCGGTTGCTAATAATTCTATTGATTTAGTAAATATTAATAATGCAAAGAGAATATGCAAATTAATGCGAAAAACTAAAATCAAACAATTCACTAATAAAAATAGTAGTAGTAGTGGTAAACGAAAAAATCGGAATCTAAAAAATATAAATAAAACAGAAGATAGTAAAAATCCAATTGCATTTTGTGAAATATGTCAACAAAGTTTTTTCAATAAAGGTGGTTATACATTTCATTTAAAATCAAAACATTCAATTGTTAATGAACCGATACCATGCAAATATTGTAATAAAACATTTAAAGCAATTTCTGATCATCAAAAACATGAATCAACACATTTACCACCCGATGAACGTAGATCATATCCATGTCCGCATTGTGGAAAGAAATTCTTTTCAGAGGGTAATTTAAATTCACATGTACGTGTTGTACATATTCGTGAAAAATCATTTATTTGTGAAGAATGTGGCAAATCATTTGTAACTGTAGATGGTTTAAATTCACATAAATTAGTGCATACCGATGAAAAACCATTTCAATGCACTAAATGTTCAAAAAGTTTTAAAAGATTACCTACACTTAAAGTAAGTTAATTTAAAAAATATAAGTTTCATATTAAATATTAAATTTGCTCAAACTGAATTTCCAATTATATTTATATGCTATTACCGTATTATTAATTTATTCTTTAAAACATAGTGAACAAATTATTTGTTATTGATTTTTATAAATCACTATTTAAATGATCGCTTTTAAAAATATTTTATAATGTAAATATGTATTAAAAATAATTTTAAGAAATATATAAATAATTCTTTATTTTCAGCTTCATATCGATTCGCACGAACAAAGTAAATATATTTGTTCAATATGTGGTCAACAGTTAAATTCTAAAGCATTATTACGTCGTCATATGGTCGTACATTCTGATAAAAAAAAATATAAATGTAATTTTTGTGCAAAAGAATTTAAGAGACCAGATGCATTTAAACATCATTTAATATTACACACTGGATTAAAACCATATGAATGTCCATTTTGTCAGCAGACATTTGCAAATGGTTCAAATTGTCGAAAACATCAAAAAACTACTCATCCACATGATTTAGCTGCAGCTGAAGAGGCTGGTCAACGACGTATTTGTCGAAATGTACCAAAAATTGAGCAACTTCGTGTTGTTAATGAAGGAGCTGCTGTTGATTCTGTAATTACTGAAAGAAAAAAATTTAATGCTATTGAGGGTGTAATTTCAGAAGATAACAGTTATAAAGATGAGAGTGCAATTATTGATTCAGTAATTACAGAAGGGAAAATAGAACAGTTTAAATTATTTTAATAAAATTAGCTTTTTTTCTGGGAATTAATTTCATTTGTAGTTTTCGGATTATATGTTGATCATTTATTTTTTTCCGCATAGCTAACTGAATTCTAATTTATATAATTTGCTATATTTTAGTTTTATAATTTCTAATTACGACAAAACGTAAAATAAGTATATAAAATATATGTAATAATAACATTTAAAAGTTGAGTTCTTTTTGAATTTAGTTCTGCCGAATAATGTGGACAATTATATTAAAACTGATTTATAATTTTGATAAAATGTATACTTTTGTATATTTTTATTGTTACATTTATTATTTAGATCGTGATTTAAAAGAGATTATTTCAAAATTTTCTAAATGAATATTAATAAACACTTAATGGATCTAATTTAAATTTGTATACTAATTATTGTTCCAGAAGTTAAGATAAAAACTGAAGTAACCTACTAGTTGTTAAATTAATTTTATATATAACTAAAATAAATTTTTTATTTGAATTTAGTGAATAGTAGAAGGTATTTGAAAGACTGTTTTGTGATATTTCATATTCTATTTATATTTAATATTAGTTTTTCAAGTTTCGTTGAATTCCAGGCGGTAAGAATCATAAAACTCAGTTAGATTAAATCGACCAACAATTTTGGAGTAAAATTAATTATTAATATAGTTGTTCTAGTATGTAAGATATATAAAAAAATATCATCATTGCATTGCCGGTCAAAGTGAATTTGATAAACTAGAAAAATATATCAATACGATTTAGTGATATACATATCGTATCAATTTAACTTAGTAACATTTACACTTATTGCAGTATTATATGAAATTCAGCAACGAATATTGCAGAATAAAGTAAACCGGCGTATCTGGGACTTATAATATACGGTCAGCTACACTTTAGCGCCTGTTAAAAAAAGAAAAAACGAGTAGTATCATAATATTGCTTAATATAATTTATTAATTAAAAAATTACAAATTAACAATAATTTAAAAAGAACTTTCGAAACTGTTTGCTTTCTTATATTTTTAATGTTGCCATCTGGAGCTAAATACACTGTTGCTCGTAAATATCTTTTGTTTTTCAATGATAATAACGCTTAATTAGGCCACTGCTTCGAACCAAGGAAAATATTTTTAAGATATCTCACCTCTCTGCTATTATATATTATTATAGAAATTATTATAATATAATTCCAATAATTTTAATAAAACTTATGATTTATATTATTGCTATGAATTTGTTGAACATTGAATTTCCGATTTCATTTGTTCCAACATTGTTTGTAATTGACTCAACTTCGGTACATTCTTACTATAATGCTGTACACCAGATGCTTCCATAGCTGCAAACTCTTCGGGATGCGAATGTTTTTGATGCTTTTTACAATTCGATCTATTTGCATATGATTGACTACAAAATGGACATTCATATGGTTTTAATCCAGTATGTATAATCATATGAGCACGTAAATTTTTATCTCTACGAAATGTAGCACCACAATAATTACAATTAAATGGCATTTCATCTGTATGAATGATTAAATGGTTTTTTAAAGTTTTAGGTGTTTTTAATTGGAGGCCACATATTGAACATGGATACATTTTATCACGGTGCACCTTCATATGAACCTAAAAAAAAATAAAATAATATAAATACATATTTTAAATAATTTCAATAAAATTAATTATGTATACTTTTAATCTAAGTTCATTTTTAAATATTTTAGTGCATTTTTTACATTGAAATTCATTATCAGTATCGTGAACATATTTATGAACTTTCATTTCAGCTTTTGTTGTAAATGATTTACCACATTGATCACATATAAATGATTTTTCACCAGTATGTTTAGATCGTATATGTTGTTTTAAACTAGCTTCACAGCTCAGTTTCTGTTCACAATTTGGACATTGATGTATTGCACGTTCTTCAATTGGTATATGTGTTCGATTATGTGCCATTAATTTCTGCTGTGTTGGAAATGTTTTACCACAAATTTCACATGGTAATAATTTTTTTGTATTCTCAATAGAATGTGCGCATTTTAAATGTGTTGTTAAATTTGACTGACGTAAAAATTGTTTTGAACAAATTTCACATCTAATCACCATCTTTTTTGTAGATACATTTTCTTGTTTATTTTTCTCAACAGTTTGGTGATCATCTAAAATATTTTCTTTTTTTATATTATCCGGATTCATTACATCTACATTAATAAATAATATATCTTTTGGTACTTCTGTTATTGTATCAACTTTATCAATGTTTTCAATTTTATTAAATAAATCATTAATTTCTTCATTTTGGACTATTGACATTGGAGATATTTGTGTAATTTTATTTAAACCATATTTATTTCTAAGAATATTTAAATCTATTTTATATTCATAACTTCCGTCGAATGAATAAAGTTCAGTAAACATTTCTTGGATTCTTCTTGCTTTTGATGAAAATTTCATAAAATTTACTAGCAATTCTCGACAAATTGTACAAATTTTTGGTGTTGTTTCATCTAAATTTGCTATCTGAATAAAAATCAAAAATATATTATAATATAATTGATAAAATTATTTAATTTTTATACTGTTATTGATAATAGGCTTTGTATTGAATCGGAGAGTTCGGAGAATTGTTCATTTTTGATAAAAAGATCAATGTTTGTGTTATCATTATCACCACATAAGCGGCACCAGTTTTTCCATTCATTGAGCATTTTTAATATTTCCAATATATGAATATAAAATAATTATGAACTAATTAAATTTTAAAGACAATATTTTTCCATTTTTTATTATTATTTTGTAAAACGTCTACTTTTCTTTTACCTTTCTATGCTTATGGTTTATATTTATCACTATACAGAAGTGTCAATGTCAGTTTAACTTCTAAACAAAAAAATTGTATGCTGTTGTTTTGTAGTGCTATATTTAAAGACTTTCCCTATAGAAAAACTGATAAAACCTTTGCCTGGACTGGACTGATATCAAAATTCATTCTCCAACAAACATAATTCAACCAATTCAACTATAGTCCTGCTTATACCAGCGGTTTATTGTAATTATCAATATATTTTTACTAATAATTTTAGTAACAAATACGAGATACAAGATTTTGTTTATTATTTTGATTTATAAATATCTGATTTATTTCGTTTATATATTTCTAAATATATTTGTATTTATAATTTTTAAATATATACAAACTTTTGAGAAACAAAAAAATTCGAACATAAAAACTAAAAAATGAGAAATAAAAATTTTTATAATATGTGTATGCGCGCAAATTCCTCAAAAGTCGGACAAAATGAATCCATCTGAATAGAGTCTAATTGTACCACATTTGGTACAAATTATGCCACAAACGCTAACTACTTACTTTCCAAATCATAAACTATACTCTAATATAATCGATCAGTTCAGTATCGATTCGTTCAGTAAAAACCAAATTTGACTTCCATGTATTTTGTATGAAAGGTCGATTGAGTGGACATTATTTGAAAACTGCTTTTTATAATGGAAAATTAAGATATACTTAGCGCTCTGCTATATTATTATAGAACTTTTTCTTTTATCTTATTCAAATATGTAATAATTCCACGATTATTTATAATAAAACGATTAATTATTTTATTATTACTATAAGTTTGTTGAATATTGAATCCCTGATTTCATGTGTTCCAACATTGTTTGTAATTGACTTAATTTCGGTACATTATTACTATAATGCTGTATACCAGATGCTTCCATAGCTGCAAACTCTTCAGGATGCGAATGTTTTTGATGCTTTTTACAATTCGATCTATTTGCATATGATTGACTACAAAATGGACATTCATATGGTTTTAATCCAGTATGTATAATCATATGAGCTCGCAAATTTTTATCTCTACGAAAAGTAGCACCACAATAATTACAATTAAATGGCATTTCATCTGTATGAATGATTAAATGGTTTTTTAAAGTTTTAGGTGTTTTTAATTGGAGGCCACATATTGAACATGGATACATTTTATCACGGTGCACCTTCATATGAACCTAAAAATAAATAAAATAATATAAATACATATTTTAAATAATTTCAATAAAATTAATTATGTATACTTTTAATCTAAGTTCATTTTTAAATATTTTAGTGCATTTTTTACATTGAAATTCATTATCAGTATCGTGAACATATTTATGAACTTGCATTTCATATTTTGTTGTAAATGATTTACCACATTGATCACATATAAATGATTGTTCACCAGTATGTTTAGATCGTATATGTTGTTTTAATCTAGCTTCACAGCTCAATTTCTGTTCACAATTTGGGCATTGATGTATTGCACGTTCTACTATTGGTATATGTGTTCGATTATGCGCCATTAATTGATGTTGTGTTGGAAATGTTTTACCACAAATTTCACATGGTAATAATTTTTTTGTATTCTCAATAGAATGTGCGCATTTTAAATGTGTTGTTAAATTTGACTGACGTAAAAATTGTTTTGAACAAATTTCACATCTAATCACCATCTTTTTTGTAGATACATTTTCTTGTTTATTTTTCTCAACAGTTTGGTTATCATCTAAAATATTTTCTTTTTTTATATTATCCGGATTCGTTACATCTACATTAATAAATAATATATCTTTTGGTACTTCTGTTATTGTATCAACTTTATCAATGTTTTCAATTTTATTAAATAAATCATTAATTTCTTCATTTTGGACTATTGACATTGGAGATATTTGTGTAATTTTATTTAAACCATATTTATTTCTATGAATATTTAAATCTATTTTATATTCATAAGTTCCTTCGAATGAATAAAGTTCAGTAAACATTTCTTGGATTCTTCTTGCTTTTGAAGAAAATTTCATAAAATTTACTAGCAATTCTCGACAAATTGTACAAATTTTTGGTGTTGTCTCATCTAAATTTGCTATCTGAAGAAAAAGAAAAAATATATTATAATATAATTGATAAAATTATTTAATTTTTATACTGTTATTGATAATAGGCTTTGTATTGAATCGGAGAGTTCAGAGATTTGTTCATTTTTGATATAAAGATCAATGTTTGTGTTATCATTATCACCACATAAGCGGCACCAATTTTTCCATTCATTGAGCATTTTTAAAATTTCCAATATATGAATATAAAATAATTGTGAACTAATTAAATTTTAAAGACAATATTTTTCCATTTTTTATTATTATTTTGAAAAACGTCTACTTCTCTTTTACCTTTATATGTTTAGCTTATGGTTTTATTTCTCTCATACAGAAGTGTCAATGTCAGTTTAACTTAACAATAAAATATGTACTATCCAGCGTTTATTTTTAAAACAAATATTTATCAATAATTTTAATAAACAAATAGAGATGATTTTGTTTATTCTTTGATTAGTATAAAGAAAATTAAAGTAAACTTCTGGATAAATATGTGTTGCGTATAAGCATTGTAAAATGTAAAATTATTAAACTTTTAGTTTTCAGACCGCCATATCATTATATTACGATTTTATTGTTATAAATATATGAAAATTGTACATATAGTAATAAACTTACGATTTATAAAATATTAGGAAGGAAACGGGTAATTACCTCATCGAATTCTCTAGTAAAACGCATCTTAAAATTTTAGAGTAATTTACTCTAAACTTAAAATAAGAATAAGAACAAAAACAACATCAAAAACAGTAACAACAAAATAACTATTGGCAATAGGAATGTGGGAAGCTCACTAGAAGCTTGTAAATTAGATAGTTTAGAATTAGAAAAAAACAAAAAGGTATGGACATTGAAAAACCCAAATAAATATCGGTTGCCACATTTCGTTTTGGATAAAATTCTTCGTCTTTTCTGCATATGTTGGTTGAAGTTGAATTAAATCACAAAATCCCATAATTTTCCGCAGCTGTCACTATACGTCATTTTGTAATCAGAGAAAAATATTTTATTTTTGTTTATATTTTAATTTAAAGTGAATTGTGAATATCAAAAATGTTAAATCAATGGAAAACTTGGTGTCGATTGTGCGGTAAAACTAATGGAGCTGAAATTAATGTTTTCATTAAGGACGAAAATTTTTTTAATATATCTGATGCAATACAAAAGTTCCTTTCAATTAGAGTAAGAATAAACTTCATATTAACGATGAATTCCAGATAAAATTTATATTATTTTTAGATAAATATCACGGATGAAATACCACAACAAATATGTTCAATGTGTCATGAATTTGTTATGTCTGTATTAAATTTCTCTGATAAATCAACAAAAGTTCAGGAAATGTATACAGAAATTCAATTAGATTCATTAACTGATTTGGAAGCATTGAGAATAAAATACGATTTATCACAAGAAAATCTGTTAGATGACAAAACCGATAATGAAATTAATAATTTTTTCGAATGTGATAATAAATTTACTGAATATGAACATACAAAAATTACAAAATTAAAAAAAAATAAGGATATTAATTTTGAAATTTCTAAAGATCCTATATATTTAGGAGGTAATACTGATTTACCTTCTTTTATAAAAGAAGAAAATTTTAACACTAATATTCATTTAGAAGATAATGTCGAAGAAGATGATTCAACACAATGTATAAGAAAATCTAGAAAAATTAAAAGGAAACTGATAAAGTTATTAACAGTTGATAATGAAAATGAAAAAGATTTATATGAATGTGATATATGTAAAAAAATGTTTAATTCACAACGTGGTCAAACACTTCATATGAAATTTAAACATTCATTAGAAATTAATAAAGAACCATATTCATGTACTGTATGTGATAAAGTTTTTAATAAAATTCAAAATCTTACCGAACATAAAAAAATGCATTTACCTCCAGAAGAAAGAAAATGGTATCCTTGTCCGCATTGTGATAAAAAATTTGCAGCGTTTTGGTATGTTAGTGTACATATTCGGACAATACATGAAAAAGAACGTTCATATATTTGTGAAGAATGTGGTAAAGCATTTGCAACTGGTGATAGACTTGTTGCACATAAATTAGTTCATACCGACTTTAAACCTTTTCAATGTCCAAAATGTTCGAAATGTTTTAAATGTGCACCATCACTTAAGGTTAATAATTATAAATAATTTTAGTATATAGAATACAAAACTCTATTTCTTTTTAGCATCACGTTGATTCTCATGAAGATACTAAATATATTTGTTCAATATGTGGTATTCAATTAAATACAAAACGTATACTTAGAAGACATATGATTGTACATTCAGATAAAAAAAAATATAAATGTAATTTTTGTGAAAAAGAATTTAAAAGATTAGATGCATTTAAACATCATTTAATATTACATACGGGTCTGAGACCATATCATTGTCCATTTTGTGAACAGACATTTGCAAATGGTTCAAATTGTCGAAAACATCAAAAACATTCACATCCAAAAGAATTAGCATTAGCAGAAGAAACAGGTGGTAGTGTCCATAATATTATTAGAAATATACCGAGTATGAAACAATTAAAAGCAGTCAATGAAGAAGCTATTTTAGACTCAGCTATAATACAAAGTAAATTAACAACAAAAACATAATTTTTGTAATTACTTTTATTGTCATTTATTTCGTTTAAGTAATTTATTCAAAAATTTGGTACAATTGTATCTAATTTCTTTTTTATTAAATTATTGAACTTGTTGGTGTTGCTTGGTAAGATGAATATTATTTAAATTAAATATTTATTGATTCTTTAAATTAAATATTGTATTTATTATTCAATTTATTATCCCAAATCAATAATAAATAAAATGTAGTAAGGATTAAAAAATTAATTATTTTGTATATAAATTAGAATATTTAAAATTTAAAATTGTAAACTTTGATAATACAATATAATTGTAGTTTTCCTAATTTAATGTTGTGAGTTTTATTTTAATATAAGATTAATTTTTTGTAGTTCTATTTGAGTTGAACCGTTGAAAGCAAGTCCTCCAAAAGTTTTTTAATTTAAATTTAATAAATATTTTCCTCCATCCAAAATACCTACTTTTGTTTATGTAGAAAATATTACATAAGTGATTAACAAAAAATAAAATTAAATAAATAAAAAAATGAATATTACATCTGGAAAGACTGAGAAACATTATTTAAAATATATCTTGGTATATATCGTTGTATTCATAATGGTATAATGTCATTAAACTATTTAAATGGAGCTAGCGTATTAGTGATGTATGCACACAAGAGTTTCTTTCAGTACCCAGCCAAGATAAACCTCTCAGACCGAACTTGATGAACTTCTTTGGGCACTAGCCCATTTTGGCTTAAAAATGATTATTTTAAGTTAGATTGCTATTTCGCTAAGAGCTTTCATTTGATACCCAACACGACCATGTCCCACCTCCCAATCAAAAGCTCCCAAAAATAGTGTTTTAGTAATAAATGGGTTAACCCATCTTGGTAAAATTTCTAATTATATGTAATATAATAAAATAAAACAAAAGATCTTACCTTTTATGTTCTATGTCCACGAAGACAATTTATCAATAAGAAGTTTTTGCAATTTCTTATGGAATTATTAATCACATTTTTTTTATTGTATACATATTAAATTTAAATATTAAATATATTATAAACTTTTTAATAAAATATTATTATAGCGATTACGCTTTTTTTTAATAATTTACACAAATTTAATGTCCAACATTTTTATATAAATTTACACAATTATATTACAAGCCGATTGAAAATAATTAAATAAATATATTATTTTTAATTTCAATAAAAAAAAAAAGACAATTAGTTTTTATTTCATTATATTAATATTTATTATTCACATCAAAAAATTATCTTAAAGGCCAAGATCACAATTTGGCGGTTAAAAAACTGCATTTCATATTATATTGGCGGGAATATGAAATAAAAACGAAAAATTTTGTAATTAAACACCTAAAAATATAAATAACTATACTTTTTTTTAGTATTTATACCTATATACTTTCATTTAAAATTTTCCAAAAAAATCCCGGAATCCGGTAAAAACAAATATAAATTTATGTAGCTCAATTTAACCTGGAGAAAACCAAGTAAAACCATGATCTTTTCTCCACAATTTACGCGTCACACTTTATTTTTGAAGGTATTTTAAATTTACAATTATTTTTTAGCCGAAAAATATTAACTGCATATTCTATTATAATTATTATAGCTTGATACTTTTAACAAAAGCAACAGTCAAAACTCAAAAGAGAAAATCCCGAAAATCCGCGTTCCGCGAGAATAAGGAAATTCCGTTCCGCGCTGTCATTTGCTTACACTGAAATTTAACTACCCATTAGGAATAGGAAATAAATAAATAAGTTCAGTATAGAATCTATACTGAACTTATTTATTTATTTCCTATTCCTAATGGGTAGTTAAATTTCAGTGTAAGCAAATGACAGCGCGTATAGAACATGATTGCAAAATTATTTATCAGTAAACGACATTTGGGATAGACTAACATAATTAATACTACCTTTTTTTATATACGACTCAGAACGATTCATCTATTCTTTAATATTTTTCAAATCTTATTTTTCAATAAGATTGGTACCTAAATTATTTTTAATTTCATATTATGTATAGCTATGAAGATTGTTTAGCTATGAAGCTGCAATTTTGAAAGTGAAGAGATGAGAAATGGAACTTCACTATCTAACATAAAAATATACACTTTTTTCACACTTCCATTGCTGATCAATATTCATCGGATAAAGATATTCTCTTGAAATTTGCAGCAGTAATATATTTAAAGCGAATAGTTGAACTGTTAGAAAAAAAATTATGTATTAATATGCAACTTCAAACTTCATAGCTAAACGCACTTAAGAAATTAGTCTTATTTCTTATTTTTAAGAAAACAGCAAACATATATTAATTTGCGGTCATAACTCAGAAGTGTGGGATCGAAATATAGAAAATGCTTAAATGAAGGTCCCATTCCTTTTTACTTTTCTCTATCCTGTATAAATTCCAGCTTCGTATCACCTTGGTTTGGAAAATAAGTTTTAAAAAATATACTCTACAACAATATAGCTTCTGAAGTAGTAAATAGGAATTTTAAATACTTTTTAAGTATTTTGAAATTTAAGTCAATTTTTTTAATTTTTTAAACACGCTGAGCTACGAAGCTAAAATTTGGACAGTGAAGAAATAATAAAATAAAGTGGACTTTTTACATTTTTTATTAAGGTTCCACCCTTCGGAGATATGGCCTCCAAAACATAAAAATATACATTTTTTACAACTCCATTTGCTGCTAATCGGACAAAGATATTCTTTCGAAATTTGGAGCACCAATAATAGATTTTAAGCAAATAATTGTACCTGTAGTAGAGCATTATTTCTAGTTATTATAACACCCCTCTTAGTTATCAACACGTTATTAATTTCGGGACATATCACCAGAAGGCTAGGTAGGAATTATATTAATTTGAGCACATATCTCCAAAGACTGGGCTGGAATAAAAATTATTAAAGGATGGCCCACTTGTCTCAATGCTATCCAAATTCTAGATTCGTATATGGAATTTTTAATAATTACCAAAGGAAGGTCTCATGTAGTATCCTTTTATTCTCAAAATATTATTCCTATTACTACTTGGTAGTTCAATTTCGATTTCTCTTTTTCTTCTTCTTTATTCTTTGAAACAATTGTTACTTCAGTAATTAATGTAATCAATTAAAAAACTTATTAGTTGTGAAATTGAAGAATTGAAGACAACAAATCTAAATTCAATTCCAAGTAATTTTTTATATACACAATACACTACATATTAATGTTTTTAAGCATGTATTATATTGTTTTTTTTTCCAACGATTTAAATGTTTATTTGTTCTAACTACATTTATATAATTAGAAGTGCTTCCAAAGAAGTCAATTCAGAAAAAAAGAATTTGAAGAAGAGCTATAGAAGCGTCATTAAGGCAAGCTAACATTAAAATAAATAAAAATACTTGGCTGGAAAACAAAATCTGTTGAAAACTAAAATGGTTAAGCAGCAAATTAAGTGAGTCGATTTTGCAGTCATTATTATATTTTTAAGAATTCAATTTTTATTATTATGAGTAGTATGAAATACTATTGATGGGTTGGATGGTCGAAAAAAAAGTTCGCTCAAAATTTTTTTCTAGGCGTTTCCGAGGACGGGGAGTCCGAAAATGCAAAAAAAAAGTGTCCGGGGGGACGCGTACGCTTTTTATGTGCGCAGCAACATCTCCTAAAACCGCTCGTCCGATTTTAATGAAATTTGGCACACACGCTCTAACAGACTTCACACCGTTGCCGGCATATTATATTTTTATATTATGGTAATTAACAAAAATATTTATGAATAATATTATATACAAATAATATTAAAATTATACTTCAAACTGAATTATTATTAATCTAAATTTCCAATACTATTTTAATTAAAATTATAAAATGACTGAGGCAAATTTTAGAATATAATAATAATATATAAATATTTAATTAATTTAAATATAAGAGATAAAATTTTGCTTTGGGAAATATTATTAACAATAATAATAAATAATTATTTTGAGAATTATTATATATATATATATATAATTATTGATTTCTAATTCAATAAATTAATTTAACATTTTATAGTTAACCTTAAAGTATTTTGTAATTTTCAAATAACTTAAATAACATTTAGAAGATTTATATGCAAACCGATTCAGATCTTATTGATTTTTTTTAAAAAAAATCTAAGAAACTTTTTTATATTGTTAACTTTTTATTTATATTATCCATCATCACAAATTGTACCAAATCTTTGTCAATTACAAAAACACAACCCACCACATTTAATATAATAAATGAAATTTATTTTCAATTCATGAAAAAAATTTCAATTATTTTCAATTCGTATTTAATATAATATACAAGAAAAAGGTAAAATCCTTGTAAAAAAAAAAATATAGTTGAAAAATAATCATATAATTTAGTTCACCAAAATTTTGCTATAAAACTTGGCAACTTTTATATTTATGGTTTACCTTTGGGCAGATACAACATGTGTGTTCGATGAGAATGTTTTTTTTGTGTCCTTTAACAATTCTAGCGAAAAAAATGTGAATATAGCTCTGTAAAACACAAGCTTTTCATTTTGAATTTATAACATACAAATAGAAATAGAAAAAGATTATTATTTTTTTTCTATATTAGATCATTTGATGATTTTCCAAATGAAAAGCTTAAGGATAGTTACGAGTATAGCAACAAAAATTGTCATTTTCTTTCATAAAAATCTATTGCTGTGCTGACGTCGACAAATAAAAAACATGCAGATTTATCAATTTTTTGATGGACTGATGTTTTTTATGAATATTTTTTAATTACTTTGTAATAAAATAATGAATTGATAGAAAAATATTTTGTAATTTATGCTACACCATCTCATATTTTTTTATAAGCTCAGTATGGTAGCTCGAATGAAATGAAATTTTCATATAAATTTAACGTCGTGATATCACAGGAATATTTCGCTTATAATTTCGTTCATAATGTGAAAAAGTCATGAAAGACATTTGAATAATTGCCAGTTCAGTATCCAGTGCTACTTTAGTTTTAAAAATAGCATATAATTACAGTGTATATTAAAAATGTACATAAAAAACATTTAAGATGTCAAAATATTAGAATGTCGAATTTGTAATAAGGAAAGTAATAAAAAGTATGTATTTATATCAAAAATGTATAGCTTTACCTTATGTGTTAATTGATATTTTGTACGGTGACGTAATAAACTGAAGATTATGGATAAATATTAAAAATATATACATATATAAAAAAAAAAATTAACGACATAATATTCTAAATCTAAATAAATGAATTATTGTTTTTAAAATCTAAAAATATAAAATATTATTTATAAAAACTTCTTCAAAATATTGAATGAATTATTGAAAAGCAACCCCGAAATAAATCGATTGTAGCAATTAGAATTTTTCAAAATTTTTAATTTTTTTCTACAGATTTTTGTAACAATTATCAAATTTACATAAGTCTTCAAAAAAGAATTTTAATATTTTTAATAACATATGTTCTTCGATGATATATTAAAAGTTGGAAATAGAAATTTGAGAAAATAAAATAAAAAAAAAAAAACCGTTTAATAAATGGGTACTTAAAACAGTTTCCAATCATATAAAAATAATATAACAAATTGGAAAAAATATTTCTGATAGACTGGAATTTGAAAAATAGACAGGCACAATATAAATATTTAATAGATCATTTAATAAGTTAATTTCGAAATAAATATTAAGTGCAATAAAAATCTTTGCCGCCTAAAAGTATGCTTGCGAATATAATATAATTCCATAAACACTTCCATTAGTGAATGATCCAAATTGAAATGTAAACTGTATTAAGGTTATGTACGGAAAAAATTACATCTGTCTGAAGGATTGATAAATATTGATCAGAAAAATTACTTCACTTGTAAATATATATACAAACACAAACTTATGTTTGATTCATCGTTACGACCGATTTCTGTGGAGCTAATTTTCGAAAAAGATCATTTTTGTAATTCAGTTCATCGTTTCGTCCGAAATCTTTTCGAAGGGAGTAAAACTCGGACGAAAAAAATAATTGAAAAACAAGAGAAGCCCATTTTTTTTTTTTTTTATTATTATTATTTTTTCCTTTTATTGAATTTACAATTCATGTTTTCCTCACCTGGGTATAGCTCCTAAACGGCTTGACCGATTTAACAGAAATTTGGAACTTAAGCTCGTGTTATGACCCATTCGGTGCCCAAAAAAATCATGTGGGGTATGAAATTAAAGGTCTCGATGAGTACATCTCGTTGCGTAATGTTTCAGGTAAAGAGCGCCATATAGGGCCAAAAATTAAAGAAATATACATATGTATATATAAAAATATATATATATATGAGCCGTTAATTTTGCAAGTGACTTTTCGCGAAACATGAGTTAGAGCTATTTATTATTAACCGCTCAAATATATATTTTTTACTATATGTTATATTATAGTAAAAATATATAAACAATATAAAAATTCTACAGTTTTTAGTCGATCAAATATATTGTGTAAAACTTAAAATATTTGAGGGTCTACTTCCCTTTTACTATACTTTACCTTTACTGAATCTCTAATCTAGTACGTTTGCAGTTAACCCTACTACAATTGACCATTACTGAAACTCTAGATACAAGAATGAAAGATTATATAATTTTAGTATTATTTATTAGTTTTTAGTCGCATATTACTATTTATAAAGGAAAGTATTTTTAAAAAATGTTTTTTTTATTTATTTTTTTCATATAAAATATATGCCCACGCATGATTTTGCATATGTCGGACGAAACGATGAATCCAATTTCGAAAATAAACTTTCTGATATTGAAATAAAATTTTGAAATAGGTAACTAAAATAAATTTTTATTTACAAAATATAAAAATATATATACCTTCCGAAATAATTTTCAAAAAAAAAAAAAAATTTCCAGATATATTTTTAGAATGGTTTTAGTTTATTTTAAAATTTTGTCCAATAAACACAATTCTTATATACCGAAATAAATATAAAGAAAATAAAAACATAAAATTTATTTAATTTAATTTTTTATTTTACCTTGTTCTCGTTAATAAAAACAATCTATAATAAAATTAAAAAAAAATGAAATTAGTAATTTTCACTATCATTTTTGGTATATTAATTATTAATCAATTACCAAATGTAATAGCTAAAAAGGGTAAAATTTTTGATATGTGTTCGCTGACTAAAGAAATGCATCGACTTGGTGTACCAAGAAATCAATTACCAGATTGGATTTGTATTGCTTTGCATGAAAGTTCATATAATACAAAAGCATTACGTGTTAATCGTGATAAAACTCAAAATTGGGGAATATTTCAAATAAATGATAAACGTTGGTGTCAACCACCACCACGAGATGTTAGTGGTACTGGTGTCGAAACAATACAAAAGTCAGCAAATTTATGTGATATTTCATGTAAAGCTTTAATATCTGATGATATTACAGCATCATTAGAATGTGCTAGATATATTAAAGAATTAAATGGTTTTGGAAATTGGCCAGTATGGAAAAGGAAATGTCAATATCATAAACCATGTATAAAAAAATGTTTTTAATTTTATGTAATATATTTTTAATTTTATAATTTTTTTTATTATTATTCATATTTATTTATTTAATTAATCAGATTATAATTGTTAATCAGAGTGATAAAATAAGATTTTTTTTTTTTATAATATAAATAATTATATTTATTGAATTTTATGAAAATAAATTAAATAATTTTTATTATAATTTCATAATTTTAAGATTTTCGTTATTATTTCTTAATAAAAAAATTGTATTTCTAGCTTTAATATATTTCTCACAAAATCTAAATTTCTTGTTGAAAAATTAATAGAAAGTTTTATATATATTAAAGATATATTTAAATTAAATTTTATATTTTTATATTTGAAAAATGATATTTGAATTTTTACGAGTAGTTATGGAGTAAGTATTACGTGTTGTGATGGTATGATAATTTCAAAAAATTTAAATATAGCTTTAAATTAAAAATGAAACTGTACGGTTTTGTGCTGTTGCTCAATATTAAATTATTCATTGCGGGCTTAGAAAACATCTGAAACTGACAGAAAATCGAGTGTGCAGAGTAGATTCTGAGAATATGAGTTATGTTACCTATACAGCTAATAAAATTAAAACAAAATCATAATAGTATAAAAAATGAAGGAATCTAATGTTTTACATAAAATTTTACCAGTGTATGCTGGTTATGGGATAATAATTGTAACTTGTCATACAATGGTCTTCTTCGGGACCATTGATATGCAACAGTAAAGTTTTTATGTCCGAATGACTGGGCTGTTAGATATGTGGTCATTCCTTTGGAATCATGCAACATGACTCTGAAACTATTATGCAGACTTAATCAGTGATTGATAATTAATACGTAAATATATTTAAATAAGCGTGGATAAATGTAGTTTGGCTGAAGTCCCTTAATAAGAAACTTAACTTTGAAATCCGTGTGACACACAGATTTGTTTCGTGCTCTAAAGATCTGAAATTCTATACATTTTTCTTAAATTATATATACATTCTTGATATTTAGTATATTAACAAACTCCGAGTTTTAGGCTCCCCATAGTAAAGTTATTTATAATCTAAAATAAATATGAGATAATGTAAATAAATTATAGAAGTTTTGTATTTGGATTTTGAACTTCATATAATGATGAGATGATAATTAAGATTAATTAATTACAATAATTTTTTTATTTCAACAGATACAATATATAATTTATATTTTGTAAAACAAATTTCTTGAGAAATTTTTGAATTAAATATTAGTCGTTGAAGTTTTTTAGATTGATATTATGTTTTTCTTATAAATGTTTTGGTTTGGCGGTTTTAACCCAAAAACGAACAAAAATTGTTTTTGTTTTCAATAAGGATGGTTCAACAGCATTTAGAATTCCCTAAATTTATGTTCGCTTAACGGTTAACATAACATTCTTCTTCCTCCCAATTCGCGAGTTGAAAAGTTTTGCTAATTGGTAAAGCATACTTTACAATGTTAAGAACAAGTTGTTGAGTTTTCGTACAAATACTTCCTTTAATTTTAATTTAAAATTTGAACGTAAAAATTAATTAAAATTTTTGAACAATTTGTCGGGTTTATACTTTAAAATTACAATTTTAATGTATTTTTCCTTTTTTATTTTAATTACAATTTTTTATAAATTATTAAAGAACAGAAATTGGTTTAGTTGTTAAATTGCACTTATATATATGAAGGAGTTGTTTAATAGTTTAAACATAATTGTAAAATAATTTTTTTATATTTAATTTATTTGGAAACAATTTTTCTTTTTACTATTTTTAAGTTTTATATTTTACTTCCCAATAATATGAGTTCAAATAGTAAAAATTCGATATAAAATATTCGAGTAATTAATTAAATAATTTAGATATCGAGTACTTAAATACACTTTAGTTAGTATAAATTTCGAGTTGTCTATTGATTATTGTCTTATGTTAAAATATTTATTTTTATAAATTTGGAAACAAAAAGCAAAAAGCAAAAAAATAAAAATTAAAACTTATTATTTATCTTTATACAATGTAGAAAATTGGATATTTACTAATACTTACTAAGTATATATTAAATGGTCGATATGTATTTTTCTGTATCATATCCTCATCCATCGTTATAGTTATTTTGGGCTTTGTCGAAAATGCAGCATGCGCTTAAAGTTCTAAGTTAAAACTATAAAATGTTATTACGGATTATTATAGAGCTGCAAATATTGTGCAGGTTGCTTTTGCAGCAAATAAGTTTGAGCAACAACTTTAAAATTGCGTTGTTTTAATTTCACAATAAAAAATAAAATTGCACCTACAATACAAAAACTTTAAAATTGCGTTAAAACTAAAAGCGCAGTGACATTTTCCGAACACTCTACTTTTGCAATGATTATTTTTCGAATGTATACTTTTTTCGCACTTTCGCAGTGCTGATTAAAAGAACAAACTACATATAAAGAACTAAGTTAAATCTGATTTTCCGAAAAAGCCCTTTTCTCGGCTTAAGATCTATAGAGAAACTGATACAGTTTTCCTCCTTTTTGCTTTTCTAAAATCTCTTTCGATCTTCACTTGGTTTTTCCTATGTTTTCTTTGAAAATATTTGAATACCACGTGAATTAAAATGCCCGTAACTAATTCCCCCAGAAAGATAGAATTTTGAAACTATTTGAAATGACTCAATTTCAACTCCACTCTAATTTTACGTTCTGAATGCATTTTCCCAAAACTTTAAAAGCTTATTCTTCCGTTTATAATAAGTCCACTTGCACTTATCGAGGTTAATGTTTTATTTTATAATGCTTAATTGCATTATTGAATATTTTAATTTATAAAAATAAAATTAGTTAATTTAACAATTTTAATATATTAACTTCAATTTTTAATTACCATCAGGTTTAATTTTCAACACAGGTAAATTTTTGACTTTATATAAAGATGAAATGATAAAACCTTAGGTTGAACTTAACATAACTATATTCATATTTTCAAGAAATATTACCTTGTATTATAACTTATAAAATAGTTTTAAAATCGAGATAAATATAACAATAATTCAGATAATTTATCTAACTATCCTCCAGAATTTAAATAGAAATATTAATATCAAATCTTAAAAACATAAATTAATTAAAATATTCTTATGAGTAGGGCTTTTCCTGATTAATTTTAATTTTCTTACTGCTTCGACATTTTTCATTTCAACACATAAACATGATTATTTACAGATTAATTAAATTCTAATCGAAAGTATTTTGGTCTTGTTTTTTTCCACTAGAATCAGAATGTCATTATTTCTTGGAATCATATTTATCACATTATTTAGGGGTTAAAGCTTTCATACACAAATAATTTTTTCTATGTGCATACTGCATATGTAGTTAGTTGGCTAGGGCTATAAAAGAACCCCACATTTTCAGTTTGACTCATAGTTTGTGTTAGCATTGCGACGAGTCCGGATCTAGTCTTCTTTAAATATTAATAAAAAGTAAAGAATTGGTTTAAATAATAATTTCTTTAAGTATTTTAAGTTATTTATGAGCACTAATAAAATTGTGTTTATTTTAGAGAGCAAATACTAAACTGAAAAAAAAAAATGAATTCTTTAACAATTTTGGGATTCATGTTAATTATTTTAATAAATGTGACATATGGACGTCAATATGATATGTGTTCTTTAGCAAAAGAACTTCATCGTACTCATGGAATACCAAAACATCAATTACCCGATTGGGTTTGTATGGCAGAACATGAAAGTGGATATAATACAGATGCAATGAATCGTCATAATTCTGATGGCAGTTGGGATTGGGGAATATTCCAAATAAATGATGAATATTGGTGTTCGAATCCACAACGAAGAGGAAAATCAAATGGATGTGGTATTAATTGTAATAGTCTTGTAACTTCTGATATTACCACGTCAGTTCGATGTGCACAACAAATATTAAGAGGACGAGATGGATGGGGAGCTTGGGTAGCATGGAGATTACACTGTCAACATAACAAACCAGATATTAGTGTTTGTTTTGGGGATGTAAACTCGGGCCATGGATATGGTTATCATAAAGAGTTTTAAATCAAATATGTAATTCATACCAAATAATGTATAATACTTATAAAAAGTCGTAACTATTTACACTTAGTTAAACTATACCAAAAATTTAAAAATTTATTTTATTTTATTAAATTCATTTGATCGGATTAATGTAATATAAATAAATCTGTTTGATGTATTAGGAAAGATCATGAATAAAAATTATATGACTATTAGAGTAAAATTTAATTTATTTTGGAGTAACTTAAATGAAATTCAGATAACAAATCATCATTAATCATATAATTTAATCAATAGTTATAATTCTACTCAATCTTTTAGTTATCTAACTTTTATAGATTAAAAATGGTTTGGTGAAATAGGTCCACCACAGGAATGATCCCACATTTGAAATAACTGAACACCAAGTGGGGAATAAATCGATAAAATACAAGTGGATTTATTTGCCATTGAAAGTGTGAATTAAAATTACTCCCCACCTTTTAATGATAAACAAATACACTTTTTAAGAAGGAATGTGTCAATTCAATTATTCTCACATCCATAATTGCATGAGAAATAACTCCACATAGTAATGTATTACACCGTTAATGAAAAAATAATAATATTTTAGATAAATTGGACTAGGACTATATTATCATCTTCAGAATGAATATTATATATAAATAAAAGGATTGTTTTAAAATCCGATATGACCTATACTTGTCCAAATATCCCCCATAATTTAAATAAAAATATTAATATCAAATCTTAAAAAAAATATTTAATTTAAATTTTTCTTATGAGTAGGGCTTGTCCCGATTAATTTTAATATTCTTAGTGCTTTGACAGTTTTAATTCCAACACATAAACATGATTATTTACAGATTAAATTCTAAAGTATTTTGCTCTTGTTTTTTTCACCAGAATGTCATTATTTTTTGGAATCATATTTATCACACTATTTTGAGAGGTTAACACTTTAATGGACAAAGAATTCTTTCTATGTGCATCACTATGCATATGTTGCTTAGGCCAATATTTTCAGTTTGACACATAGTTTGTGTTAGCGTTTTGAAAAAGTTCGGATTTACTCTACTTTTACTGTTAAAAAGTAAACTATTTGTTCAAATATTTTTTTGTTTAAGGATTATAAAAGGACTTTAATAAACTGAAATTTTTTTTTTATCTATTTTTCAATTCAAAAATTAAAATAATTACGTCATATAGACGTCGATATGATATGTATTCCTTGACAAACCAACTTCATCGTACTCATAGCATACATGAATTACCCGATTGAGATTGTATGGCAGAATGGCAGAACACGAATGTGGATATTATATGATGTAATGAATCGTCATAATTCTGATAGCATTTGGTATTGGCGAATATTCCAAATCAATGATGAATATTGGTGTTCGGATCCACAACGAAGGGGAAAATCGAATGGCTGCGGTATTTATTGTAATGTACTTTACCTAGTGATATAAAAAAACAAAAAAGTGTGCACAAAAAACAAAAAAAAAATTGGATGGAAGGCATGGAAATATATTACTTCCGGTTATGGATGATGTTATTGAAAAAAAATGTTCATGCAGAGTTGAACTGTACCTAAACTATTCAAATTACGAAATAATATAAAAAGTAATAATCGAATTGTGCGTTTAAACTATAGTAAAATAATCTCGATAATTTATAAATATGATCTTTTAGATCTTTACTTGAAGCCTTTCTTTTTCCAACTGCCCTGAACTTTAATTATTACTTCCTAATTTAATTTTATTTTTGATTGTTTATAATATTATAATCTTATTTGAATATTCTAGAAAAATCTTATTTTGTCAATAAAAACATAAATCATATTTTATATTATTGAAATCATAGATCATCATTTTATGATCAATAAGCAAAATTAAAGTATTGTTTATGTTATAAATCATTGGTTATTTCTTAAATTCTATATGTATATTAAAATGCTTTTAAAATTATTATATAAACAATAATAACTATATAATAATAACATTTCTTATTCTTAGCACAAAATATGTATAGTAAATATGAAGGGGTATATGACACTAAATAAAATAAAATATGTAAAAATGATTATGAAGATTAAAAATTTTTAGGAAACATTTAATTTACACAAATCTAATTTAGAACGAGTTTGCTTTAAAATTGTGAAAAAAATTTCGCTTTAACGACATTTAAATAATGTAATTTTTAAATAACATTATTCATATTTAATCAGCGATTTCTTAAAATTCATTTATATTTTAAGATTTAGACAATACAAGATTTATACATTCATTAAGAATCATTTAATCTGTCAATTCTAGTCAGCTGTCAGCATATTTTTTTTTAATTTATATAGATTTTTAAAATTAAAATGAATTCAATTTTGTAAATTTTACAATTAAAATGATAATTAATGAAATTAATTAGTCATATTTTTTAGTTCTATAGTCAAACTTTTAATACTTTAAATCTTTTATGTGTAGATAGAAAATGTTTTACGGGAGATATAATGCGCTGTCCGCTGTGTAACCTTCATCCATATAAGAATTATTAATAAGAGATATTAATATAGTCCGGGAAATTCCCTTAATATATCAAAATATTAATAATAAAATGTACATATGTATAAACTTTTATTTAACGACTAAATATCATTTTTATATACATATATAATTGATATTATTATCAGAAGATTGTATTATATTATACAGTGTAGTTTTAAATACATACTTTCAAGTTCAAGTTGCGAAAAGCTTAACTTTTTCTGTACATAAAATGGTTATCACTAAATTTATAAATATAAAAAAAATATTTTTGATCATATTACATTGAATTTTATAAAGCTTTTTTTTATGTATTTCAATTGGGATTTTCCCTCGGTATCGGAAATTTTTATAAAGTATTATTGCATTAACCAAAAATGTTGCGAAGTCTCCGTTTGACTTTAGTTTATCATAAATATTCGTTCAAACAGTTTGGAATTCAACTGGTGTTCTTTAATTTTATAAAATTAAAATGTATTACGATATGTGCTCTTTAGCTCGGGAATTACACAATAAACATGGTATACCAAAAAAAGAATTACCCGATTGGATTTGTATGGCGTGGAACGAAAGTAAATATAAAACAAATGAAATTAATAAAAAAAATATTGAAGCTCCTGGTAGCTGGGATTGGGGTATATTTCAAATAAGCGATGAATATTGGTGTCGTCGTGCCGAAAGACCTGGATGTAGTAATGGTTGTAATTTAAATTGTAATCAATTGATTTCAGATGATATTACTGAAGCTGTTAAATGTGCTAAAATAGTTAAAGCTGCACATGGATTTGCCGGTTGGGTTGGTTGGCGTAAACATTGTCAAAGCGATATGACAAAATGGAATACAGATCATTGCTTTAACAGTGGTAATGGTAATAGGCGTGAATATAATGTTTAGAAAAATAAATTTATATAAAAATTTGTTATATGTTTATAATATTTAATAAATGTTTATTAATTATATATGATAATCATGTTATACTCTTATAGAGTGTATTTTTTTAGATAAATGTTTTAAACTTTTAAGATAAGAAGTATTTTTTATAAATATTATTGAAAGTTCATTATCTACAATGTTCTGAATACAACAATATTTGAAAATATTTAATACGATATAAGACTTAAATTCTAAGTTATTTAAAATTAATTCACAGAACAAAATTTAAGACGTAAATTATTGAGATTAGGGGAAGCATTTATGATTTATCGGTGATATAAATTTAATAATAAATAAATAAAATAAATCTTTAATTTTTCGTATAATTTTAAAATAGTTTAAACGCGATTCGGTTCGGTTATTACTTTTTTATATTATTTCATAATTTAAACAGTTAAACTCTGCAAAACAGTTCAACTCTGCATCATGAACAGTTTCTTAAAAACTTAAAAATCTATAACATCAACCATGAACGGTAATAAATTCCCCATAAAACAAATACTAACATCTGTTTTATTATCTTGACAATGTGCTTTCCATGCTTCCCAGGCCTTCCATCCCATTTCTTTTTTATTTTCTGTGCACATCTAACTGTCTCGGTAATATCACTAGATAATAGTTCATTGCAATCAATACCGCAGCCATTCGATTTTCCTCTTCGTTGTGGATTCGAACAGCAATATTCATCATTATTGATTATAGAATTTTCCCCAATCCCAACTGCCATCAGAATTATGACGATTCATTGTTTCTGTATTATACATCCAATTTCATATTCTGCCATACAAACCCAATCAGGTAGTTCATGTTTTGGTATGTCATGAGTAAGATGAAATTCTTTTGCCAAGGTATACGTATTATATCGACGTTTATATGACGTAATTATTCAAATTGAATCCCAAAATAGATAAAGAGTTAATTTTTTCGGTTTATTGCCCTTAAAATAAACACAATTTTATTAGTGCTCATAAAGTACAAACTGTGTTAGTGTTTCATTCATTTCACACATTCAGAATTATATTTAATTCGGTTATATTTGTTGGGTCATGAAGATGAAATTTATTACAGGATAACATCCTTGGTAAATCTAGTTTTAATTGAATTGAATATTTTCTTTGTTCGATTTTTTCTAAATCTCTCGATACAAATTTTTTTTGTACTTTCTGGTAGTTATCTATAGTACTATTTAAAATTCTAGTACAATAGATCATGACTGATTCACAATGAAACTGATTCACTGATTGCAGTGCAATGTGCGAAATTTTTTAGAAGAAATCATTTTATTTATAAATAGTTATTTATATTTTTGTGGTTACAATTGATATAGTTTTATGAACATTAATTTTATTTCAATAACTATTAATCTTGAACTGCAACTGGAATGCAAATGGGACAATGGCGGAAAATCATGGAAATGGTAGAGATACAGTTCTTTAAATTAAATAATATAATTCAGAATATAAAAAATGAATTTGCTACTAGATGGCATTTAATGCGATATGTGAAATATTATATTTCAAAAGATATTTTTTTTTATACAAAGCAAAGGTTTTCTAATTAAGCTTTACTTCTTACGCCTATAAATATGCAGATCAAATATATAATCTAAATTTGTTAATAAAATTTCTAAAATTTAATAAAATGCATGTTGCACCAATTGGAAAATTTAAGAAAATTTGGGTAAATATTTAAAATTAAGGAACGATATTTCGACCTCCTGTAATAATTTATATCACTATGTAACTAGGTTTCTTTTATTTTGAAAATATGTTGCAGAAATTTAATACAATGGGTTTGCAATGTAAGGAAGCTATAATAATTACATTAAATATGCTACGGAATTTACAGAAATGCAAAATGGATTGAATGATGAATTAGGTACGGTTACACTTCATTACATACATATATAATTATATACATATATTTACATAAACCTATTTCTTCAGCATTTAAAAATTCCAATTAAGGATATTAGAGACTATATGAACCGATAGTAACCTTATCAAAATTATGAATTCTATAAAATAAATTACAGGGTGTCTTAAAAGATGTTAAATTTTCCATAAAGTTCTGTTTGTTACAAACATACTGTTAATTACAGAACACAGTTGCTACCCCTAATTGCCTAATTAGCAGCTTTTTTGTTTGTACGTGCTATGATGTCAGTTACGTAATGCTATAAAAAAGCCCACATTTTCAGTTTGAAAAACAGTTTGTATTATAGTTTCGAAGAGTTAATAATTAAAAAGTTAATAATAAAAACTTCTTAAATAATTTCAATATTTAAAAAAAATTCTGAATAAATATTGTCTTTATATGTATTTTAAGTACTTTATAAGGACTAATTTTGTTTTTTTAGGACTTATAAACTGAAAAAAAAATATGAATTCTTTGGTAGTTTTAGGATTCATATTAATTCTTTTAAATAATATGACATATGGACATAAATATAATGCATGTGAATTGGCACGTGCACTTGATCGTCTTGGCGTACCAAGAAATGAATTATCTGATTGGGTTTGTTTGGCACATTATGCAAGTGGACTTGATGCAAACAAAGTACATCTTAATAATCCAGATGGTAGTTGGGATTGGGGATTATTTCAAATAAATGATGAGGAATGGTGTTCGAATACACAACGTAAAAGGGAAACTCCTATGGTTAATAGGTGTGGTATTGATTGCATTGAACTTTTATATGATCTACATGCAAATATTCGATGTGGACAGCTATTAAAACAAACTATTGGATTCGAGGCATCGATAGCCTGGCGTACTAACTGTGCATCAACTGCACCAAGTGTACTTGGATGTAATGAATTACATTAATAACTTCAATTCATAGAAAAATGCTTGATTGATGGAAATATAATCTTAATAATTTATTAATATTAATTTTCGTATCATTTATTGCTGGTAATAAAATAAAATATGTATAAAAAATAAACATAAATTTATATTTGGTGTTAAAACTATATAAAATATTGATTTAAAATGGTTATACTATATAAAATATTGATTTAAAATGGTTAAAAAAAATTCTAAGAGAGCATATCAAAAACATCATTTCAATTTATTCTATATCAAACTAATCGAGGATTCACTCTTGGAAAATGTTCGACTTAAACTATATACAAGAAATTGATGAACAGTGAAAACTATCTGAAACAACACCATACAACATTATCACAAATGATCTTGCGATGTGAAAAGTCAGCGCTAGATGGATATATTGTATTTTAAATTATGATAGAGACTAATTAAAACTGCCGAACCCTAAATTTTATAGGCGACAACTAGATTTCAAAACTAATATTTGTACCAAATTTAATTGGAATCGGATAATATTTACCATATGATGTAGAACTAGATCATTATGAAATTTTAATCGTAAATTTTAATTACTGACATCACACATGGATAATGTATAGGAACATTATTCAAAATAAAAAAAAAAAAAACTTTTGTACCATTTTTTATTTCGACTACTCCTACAACTACAAATTTTAGAAGCAAAAATTAAAAAAAATTGAGCAAAAGCTCTTCAGCAAAACCACTACTCCACATGGTCGCACTGAAAGTGTTGATCTAATCAGGATGAAGTCTGTATGAACATGTGAGACATATCATTAAAATCTGAGGAGCAGTTCTTCGCAAATTGAAATTTTGTGTATGCGTACCCGCACCCGGACACTTTTTTTATAGAATTAACTAAATAAACATGCGTACGCGAATTCCTGACATTGAACACGTCTAAAATAGGTAAATCCATTTTTTTGACCATCTAGTAAGACTCTTAGTTATTCTAACTACTCGTAATATTATATTCATTTAAAAGATCAAACAGAAGCGACCGACGATTTTATATTTCTAGAATAATAAGATTTATTTTAAATTTTTTAAGTTAAAAATGTAAAATTAAAAAAATGTTGTTTAAAAAATTAAATTTCTAACAAATTTTTAAAGGTCAATAGAAAATTGAGAGCTTGTTACATCTCGTCTACTGTTACTAAATTTAATTTTAACCATGCAAATTTGTTTCGTTTTACTACATAATTAAATTGTACATTAAGAAAAATATGAAATTAATTTTGTAAACATTATTTACAGGTTATTGGCAAATTAAGACCTCAAATGTTCTTAATTTTAAAACAGCCAATTGTAGAAAACGATATGTTATACGTTATACGAGTATATATATTTAGATACTTTTAATATTTTATAAATTGAACATTCAATTTATAAAATTGAATGTTCCGACAACTGACAGCCGGAGTATATCGCCGGTAGATGACTGACTGTATTGCAGTATTTCCAACAATAATTAACTTAATAAACATCTGAAAACACACAGAAAGTTAATGAACAACATGAAGTAAAGTATTTACTCACGCGGAGTGATATATGGACCTCTTTCATTGCCCATTCAATAAACATAGATTTATTTCGCTTCACATTTTAGCATAATTTAAAGAACCTATATACTACTTCTTAATCATTTTAAACTAAATATTTTGGAAAACAATAGTTTCAACATTTCGAGATATGTTAACTGTTAAATGTAGATTTCAAGTATTCGAAAAATAGACTATCATTATTAGTTCAATTTGTTAAAATTTGGTAACGTTGCTGGTTTGATGCTCATTTGTGAATTATTTAGAATAGGTACTTTTATATAACTTACCTACACTATTTTATTATTCTTTAGACTTATTAACAAATTCCATTTGTCAAGTTTAAGAGTTTTTTTTTATGTATGTGCTATGAAGTTAATTACTATAAAAAGGCAACGTTTTCAGTTTAAAAAACAGTTTGTCTTATCGTCTCGAAGAGTTGATATTAAAAAGTTAATATAATAAATACTTTTTAAATAATTTCAATATTTAAAAAAAATATTTGCAATAATTTTAAGTACTTTATAAGAACTTATAAAATTGTTTTTATTTTATAGGATAAAATTAAAGAAATGGATTCTTTAGTAGTTTTGGGATTTATGTTAATTATTTTAATAAATGGGTCATATGGACGTCAGTATGATATGTGCTCCTTGGCCAATGAACTTTATCGTTATGGCATACCACAACATGAATTATCTGATTGGGTTTGTTTGGCACAATATGCAAGTGGATTTGATGCAAACAGAATATATCTTAATAATCCAGATGGTAGTTGGGATTGGGGATTATTCCAAATAAATGATGCAGAATGGTGTTTGAATTCACAACGTGGAAAACAATATCATAATAATAATAGATGTGGTATTTATTGCAATCAACTCTTAAATAATCTACATAAATCAATTCGATGCGCACAAAGAGTAAAACAAAGTATGGGATTCCAGGCATCGATAGCGTGGAGAAATAACTGTCAATATAACAAACGAGATGTAAGTCATTGTTTGCAATACAATAGATATTAATCTTAAATTTGTGAAAATAAAATAAAATATGTTTAAAAAAAAAATCAAATTTGTATTATTAAAACTAAAATTTATTCAAAAAGTTTGTATAAAAAAACTTCCAAACAAAGAAAATGTCTTTTAGCTTATGGGTTGGTAATTAACTGTCTTTGAAAGTTTGATATTTTGCAAAGATTATACTGGTAGTATAAAGGTATAATGAAATCAACATAGCATATTTTTAATACTATTTCTTAGCCCTTTCTAAAAATCCATTTTTATTGATATCGGTTACATATCAAATAAATTTCATAACATCAAAATATTAAAAGGAAATTTGAAATTTATTATGCTTAAAATGTGGCAAGTACGCCACCATGCATCGCCTAGTGCGGGCCTGATGGTTGCGAACCCAGGCGGCGTGGAATAAAATTGCGTGGTTTGATCTAAAAATTGCTTTAATTAAAGTTTTTTCTTTAAATACTATAAATGGAGAAAGGACAAATAATATAATCCGAAAAAAGAAAGTTCCTGAACTATTTAAAATTAAATTAAATTATAAAGAGTTTTATGTCTCAAATTTTTATTAAACGTTACGGCTTTACATAATGTCTCACTCAAATGAATTTTCCATACACCGAAAAATCGCGATTGTGACGTTATCATCTCATTTGAGTGAAACATAACGCCATTATGGTTATGAATCTACACCGTACGGCCTTATGTTTTGTCTTGTCACCCTTTTTCACAAGCCAAAGTCCTCTAATTAAGTTTTAAGTATGCTTATTACATATATAATCTGAATTTGTTAATAAAATTCAATCAATTAAAATATGTTTTGTTCGCACTTATATATATTAGCAAATTTATAAAAAACTTGGCAGCGTTATTTCAACGTGGCAATGACAACGTTATTTCAACCTCCAATAGGAGTATAATTATATTCTATTATACTTTAACAAATTTTAAATCCCGAATAAATATATTATAATTATCTAATTATAATAGTTCATATCTCTAGAAAAATAAGAATTTTTATCAAAATGCAAAATATTAAAAATTTTGTTTAAATAAATAAAATTTATAAAAAATTTTAAAAGTCTACAGAAAATTGAGACCTTGTTACTTGTTTACTTCTTATATCTGGTCTACTGTTACTAATTTTAATTTTAACAATGCAAATTTGATTCGTTTTACTACATCATTAAATTGTACATTGAGAAAAATATTTAATTAATTTTGTAAAAACATTATTTACAGGTTATTGGCAAATTAAGACCTCAAATGTTACTAATTTTAAAACAGTCAATTAAAATTAATTTAAATTAGAATAAAATTGTGTATTACATTAAATGAACCACTATTAAAATTGTCACAGCCTTGGAGATAAACCAATAAAAGATTTATTTAATTGTAGGAAACGATAACGTATTTAGTTAGTTTTAATATTTTATAAATTGAAGCTTGACTATATTCATGAAGAGTTGTAATTGGAATAGGTTCACCTCTTGACTCAATGAGTGCTAAATAAGAACTCAATTTTTTTAGCGCCGACAACTGATAGCCGGAGTATATCGTCGGTAGATGGCTGACTGCTAGATTGACAACAAAAATTAGCTGAATAAACATCTGAAAAACAAACGAAAGTTATGCTAACACTATTATAGGATAATAGAGTTCAAATTTTTTCGATCATGATGATGAACCAATTAAAAAAAAAATTATTTAAGAACTTTTTATTATATATACTTTTTAATATTAACTCTTTGAAACGATATGACAAACTGTTTTTCAAAACTGAAAATGTGGGCTTTTTATAGCTGAAAATGTGGTATTTTTAAAAACTTATAAGTTATAAGATTATAGAGCAATTTCACTACGAGTCTGCTACGAGTCATATTTTTTTATTTTGAACAATTATTCCTAAGAATGCAAACAAATTACCAAAATTATTGAAGGAAGCTGTTAATTCAAAATACATTTATTATGTTTGGGAAGTTGTTTAAGTTTCAAAATGGAATTATAGTTAGGATTATTAAATATTTGTGGTAAGACGTAAGATTTGAAATTATCATCAACTTGCGTGATGTGATAGTAATTGAGTTTAAAATCATTGTAGGTTTAAGAGGATTACATTTGATCATGTCATATATTTCGACGAGAATAAAATAAAGTGCAAGCCAATATTTCATGGACTTTGTTTCCCAGATAAAAGTAATAATGTCTCTGGCTTTTATTGCCCTTTCAAACTGGAAATAAAATCTTTTTCCAGAAAATTTATACAAACAAGATGAAATCTAATATTTTTAAAAAAAGATTATCTATTAACCGATTTATCTTTTTTCCACAAAAGTTATAAAGTATTTACAAAAGGGGAAAAAGGGCAATTCATGTGCGAATTATTTAGAATACTACTTACTTTTACGAAGCTTATCTACATTTTTTTAATATTCTGTAAACTGATTTTGTCACATTTACGAGTTTTTTTTTTTTATGCGGTGCTATGACCTATGAAGTTTGTTACTTAATCCTATAAAAAGCCCACATTTTCAGTTTAAAAAACAGTTTGTCTTATCGTTTCGAAGAGTTAATATTAAAAAGTTAATATAATAAAAACTTTTTCAATAATTTCAATACATATTTAAATAAAATATTTGCAATAATTTTAAGTACTTTATAAGAACTTATAAAATTGTTTTTATTGTATAGGATAAACCGAAAAAAACAAAAATGAATTCTTTACTAGTTTTAGGAGTTATGTTAATTCTTTTAATAAATGGGTCATATGGACGTCAGTATGATATGTGCTCCTTGGCCAATAAACTTTATCGTAATGGCATACCAAAAGATGAATTATCTGATTGGGTTTGTTGGGCACAATATGCAAGTGGACTTGATACAAACAAAGTATATCTTAATAACCCAGATGGTAGTTGGGATTGGGGATTATTTCAAATAAATGATGAAGAATGGTGTTCGAATACAGAACATGATGAAGGACAATCTAATACTAATAAATGTGGTATTGATTGTCTTGAACTTTTATATAATCTACCAGCAACTATTCGATGTGGACAAATATTAAAACAAAGTATTGGATTTGAGGCAGTGATACCGTGGAGACATAATTGTAAAAACAATAAAGAAGATGTAAGTCCATGTTTAAATTAAATTCAATTAACAGAAAAATGATTGATTGATGGATATATAATCTTAATAATTTACCGTACATATAAAATATTTAGTATAAGTATTAATCTTAAATTTTGTATCATTTATTTTTAGAAATAAAATAATATATATATATATAAAAAAAAATTGTATTAATATATTCAATCTAAAAAAAATATATACATCAAGAGTATGCACGTCATATACAATTTTTATTTAAAATTATTTAAAATAATCCAATTTATAGTACCCCACAAACAACGTGTTTTACTCGTGTTCTGAAGAAGCTTTATAATTGAGTTTCCTTTAAGTAAATTTCAAATCAAAAAGTTTTACAATAATTTTTTAGTGTCATATTAAAAGCAACAATCCATCCACAAATGGAATATATATGAATATTGTGTATATAAAATTGACTTCATCTTCTAAAGTAAATACTTACATTTTTTTTGAGCGATGACAATAATGCGTAGACAATGATGTAGTCATTATATATAAGATATCAGGATAAAATAAAATCAATTTTGACAGAAAAATATAGTATTTCAACTATTATTTAAATTATATTTATAGCTTTGTTATTTAAACTTTAAGTTCACCAAAACAGAGTTATATTCTTATGATGGCTAGTATAGGAAACTTTACATTTAGTTTATTCTTTTGAAAAATTATAGTTTGATGTTTGAAGCATTTTCTACTAAAATACTCCATAAAACATTGCATTTGAAAATAAACTACTGTAACCGTAAATACCGGAAATAATAATAAGATTATTGTTGCAAATAAAACGATATTGAAATATTTTAACTAAGGTTATTTCGTTACGTTTCAGTAAAATTTCCTGACGCTGGCATTTTGCCGCTGAAGTCTCTAATTATGGTTGTACAAAAAAAGTATAAAAGTATAAATGAAAATGTATAAATAAAAATATTCATCTTTTGTAGTCCAATTAATTCAAGTACCGATGAATTAATTCATTATTTATCCTTTTTATTTTCTTATGTTGAACCAAAGACAATACAATTTTTATAAGATATTTCAACGAAGTTTAACAAAATAATTTTGTTAAAACACGAGCAATCGCAAATTTAGAAAATAAAATATAAATAAATACCGTACATATTTAAATTTCAGAAATAAAAATTGTTTTCTTCAGCCCCTCGCAATAACCATATTATATCTATATTGTGATATTACCAAGCAAATGCAAAATAAGAATTTATAATATAGTTATAGATACCTACATAATTTCGATGTACTGATGTTGGTAGTTTATTTATATTTTAACGAATTTTCGTTTTGTATAGCGTTGAAATTTCTTATGCTGGATTCATAATACAAAGTTAACGAAACTGAACTCAAACAAAGTTATAAAGTTAAACTATATGAAAACAGTACTTTCATTCACAATGCAAAGTCAGAAACATAACGCAACTGTACGCTAAACTAAAGTTGCCCAACTCCCAACTTTTACGATTATAAAAGTTGTAAATGCCAAAAAAAAAATATAAAATTGAAAAGTCAAATTTAATTTATTTTGTGATGAAAATATTACGGTGTAAATAAAAAAAATAAGAAAATATTGTGTACGCTGTAAATAAAACAACTATACATTGTGAATTGAAAACTTTTAAAACCGTCGTGTCAGCTTGCTTTGACTTTTAGCTCAGTTGCGTTAATATCATTATGAATCAGCTATTATATACGAAGTATTTATATATTCTTTGGTTGAACTGAAACGGTTATTTTATTTTTCCAAATATGAAATCAACATTTTCAATTTTCATAGCTTTTATCTTTGTAATGTGACAATAAATGGAAAGTATCATAGAATTTAGTGTGAGTTCTCACTACTAGAAACCCAAGAAAACATTTCAAAGTATATTTTTTTGGAATGCTTTCACTTCTACAGTTGATAAATAAATAATTCGAATTTAAATTTAATGAATTAAATAACAATTTTCTGAATGTAACAATTATAAATAAGAAGTGAATAAAAATGAGAAAATAATAAAGATAATATAATTTTTCTAATAAAATAAAATAAAAATATAAATTTTGAAAATAATTAAATTAATTAAAAAAGTATCGATTATATATCTGCTTTAATTTTTTTTGAAATTTGAATTAAATTGTTATTTGAATGTTATAGTTCAAGGAAAGTAAGCAAAATAAACTTAGTTTAAAGAAAGTAAGCAAAATAAATAGACTCCTTGATATCTTACAACATGTTCAAATAATCAATTTCATTTAATTTACTTATCGGTATGTATCATAATATAGCCAAAACAACAGCCATAAAAAACTGGCTTACAATGAAAAGGAAAATTATTAAAATAGAAACACTTTGCTATCATTTAAACATTTCAATAACAACAATTTTTAGAATATATTATTTTTAAGTATTTAAGGCTTTCTAAAACGGCCATTAAAAATTCTACCATATCTATATATTGGTTATCTTAGATAATATCATATCATATGCAAAATCTTCTGTATAGGAAGGATACTACAAGACTGTGCAAACATCAACTGTGATTGTATACATTTTAAAACATTGGAATTAGAAATACGTTCTTAGAACCAGAAAATAGTGGCATCCTCCTTAAGAATATTTTTGAATTCATTATAATAATATCTTATATACAAAAGAAAGTAATAGAAACTCCTTGCCCCAGCATTACCATAATCATAATGTAATCTAATGTCTTTAGTTTTTTTTTAACTTTGACTTTTTTGGGTCTATGCCAAAATTAATGGTTTAAGATATATATCTGAAATTTTGTATACTTCGCTAAAATTATATATTTCTGCATTTTTTTACAAAGTACTCTTTTTTTGCAAAGCACTGTAATAATATATATTATGTTACCATAAATCTACATTATTAGTTAATGTACACAGTTATCAGTGAATATATGGATATGTAGGTTGTGGATATGTATCTGGTATAAAAGGGTATAATTACCGGTTAAAATGTTCATTTTACTATTTTGTAAAATTACCCTTCTATATACAACCAAATTTTAAATCTAACATTTTTATATAAATACTAGTTAATTGATCCCTCTTGGGTTACCAGTTTTAATTCTTTCTACATGAATATCATGAATATAAACAATAATCAACCAAAAGAATTTTTGGAACCTACAACGGCTGGTATTGGTGGTTGGTTTGTCCTTTAATGTATAATAAATTAAATTAAATATAAATATTAAATACGATAAAAAATATAATAAAATTTATTATAAAAGCATTAAAGATATAGTGAAAATTTAATTTTAGATTTAATGTTCTCAAACCTTTTAAATACCAGATAAAATTTGAAAATTTGAAAGATTATTTATTTGTGACACTATAAGTTTACGAAATATTTTGCATATAGCAAAAAATACAATTTATTTTTCTATGAATTACAAAGATTGATTAGAACTTGTCGTTCGATTTCGACTATTATAGTATTAGTTAAGTTAAAATAAAATACCTTGATCATAACTTTTATTGGGAATGGTTTGTTTTTGATTTGCGAAAATATGACAGGTTCAGTGGTTTCAAGTTTCATTGTTCGTTTCAAGACAATTTGCATCTCTATCTCTATAGTAATTATAATGTTTCACCACTAACTATAAATGGTTCCACAAAAAGGTGTTCTTTAAAATACATTACCCAAAGGTTAACATACTGACTGATACGAGTATTAACAATGTTGAATACATATTAATTATGTCAACATTGGACTTGTTATAAAATTATTGGTTGATAATAGTGTACGTAGTGGATTCACATTACATTAACATTAACATAAAAAATAGTCCATAAATTAAAAATTTATTGAAATAAATTGAGTTATTAAATTTGTAACTATAATAAGACTTTTTATTTTAACAATTTTTTTAACAAGAAGTAAGATGTAATGAAAATGATTTAAAGAGTGAAACCTATAGAATCGACTTCGAGGAATAATGGCGTATACAATATGCACAATTTAATTATAAGGGGCGATATATCGTCCAGTCCGTACAAAAGCTATTGAGAAATTCTGTTATCATAAAAATGCTATGCTTCCAAAAATATCTTCAGCTAAATAAGTTTGTCACTTCTCCATTAATTTCGTGGTTTTTGTTTGTTAAAGTGATTTACTTACATTACGTCCTTACGATAAACGCCCTTTCCGCAAACGCTTTCTTGTTAATTAATTAATTCGAACAAAACAAATAAGTATTAAATATATTTTTATACAGTTTTTACAAGTTCATTTCAAATGACAATAATATTAGATATTTTAAAATAATTTTAATTTTTAATTAAATTTATGGGCAAAAGGGCACGCCTTTTCAGAAATAATATAATCTTAGAAATTAATGCGGGTCGTTTCAAACATATCAAACCTGTTCATAAGTCATTTTTCCAATTAACTATATATATAAATATTTCCTAATTTTTTTATGCAGCTGAGTTATAAAAAAGAAATCTAATTTCATTTATGTATTATTTATGTTGTAAACTAAATTATCTCAAATATTCATAGGTTAAATTTTGTGATAGGAAATATCGGTGTCATTGATTATTAAAAATCAATTATTTGTGTTATAATTAGGACGTGTGCCTAAATCCTAAATGAGACCAGTTGTGAAAATTTTCATACGAAGAGGTTTCTTATATCAGATACCTCTGTATTGTACCTTTTGTATTGGATTGGATTGGAAGGGGGAAACGCTAGCGATTCATGAATTTAGGGCAGAATAAGGTTCATGGTACCCCATACGTGTCATTCACATTAAGCCGCCCCGACTGGTTAAGCTACTAACTATTTCGACTGCGAATTTAAAATTGGTTTAAAATCATGTTTGTTCATGTAGTAAGAAGCATTTCAATCCCAATTACATGGACAAGAACAACTACCTTTTACACATGTTTACCTCTGATCGCTGTAACTTAAAGGCATCATCACTCAGCATGTAAAAAGCAGAATACTTAATTGGTCGCCAATTTTATCTTACAAATACTTTTATGTTTCCATATAACAACTAACTATAAGATAATTAACAAGCTTTAACTGCTATTAGAGTTAGAATTTTGTAACTGTTTGTTTTGGTAACATCATAGCTTAATCTATTATATCTATTGGTAACATCATAGCTTAAATTATTTCTCAGCATGTGAGAAAGTGCTTGAAATCAATCTTAATTATAAAAGATATTTTGCTTATTTTTATGTTTCCTTATTTTAACATAGCCTACAGCCATCACATTAACAAGATCTCTCATTAATTTCGGTGATCCAAACAAATGATCAAAATCTTTTCCATCAGGTACGCATTTTCTTGGTACCGGGAAGATGAGGCTTGTGTTTTAGATTGGATTAGATACTCGATTATTAATAATATTACAATCAAAAACGACAATGTAGAAATGCAAATGACGTCAAACAAAGATGATTTAATTCGGAAACAATACACTAATTTGTTAAAGTCCTCGAATTTAAAATATCAATTTTACTTACTCTCGATAATTCCATATAGATATTATACCCAGCAAAAAAATCATTTATACATATATTGTAACTCTAGAATAAAATTATGTTTTTCAAATATTGAAAATGACCACAAATTTAATTTCATTTTCTTTTTCATTTTAAAATGTTATCTAAAATAACATACAGAAAATTTTCTGTAAGAGATAAGACCCAGACAAACTAAATATTATGAAAAATTGTAATAAAATATTTTAAATTTATACATGATTTTGTTAATACGAGACTTTATCTTAACTCTTAACATAATCATTGTCAATAAATATTGGATATATTCCAGTTCTATATAAAGAAGATTTTGATTTACGAGACTTTATATCACACTCCCACAATTAATAAAAAACCCAGTTGTATAGTTTTAGAATTTGTTTATCTAAAATGTACAACAAATATTTTAAATTACAAATCAATATAAAAAAAAACTGTTAGCTAGGGGAGCAGATAACTCGTAGTAAAGTTGAACAGTGATTTATGTTCAATATAGATGTGTCATTAGTGCCTATTTTTGTAAAAAAGAAACACTCCTATGTTAAAAATTGCACATCCTTAAACGAGGAATATATTTTATATAATTCGAAATTTTGATGTGGTCTCACTAAAATTGTCAAGCTGGGTAATGCTAGTATATACCAATGAAAAGTACCGATCCAAACATTATCATTGAATATTAATACTTAATCATGAAACCTCGCAACGGTAGAAGGACTTTTAATGAACCTGGTGTGCAAATTTGTCGAGGATTTCTTGATGGATATATTCCATTTTCGTACTATATCCGACCTCGAAAACGGTTAAAAAAACGTGTTTTTTTTAGTTTCAAGTCCACAACAATCCTAGATATTCTGACTACTCGTAATAATATTACATAATTAAAAATAGTATTACATACAACATACATTACGGCATTGCTAGAAATTTTCCGCATGAATTAAATTTTGAACATCATAACATCGCATTTACCAAAAGGTCGTTTTCTATGCCTGAAAGATCATTAAATCAAATATTTACCAAAAATTAAAACTTTAACACTTGCCTTTTTATGCAGGTTACAAAAAAAAATATTTTAGTTCGCCCTTTTTTTTTATAAAATATACGCACAGAGCATAATAAACATAAAAATAAATATGTATAAAAGTAAGCTAATCCAATATTCAGTTAAAAGGAACAAGTTCATTACACTTCTATGAACAATATTATTATTAGAAGTAGAAAATTAAATAGCTTCCTATTTAATCTGACAGTTTTAGTTACTGTGTTTTATATGTATATATATTTTTTTTTTTTTGTATTCTTTTAAATTTTTTTTTTTTGAACACTCAACAAGCGAGGTATAGACAAAGTTTAGCTAAATACTTTATACAATTGAAATGTATAAATAAATATAGTAAATGGATATAAAATAATATATTCGACGGTAGAAGTAATGTAGAGATGAGATCAAAAAAATGTAAAATATAAATGCAAATTTGTTAAAAGGATTATTAGCATGTAATGATCTATATTACACTGCGTAAATTAATTCTTTTGTGGAGGTTTATTAAGTTTCTACAATTGTAACAGATGGAGAGTTTTTTTTTTATTATTTTGATGTTAGTTTTACATATTATTTCAAATGTTATTTTAATTTTGTAGAATCAATAATGATTTATAAAAAAAAAAATATTAAAGATATTTTAAATTTGCGGACAAAACTTATGAAAATTTAAAATTATAAATTTAAAAAAATAGATTTAATTATTTAATTTATTGAATAATTTTATTTTTTTAAAGATATACTTTTGTCGGAACCGTAAGTTGAACAAACGGAATACTATTTATATGATTATATCATAATATGTCAAACCCATAAACGGCCTACAGAAACTGTTCCTTAACACCCCAGACCAATCTGAAAAACCTCATCCATGCTGGGTTCGAGAATGTGTATAGCGAAATGTTCCTAACGCGCTACTTGGATTCTTGGACAGTCTGACTGGACTCGAACCAACCGACCATCTTTGATAGTTTTGATGTGAGATAAATGTCTTTTTCGTTTGTGACAAAATAAACACATTCCCATAATTTTCTCTTATATCTAAACTATTAGGTATATGAAGACAATAAATGATTACCGAAAGAGGAAGAGTTTTTGTGAAATACTTTTTTGAAGATACCTGCCGAAAATTACATGAAATTCATAAAATTATTGCATTTAGAATACAATTTGAAATAATAAAATTGTTGCCTATCGGCTCGTACAGAATAACATCGTTCTTTTCATGTAATTTTTCATACATTTTTGCAAAATTTTCTCTATATTATCATATTATGAATAGCGTTTCGAATATTGATTTTCGAACATGAACCTTTTGAAAATTTTGTTCTAAAAACCGAAATGAATAATTATTTTGAACAAGAAATATGCGTTTTTCAATAAATTATTTATAATAAATTATTTATGTTTTGTCAATATTGAGGACTTTCTGTTTGACAGGTACAAAAATTGAATGCTACTCAAATCGGTCAGTTCTCATTGAAAGAAATCTTTTACAAATATAATTTTGTTTAAATGTAATTCAGTATGTGTATATTTTAAATTTAAGCTTTAGTTTTCATTATATAAAGAGTGGGTATACGAAATAGTTGATCGACGGTGTACAACGTTATTTGTGGTAGTATTCGATGCACCAAAATGTATGGAACTGTACCGGATTCGACCCCCATTTCCAGTTCGATCTTACAATAAAAGTAAAATCATATTTGCGTGACCATATCTTCGGAATGGTTCAACGGAGAAGAATAATTCATATATCATTAGATTAGTAATTAAATGCCCATTAAAATGATTTATAAATTTCAAATTTCTACATTGTTTCGAAACTATAAGCTCGTTTTGAAGGGCATTTTGAATATTAATATTTAGGGAAAATTTGAATATTAATATTTAATCATGAAACATCGCAACGCTAGGACATTGATCATGAACATTTCTATATGCTTCTTAATCACACTACAAAATTTATTTATATCAGAACTTCATGATATATATTTTCAAAAAAAAATCTTAATATTAATATAAATATTTGAATCTATTGAAAATTGCCGCTCTCCAAAAGAATTAAATTTCACATAAATAAGTGTGACACTAAATTACCCAAAATCCTTAACATAGATTTAATTCGTTTATAATAATATTCGCCAGTTTTTGCGCTTTAATAGAGCAGAACATACGCAACTGATCTTATAATGATAATAAATAATATTTTACAAAAATGTTTCATATATAATATTTATGTATATATTTTCATTTTACCTTTTGCCTTTTGCTTACTACTACTGTCCACCTCCATATAGTCCAAGTATACTCTATAAGCATACTTTATTTAACAGTTCCTGTCGAACTGTCATCTTTTTAAAGAATATTTTTTTTTATGTTATTTCTGCACTGAAGCACAGGCTAAAAAACATAAATAGCTCAAAATATAAATAAAAATTTATATGATTACAGATTTATATTCATTTTTTATAAATTTGAATATTTATTTATATATATATTCAACAATTTAACAGAAATGTGTGCTCTGGTCATTTTTTATTGTGTTTTGCATATATTTAAATATAAATTTCACAGAAAACATTTGTCCTTTAAAGAAGTCTAATCCGCTATTATTTCATCGTCGCCTTCAATTTTCATTTTAATATATATTTTTTTTATAAAGGCCATTATGTGTTGAAGTGTTGTGCACCGGGTATACGAAACTATCAAAATGAATCTTTACACTGAATATTACAATATATATAGAATACTTTTCAGAGAAAATGTGAAATATGATGTATGAAATGCATTAATAGCAAGCTCCATATTTTATTTAAAATTTAGAAGGAAAATATGATATTTAAAAATCGGTTGGTAATATACTAAATTTTGTGCTAAAGAATATTATAATTTTAATAATTCATGTTGTCATAAAGCATTATGACAAATATCAGAATATTTATTCAATATACCAAACTAAAGTTATCATTAACATATTGTTTATAATATTATACAAAATAAATAATTTTGTGGAATAAATTTTATAAAATTAAATTTGTATAAATTTAATTAAATTATTATCTTTAAATTAATTTAAAATTAATTATAAATAAGAATATAGGCAATTTGAAAATGTTACCAATCCAATTCTTTACCTTACCAATTAATGTTTAAAATTTACATATAATTTTCGATTGCACTAAAATTGCACAATTTTCGATTGTATCATTGTATTTGATGAATATAATACCCTATGTCTATGACAGAGACAGCTTTTTATATTGCTCTAAAAGTTCAAATAAACTACAACTAATAGAAATCAAGACCATTAAAAAAAGTATTTAACCAATGCAGAAGTATAAACTATATTAAAAGGTTGTATTTATAAATAATAAAATTTAATTTTGTGCCTAAATTCAGGATGGAGCATTAATATATTGTTGGTGGTAGATCATTCTTTGAATTATTACGAACTAGAACTTAGGAGATTCTTGTTAACTAATTTGAATCGAAGTATGATTTGAATTTTCCAGATAAACTATGTATATACTAATATAGTGTAAATATTGTGGCCTTCGAAAGTTGCGATACATTTTTCCATTTGTCAAATATGGTGTTCCTAAATATTTATCAATAGGAACTTTCTATACTAAAATTTCATATTGTACAAAAAAAAAAAACAATTTTTATCAGTTGGTGCATTGGCTTAAAAAATCTTATCTTTAATTAATTACCTAACCTCCTGCTTTTATTATCCGGGATAAAGATTTGTATCTAATAAATATAATCACCGATGGTGTATGCAACCTTTGTAACTTACCTATGGATATAATGTATATATCAAAAAGTATTATTGGATAAAAGGGTTCGAGAGCAGTTGAAATGTGTAGTTTGACTTGTACTTTTAGTTTAACATCTCAATTTCAGTAAATAAAATATAATCGCCAGCAGAAAATTCCTATTGCATTGCCCTTGCCCATTATTCAAAATAAACAGAAAAAGAATATTAAATTTATTGATCCTTTCGTTTTGATTTGCTCGAAATTGATTTTATATTATTATCACCTCTCCGCATTAATATAATCTACAAGGATTGATTTTTCCCTTGTCCTATATCATCTTATTTACATTAAACATTTTTTGGGGTGTAATTATTTACACAAAACTCGATTTAATTGTGTCTTTTGTATATTGCAAACGTTAGTTGCGCTTTTGTAACAACCCCTTTTTTAATATCCTGCAAGCGGGTGTTTAATGTGGCAATTAAATTAATTTGTGAAAACTTATTTTAGCTAGCAGAAAAATTATATTTGAACAAAGATAATAATTGTAAAGAAAATTGATCAACAATATTTCAAATTAAATTTAAAATAAAAATTAAATACATATTTCAATATACCATACAATAAGTAAAGTTAACATGTTAGATTTGGATAATTAGATATAGATTAAAGGGTCAATCTCTGATCCACTTTTCTTTTAAGCTGTTTGAAATTTAAAGGGGCGATACCCAAATTGGAATATCATATATTACATACTTTTATTTAAAATAATTTAAATTTGGTTATGAAATCCTTTAATCCTTAATTTTTCTGTTGATGTAGTGGAATCTGGTATCTCAGTTAATATCAGTAGATGACCTGGTCTCATATCATTGTTTATGTTACCAAAATCGGATTAAAAATTGTTTTGTTATTCACAAAATCCATTTTGGGAACTTACTCTGTGACAAGCTTTATAGGATTTCCCCTTTATATGAAGTTAGTTTGAAGTTTCTAGACTTTATAGATCTGGAGATAAATCAATAACAGGCGGACCTACAAAGAGATGCTTAAAAATAATCGATTATTAAATCATATATATACCATCATTTTAGATTACATATTATGAATGGGTGGACAACATTTTCGATTAGATAATTAAACTATATTTAAATGAAGATTTAGACAAATTATTTATTAAATTGAAAAATTAATAATTTTTATAAAAAATATATATTTTCGACTTCATCTTAAACGCAGCTGGATTTGACAGGATCTACGAAATAGGTTACCATGTCTCTTAATCTAAAAAATACTTATTAAATCATTCAAAGCTTCTTTAAATCTATTAGGTTGTTGTAGAGAAAGGGGCTATAAAACACAAGGTAATAATTCTCTATTACGTTCACCATTTCGGAAAAAACTCAAATTTTTAAGAAATATATAATTTACTTAAATCTATACCTTTACATAGTATCAATAATCAATAACCAGAAGAGTATAGATCTTGATAAAAACCAATTTGTTTAAATACCCTGTCCAATATATTATTAATGCTAACAAAGTTATAAAACTTTTATTTACTTTATGTTTTCATTGAAAAAATATAATATTTAAAATTCATAAATATTCAAAACTTTAGAAATTCAAGATTTACACGTATTTAATGCCATTTTTATCTATATCTATTTTACTATAATATTTTAAAAAAAGAGTGATAATTTATAGAAACATTGAACTAATTTCAAATGACAATATATTTTGTAATATCATACAAAGAAATTGAAAAGGCGGAGTTTACTAATAAAGTTCCCACCTATTTTTATTGCTATGGATACAATTTGTATATACAAAAATGTAAATATATTTTCATAAATGTGTTAGTGACATGCGCGTTTAATTTTATTTGGATTGATTGTGGTCGTGGGGAGGAAAGTAGTAGAGACGTTGGAATTTTAAAGCTTACCAATTCTGAGATGGATGCTTTAACTTTGAAATTAAAAAGTATTGCAACTCTGAAAAAAAACAAAGAGGAATGAATGAAAAAACTTAGTAATTTTGAAGTGTAACTTTGGTTTTTTTTTATAAACAAAGTCATTTTGTTTTTGAAGCATCAATCATAAAATCCGAGACTTTTAGATATTTATATAAACAATAAAATTTTGTAAGATCAATTTATTTCGTAAGTTACTCAAAAAAAAAAATATTATTATAACTTTAATTTTAAATATATATTTAGATAACTTTATGTATCAATTGAAGGGTGATTTAAATCAATAATTTCGAAAATTTATTAAATTAGTAACATAAAAAGTATATATTAATAACGAATAATTTAATAAAAAATCAATATTTTAAAATTTACATTGTACGTATAGCAAATCTATACTTTACCAAAAACCATTTACATTATACAACATACTTCTAGTCATTGACAGATGCAAGTTCCAAATAATTAAATAGGTTCGAAGTAATAAACCCATATTTTATTTAAATTGATTTGTTTAAATAAAACGCTCCTATTAATAATGACATATTATTACAATTTATGTCAAAAGTATGACTGAATTATATATAACAATTTAGCTTTAATTTTTTTTTTATAATTAACAATCAAAGGGTTAAGGTTTTCAGTTAATTTCATTTAGGAGTTATGTCTGAGTTGAGTTAAATTGCAACATAATTTAAATATTAAAACATTTTTGCTCTACACAATACACAATTGTAATTCAAAAGTAAAAAATTAAATTTAAAACATAAGTGGAGGATGTGGGTCGGCCTAATAGAAGTGCTCCCTCGATTCAAAGTAAATGAACCAAAAAAATGGATATATAATTCATATCTTACTGATAACCTGGTTCGATCCACAAGGAAATAATATAATCAAAAAGTAAAAGAGCTAACAGTTTAAATTAAACTGTTATAGATATGAGAATATTGGATTTATAAATAAATAATTACTAAATTTCTTAAAAACTATAAGAAATGAATAATAAAACTTTCTACCATTTTCCTAAAAAAAAAATTAGTAAAATAAATTGAAATATAAAGAATTTATTTATTAATTATATATATAAAAATAAAACTATATGAGAAAGAAATAGTTAATTAAATATCCGAAATAGATTTATAAGAAAATTTATAAAATTACTTAATGTAAAATTTTTTTTAAATAAATATAATAATTAATAAAGTTTTGTTATATTAATTATAATAAAATTCTAAATTTGAAAAATTTGTATTATAGAATTTCTTTTAAGATAGAGAGAGAGACATTATCATTTCTATTGAATATTTTACCAGATTAATATGATACTTCACTTAACAACCATTCCATAGTCTGATGAAAACAGTTTTCGGTGTTGTAGTTTATAAAAATATTTATTTTGTATCTCTATTTATATATAATTATTAAAATAAATATTTGTTGGGTCATATGGAGAAAGATGCATGAAAACCTTTCACAATATTCAATTGCTTCTTCTTACAGCAAGGACCCACCTATTTTCGAATGAAGAGTCGGGTTTATTTCATATTGTCCTTAACTTTTAATATGTTATTTAGAAAATGTCATTCTATTAGTTTATCTTCTTTATTTTGTATACTAAAAAGGATAGTGTCATAGATGTTGATGAAACGAAGATATTTAAATGGAATATATTTTGTATCCAGCTTCTATAACAAGAAGCTGGATAGAAAACATTTGTACTCAGACATAAAACAATTCAAGAATAAATTTATGTTTATTTATGTTCTATTTTAACTTTTATTGTAGTAACAATAATTTATGATTTCTGACATTACAGATGTCGTTGTTGTCGGTACAAATTGGTGGGTGAATTAAAAATTATACAAAATAATCATAGCCTATAATTTATGTACATATATACATATTAATAAATAATATTTATTTTATATTCATAGACATATAAATTTTTAATCAAATTCGTTACAATTATTGCTTTTTATATTGCACAACTACTGAATTAATACTATCACCATAATACGTATACCTTAAACAAAATATATGTAATAAAACTATATGTATACAGCTATACAAGAAAAAATTCAAAAACCTTAATCAAAATTATGCTACAAACATATTTCTTGTGGGTATCAAACAAAAGTTTACACATTTATTTCATTTTCAATTCAGGTGTTAAATGCACGCAACAGAAGCAGTGAGCATGGTAATCAATTTACACCGAATTATGTTTAATTGGCAGAATGTAGTATATAGTGTGTAGTAGGCTATAACATATACAAAATAACAAAACAAAATTATATTACTGATTGCATTTTAGCTGTTTCATATATGTATGTATAAACATATACTATGTATGTTATCTTTTTCATGTTACAGAATTTTTATGTTACAAGTTCAAACTCGACAAGAGCCCAGCAGTGTGCACAAAATATATTTCGCGCTGTTTCTTTTTTTTATGCGAATTGTATATAAGAATGGAGAAATGTGTAAATCGCGTCAACGCGGCTGTATAAGAACAGCGTGTGGGAGATTTGTTATTAAGCATGACAAAAAAAAAGAAGGCACTAATAACACTTTCCGAAGTTTTTTAATTTTGCGTTTTTTTTCTTCTTTTTTTTTTTTTTTTTTGGGGTATATATAAAAAGAGGTATTCATTGAACGCGGTGTGGCATTTTGTTAATCACAGAAGTTGATTCTGACCCAAAAGAATGATAAATACAATAATAAATTTGCATAAAAATGTGTCTACTAAAAAATGACCATATTTGAATGTTAAATTATATTCAGAAATTTTAGAGTACCTATATACAAAATAAAAATAAGATATAAGAACTATAAAAACCACAAATTGCGTTTGATTGGAAAAATTCTATCCTTTATTGGTTAAAAATTTCTATTGGATTTACTTGAATATATTTAATATTTTTTTATGTTTTGGATCTTTTAAGAGATTGAAATATGAATATCGAGATAAGAATCTAGGAAATTAATTAAGTTATAAATATATCACTTAATAAAAATTCTTCATTTGAAACTTAATAGAATTAATAGAATTAATTACAATTTTTTGTAACTCCTAATAGCTCATTCACATTGTACGTAATTATCAAAGTAATAACTAATTTTATCGAAATTATGTAATACAAAACTTAATTTCTCATAGTGAAAGATTATCAATTATTTAATAATTTATTTAATAGTTTTATTTAATAGTTTACTTTGACAAAATTTATATATTTTCCCATTTAAAATTAACTAGTAAAGAATATTTTCTAAAAATCATTGCTTAACGTTCTCTGAAATTGATAGATAGATCACTTAATAAAAATTCTTCATTTGAAACTTAATAGAATTAATAGAATTAATTACAATTTTTTGTAACTCCTAATAGCTCATTCACATTGTACGTAATTATCAAAGTAATAACTAATTTTATCGAAATTATGTAATACAAAACTTAATTTCTCATAGTGAAAGATTATCAATTATTTAATAATTTATTTAATAGTTTTATTTAATAGTTTACTTTGACAAAATTTATATATTTTCCCATTTAAAATTAACTAGTAAAGAATATTTTCTAAAAATCATTGCTTAACGTTCTCTGAAATTGATAGATAGTCCGTTAGAAAGAAATGTAAAATATTGTTGGTTGGTTGGTTTTAAAGGAGTGGGAAATACGAGACCCCCACGCACATATACTACAGAAGAGTGAGTCCGTTGTATACTCTCTAGTCGAACGCTGTATCACAGTTACAGCGCGTCGATTAATCCCACTTTTTAAACGAACAATAACATCTCGGCCAGTTTTATCTCACCCGCTTCCTCGAGATGTTCTAGAAATAAACTATCAAATTTCCTAAATCTTTTTTGTTGCACTGATGTGTAATGGCACAACAAATGTTCCATTGCTTCTTCCTCCTCCATACACCCAAGAAACATGGTGGATGTAGAATGTAGTAAGACCTAATCTATGAAAAATATACAAATTTATGATAAAATAAAAATATATATAATAATAATAATTCTTAGACGTCCTAGAAAAGGTGCCTAAATCCCGAAATAATTGGAAAAAGATTCTGGAGCATGCAGTATTCTGCAATTGGAAAAAAAGTTGTAGAAAAAAGATAAAGTTGGTTCACATCGGATTGTAGCTCTGAAGAAGAAAGAAAAAGAATAATAATAAATCTTTTTATTTGGAATTTCAATACTTGGTATAAACAAATGCCAACTTTTCAGTGGCCTGGACATGTACAAAACATGGAAAATATATGGGTTGCAACGAAAGCTTTTCAAGGCACCACCAGAGTGGAATAGAAAACTGTAGGAAAACCGTGAATTAGGTAGGAAGACAACGTGAAGAGAAATGCAAGCCAGATTCTAAATTCATCAGAAACGTTATAAACCAAGCTGCCTTAAATAAAGACGACTGGAAGGACGTAGTAGAAGACGGCAAGGCCCAAAAATTGACTGTAGCGACATACAAAGTAGAACCATTCCATATATTTCTTTATTTATATTAAAATTGAACGTTAAAATTAGAAGATCTATTAAGGAAACCCTTGGTTGATGTTCAAACTTCTGTTTGTATAGCTCAAGACCTTTCTTTACTTTTATAATGACTACTGTTTAAAGACTTAAAAAAATTATAACATTTTAAAATTAAAAATTAATTAATTAAATATAAATTTTATATTTTTTATAATAAATTTGGCATATCAACGTAATCTTGAAAAAAAAAAATCTTGAGGGCCCGCCAATACCGTGACTCGTGCGCCTGTTAGGCGGGCGCTTCGTTTTCGCGGACAGGGTCACGGTCTCGCCGGAGACGCGAACGAGGAGGGGTCATGATTTTTTTTCTAAACATTAAAATTTATAATAAATATTCAAAACAACAATAATTCTATAAGCCCAGCGCGCACCTATAGAATTTGACTTCCCTTTTCCAAAAATCTGCGTATTATACATGTGAATGTGAAAGATTTTTTCATTTCGAAAAATTATTCGGTTTTATTTCTCATATTCGCCGGCGTATTAAAAAGTACATTTTGTGCGAAAACATTCAAGATTTTTATTTGAAGATTTTTTTTTCTAGATTTTTTTTTTTCAAGATATTTTTTCAAGATTTTTTTTTTTCAAGATTTCGACCCCAACCCGATAAATTTAAAACCCACCATTAAAAGTCAATTAAAAACATAACTATAATAAAAATTGAAAACTTGTCAATAATAAAAAATAAAATAAAAAATATATCATCAACTACAAAAAAAAAATTAAATAACAAATTCAGCGTTCATGTATTTTTATACTTTAACTTTACATGACTTTAAAAATAAATTAGTGTTGAGTTTTGATTGTACACTTAATGCATTTATGCAAATTTTTAAATATTTTTTTTTATATATATATAAATGTGCATTTATATAAACAAATAAAATGTCAATTTAACATATTCTTGTGTAAAATGTTATAAAATGATTAAAAATCATTCACCTCACATTCTACCTCCCTATATAATTCATATGTGGATGCATTGTATCAGACTGCGATATATTTGGTGTTAAAATTTCCTATACGATACTAGCATAAATTAATTTTTATATATTTGCGCGGTTGCACTTTAAGGATACAACATAAATTTTTAGTTGTTATTTTTGGTTCGAATTGCATAAAACATTAACATCCCAGTGTCCCTCCATATACTGACAGCTACGGGATATCATTTTGCAAAAAACAAGTTATTTCCACAACTAAATTTTAGTACGGACATGTACAAAATAAAAATAAACATTCATAGATGCTGTGACGACCATTTGCTTAGTAATCAGGGGGGAGATTATTTTCCAAATTATTATTGAAATGATGTACATATTTTTATAGTAGTTCCTTTTTATTTTCATCATGTCATCGACAAATTGTTATTCTAATATTATATTTGTTTGAATTAAAACTACTAGTCATTAAATTGATCACAGCTTAACGTGTATATATCAATTTCCTTTTTTTATGAATTACTTATATATTTCTTTAAATCACACATTTTCAAAAAACTAAGAACTTCAAAATAAATATGATTCTTAAATAAAAAAAAAAACACCTGTAAAAAACTAAAAAAAAAAATTTAATCTCGTTTAAAATAAATAAAAATATCTGACAATTTTGTGAGATATGAATCAATTTATTATTTTATGTATATATGTATCAGTCGATGATGTTTACCCATATTATTGATCATGTGAAAGAATATTATCGTCGTAATAAAATAAAAAAATAAATAATAATGATAAACCCGCCATGATATAAATAACATGCATTACGATCACGATAAAAGCACATTTTAAGAATCAGGAAGAAAACAAAATTTTGGAAATATGAGCATATCAACAAATCGTTAACCATTAATAATATGTATAATAATATTCCGCAGAACAACTACCTGTGCAGTAGTTTTATAGTTATGGGCTATATGGGTTCAACAGTTCAATATTATGCCACGCTTCTAACACTTGTAAGATTTTTAGAATATAGTGTTAAACTACAATACATATGTACAATCTATAAGTCTAGATTTTTAATATATGTACTACATTTTTTACTGTAGCGCCACCTAGCAGACAAGAATTAAAATAAAACCCACCGCCATTTTATACTAATCTTTACCATTTTCCTAATATGGAGAGTCTAACTTTGTTTTGATGGTCCTTTATTTATAACAACATGCAAAATTTGATTTTGAAGTGAAAGTATATATTTTAAAGATTCAGCTGCCCCAAGTCCAAGTCCAATTTAATTAAAACTTTCCGAAATCAAACGTTGGGTCTGGTGCATATTAAAATGGCAGTTAGTAAATACTCAAAAATTAATATCACGACTCACGAGATAAACACCGAAAAAAACTAAAACGTAACGTACTCAAAATGTGTGGAGTGTATAGTAGAGGAGATTTTAAACTATGAACCACAGTGATCGTTAATGACAGATAAAATTGATCGTTAATGCTATTTCTTATTAATATACTAAATTAATTTTAGGTATATTTAGTTAAGACGTAAGTCTATGTATAAATTAAGTTTTTTGTAATTAATCCAAAAAAAATATTAGCGTCACTTAACCTTATGATAACTATAAAACAACTGCCAATTGTAGTTTTAAAATTTGGTATGGCCGATGGTATGTGCCTGTTGTATATTATAAAAACTTCCTGCCTTACTTACCAAATAATTTAGGTCCACATTTATAGTGTCAAATAACGATTTGGACCAAGAGACGGACAGACAAAAACGTTAACATAAATGATTATTTCTTGCTGAAAAACAGCCATAAAATTATTGATATATTTTGAGGCTATCAAATAAAACTAATCCAATACATACAAAAGTATATGAAGGAAAAAATTAATTGAACTTCAGTGATACACCGGATTCTGTTTATCATGTTTATATTAGAAGATATAAGGATTTGTAAAAATAAAAAAATGTTACTTCTTCATTTTTATTTTTATACCTGAAATCAAAATAAAGTCAATTAAATTTTGATGTTGTTTCAAAGAATTCAGTTAAAGGTTTTATATATTTTCAATTATTGAAAATAAATGAGATTTTTTTTTTATTGTATATATTTTTCAAAAAAGAGGATAAATTTATTGTTGATTTTTTAATACCAACAAATCCACCTGAACCTGATATATTAATTTATTTTGTAGCTTAGCACTATAACTTTATATGGTTAAAAATATAATTGAGTTATTTTTCGAAGTAGATTTTGAATTGTAAACAAATTATTAAGTTAGACATTTTACAAGATTTTATTTACAATAATTTAAAAGGAATTGTTTATATATTTAACCCTCCCATTTTAAAATTATTGAAGATTTTGGATTCACGACTTAACAATGTTGTGGTGTTGTGGCAGAATTTTGCTGCTGTATATTAATTTTTTGACATTTTAATTGGTAAATAGAAATTTATTAACTATCAATAAATATTATATTTCCATCTAAACTAACTGGCTAACAATAATGAACTTATTAACAATCAAACGTTATACTATAAATAATATTAGCTGTCCAATTCATTTTGAGCATAATGGACACACTTGTCATTTGGCTAATTTTCAATTTGCGAAATTTAAAGAAAGTGTATAAAACTTCCAAAATATTAATCTAGAAATTTAATTTTAGTTAAGTATTACAATACTAGCAAAATCTAGTCAAGTATGACAATACTTTATCAAAAATACAAGATGGTGTTAGATGGAGATATATAGAGTACAAATATGTCGTGCCCAAATTATGTATCATCTCTCAGACAGTAAAGCGATACTTCTGTCTTTAAACTGATACACAATCCGATACAAACTTGTCTAGTCTGGAACTGCCTTGAAACTCAATAACTCTGATAAACTGGAACATCAGCGACACATTCATTTGGGTGCCAACAAACTTATCTAGTCTGGGACTGCATTGAAACTCAATAACTCTGATAAACTCGAACAGAGACACATTCATTTGGTTGCCATACGCATATTAAAAAAGGAACAAGGCAGCTATTAAAGGAACAAGGCAGCTATTAAAAGAAACAAGGCAGCTGATTGTCTTGCAAAAAAAGGATCAGAACAAATATTCACTAATTCAATAAATAGCTCATAACCATATAATGTATAGCGTACTAGGAGCCACGGCAGAATTGGAAATTTAAATTTGGATGAATTCACAAATGCAAAAACACTGGAACTCTGCACAATGTAACAGGCTTGCCAAACAATCTATACCAATTCACTCAGTACAATGGTAACGCGAGCTACTTTATATGAGCAGATTTAGAGTATGAAAACAATAACTGGATTACTTATACTGGCCACAATAACCAGAAGAAGCATCTACAGATAATGGTATTTTAACTATTACCAATGTATGTATAATGTTATTCTCATTATCTTAATCCAGATCTTGGACACGGTTTTAAGAACTCAATGGAACTGTCATCGAACCCAACTTACTAACTTCTTTAAAAGTAATGGTCTTGGGGTTGGGGGTGTTATGTGGTTCAAATTAAAGGAATACCACAGTGGCCGCAAAACCAAACTTTATCTAATCTAATACTGCACAAAGAACACTTTTTACTAAACTGCATTACATACCCCATCATTTTAAAATTTATAACCTAACCATCTAATAGTAAACCATCTAAACTATATAATACAATATAATATAATGGTATTTATTTAGAATTTTAACCGCCAAACCAGGTAATTCTTTATCATTTTCAGATATACTAGAATACGATTAACATGAAAAATCTTATATTCAAATTATTACAAAACTTTCGTTTCATGGAATATGGAATATATTTAAGTTTACCTATAGATGTAGAGTAGTTATTATCTTGCTTCTGGTAAATTATTTGCTTTGAAAATTAATTTTGCTTTAAAAGATGAAAATAATTGATTGGGAAATAATATTAAAGAATCAAATTTAATGCATTTTAATAAGTGTTATTAGTATTAAAGTAATTTTTTAATAATTTTCCTTTAATCAAGCAATTAACTAAAATTAATACGTGTCCAGTTCGTCATATAAATTAATTGATATTACGAAATATGGCACAGTTTTCAGCTATTTAAGAACTGAAGACCCAATCGTATAATGTGAGTGCAAACCAATAGCGGTAGCTTTGAGAAATGTTCAACATATAGCAATTAATGAAAGCAAACGCAATGTTCGGTCACCGACAAGAAAAAAAAATGCCTAGATTGAACTATGTTTAATATTATCAGCCAGAGCTAGAGAAATATTATCAGCTAGAAAAAATCTGTCAACATTGTGTTTGGCTTGGCATTGTCTTTGGGGAAAAAATCAATTTTAAGAGTTATGGATAGCATATAGCTTAAAGAGTTAAATATAAAAATAAAGCTAACAAATTAGAATGAAAATTGCTAGCACGGTTAACAAGATTAATGTGGTAATATTCAATATAATTATTCAAAACTTAAATCTAAGAATTTAAGTTCTCGGTGAGCAATTGTATCTTCAACGAATTTCTTTCAGTCATCCAAGTTCGCCAATTGCTTACATACTAATTAATAATCGAGTATCTAATCTTCATCAATCTCGGAAACAAGCTCCATATTCCCATTATTAGTAAAATGGGACCTAAAAGAATACTATTTGTTTGGATCAGTGAATACAAACTAAATAAGATAAATTTAAAATAAAAATTAATGTATAATTATTAGAAAAACAAAACATTAAAGCTGGAATTAACTACTGGTTCATCTGGTAATTATGAACCATTGGAATCGAAAAATATTAGTTTCAGAATTAAATCAGTTCTAGGTACTACCAGCTGTCGTCTACAAATAAAATTATTCGGAAAAACTGAAATAATTGTATCGCCTTCAAAAGTGCAAATATGTTAACAGGTTACCAATAGCTTTAGTCATTAAAAACAACGCTACTAAACACTTAGTTGTTAAAAGAACGATAATACTTCCTTCGCTTATCACCGGTTAATTCGAGGGTTAACAATTTAAAATTTAATAAAAAGAAAATAAATGATTTTCTTCCTATCATTAGTAATATTCTAACCATTTTTTCTTAGGTCTACTGGGTCTTTGATTAAAAAAGGCCGTGTTTGTTTAAAGATATATTGAAAGCGGCTTGTATGCGTTCATTTATAACTCTAATATTTAAATAAACTAAAAAACAATTTCAAAACTCATAATTAAAACAACAAATAATACTATTTTTCCAAACAAATTCTTATTATCCTTCCAACAATATTCAAAAATTTACCACATAATCAACACTGAAACACTAAATACAGGAGAAAGTAATTTTTAGTCTTTGGAGGGTTAATATTATTTAAATTTTAAATTATTTTAAATACTATTTTTCCTATAAATATTTATATATATATATATTATGTATATGATATTTATAAATATTATAAAATTTTATTTAGCTTAGTTTATTTTTACGCAATTTTCCTATTTTCCCCAAAATTGAAAATACAAAAATTAACAAACATAAAACCACACTTTATCCACAGACCATTAAACGATATTATTTTAAACAAATTTACATAAATGAAATAAAACTAACCAAACTCCAACAATATGAATTTAAAATCATATTATAAGTAAATGTTTAGTTCTATATACTTGTAGTATTACTATATTAATTTGGATTCACTGAACATATTTAATGCTGCAATATGTTTTATTAGGAAAAAATAACTCTATAAATAAATTATTATTGTATTTTGACAGTGTAATATAATTAACAAGTAATTTTTTTATGTATACCACAATATTTGTTACATAATTCTAAAAATTATATTATAAAATTATTACATATTTCAAATAAAAAAAATATGATAGTTTAGTAAATAATTTTGCATAAATATTAAAGTCCAACAAAAAAAATATTCATGATAAAATTAAATTTCGCATTTATAATTAATTATAATTAAATAAAAGAGAAATATTTATAATTATTTACCCCTATTTACCCTATTTTTTAACTTTATTATGTATTTTTTTATGCAAAATAGACTGTGCATCGTTCATAAGCTGTGGAATCATTTGCATTTGCCCTGTTCCTTAAAATATGAATTCAAAAAGTCCCATTGCTCCTTTGGCAGCTAAAAAATCATGTCCTGTGTGGGAATGATGAATAATAACTGGTCGATCAAGTCAAAACTCAGTTTGTGGTTATCGGTACGATAAGTCCGTGTGGTTGTGGTTGTTGATGCTAGTCATCTTAAACTGGTTTAAGAGCAGTTTGGTCATATATATATGATACTCTGTCGATTCTGGATGGTGGCATAATGTTTTATTACTGACTGTGGTATTTTGGCGCGTGGATGTGGTAGTCATGTCAACTGATGGGATATAGAATGCAGAAAATATATAAGAAGAACAATTTAATAAATTATAAATAGAATGGACATATTGAGATAAAATTAAATTTTTAGATTAACATTTAGGAAGCCTATTTTATTTATCTAGTTAAATAATATTTCTATTTTAATTTTAATTGTTTATATTGGCCAAATATTGAGAAAAATTTTCATTAACAATGAACACAGGAATTGACTATGGTGATGGAATGGTAGTTGACGACTTTAATATTGGGAAGAAATTAGATTAAGAGACCAGATTTAACAGACTCATAATCATAACTAAATCCAGTTTTAAACATAAGAATTTTCGTTTTTTCTTGAATTTCTTACCGCTGAAGAATTTCATTTCAAAAATTATTAGTTGTATAGAATCATTTACCTTGTTCCTGAAAATCTATAGTTAAATGAATCCTAAAAGAATCATTGCTCCTTTGGCAGCTAAAAAATCATGTCCTGTGTGCGAATGATGAATAATAACTGGTCGAACAAGTCAAAACTCAGTTTGTGGTTATCTGTACGATAAGTCCGTGTGGTTGTGGTTGTTGATGCTTGTCATCTTAAACTGGTTTAAGAGCAGTTTGGTCATATATATACTCTGTCGATTCTGGATGGTGGCATACTTTTTATTGCTGACTGTGGTATTTTGGCGCGTGGATGTGGTAGTCATATCAACTGATGGGATGTGCATAACAAAATTTTTAAGAACAATTTAATAAATTATAAATAGAATTGAAATATTGAGATAAAATTAAATTTTTAGATTAACATTAGGAAGCCTATTTTATTTGTCAAGTTAAATAATATTTCTATTTTAATTTTAATTGTTTATTGAGAAAATTTTCCATTACCTATGAACACAGGAATTGGCTATGGGGATGGAATGGTAGTTTACGACTTTAATATTGGGAAGAAATTAGATTAAAAGACCAGATTTAACAGAATCATAACCAAGTCCAGTTTTAAACAAAAATTTTATGTTTTTTCTTGAATTCTGTAACAAAAAGATGACAAAAAATGAAAACTTAATTTTTTAATAATTATTTACATATTCGAGCCCAAAAAATTCTCTAAAATGTATGTACACATAACCAACTTTTGACCACATCAAAAATGAATAAATCATGATTGCTTGATCCTTTAAATAATTCTTATAAATCCTTTTCAATAAACCTTATAAATTTATTTTAATTATCATTATATGGAATTTTATTATTGAAATTTTAATAAATAAATTAAAATAAATCAATATTTTTAATAATGAATAATAAATTATTTTTTAAAAATCAATAATTTATTCTGATATGAATTATATAATTAAAATCATTACCTAAGGCTATTTGTAATTTTAAACTTTGGAATAAATAAACTCAATTATAATTTAACCTTAGTTTAAATTGTGATTGGTTTGAATAAAAATATATTTCAGGTTCAACTTAAACTGAGTTTAATAATTAAAGTAATACAGTGTTAATCACCTAAGCTGATTTGAAATTTGTAAAAAAGTTTTTGCTTTTATCGAATTAAGTAGTATAAAATAATTAATTTCAAATAATTAGCGGAATTTTGATGGCAGAATGTTACACCAGCCCCAGACTTTAATATCAGTTAAACTTGCACTATTTTCAGGTAATATTGAGTTGAAAAGGGTTGCTATATAGGTAAATAATCATCTTATTTATTTCTACGCCATTTTCAACATATTTCAAAATTACCAACTTCTGTCAACGATTTTCTCTTAATTTTGTCCATTCAAACTCTTAATTTTGTCCATTTGTTATTAACATCAAAATCAGCTATGAGCTATTGAATTTCCATTTACAATTAATTTTATACAGAAAATATTATTTTTTTAATATTATTTAATTCATTTATTAATTGTATCTGGACTGTCTGGATTATATGATTACCATTTAAATTAAAAATAAATTTGAAATATTTTTTTTTTATAAACCCTAAAGCCATTAACTAAATGGTTTTCTGGGTCCACAAAAAAAAAATTAAAACAAATATCACGAAAATATAAATATCGAAGAGAAGACATTTTATTGGCTATATATATTATACAAAAAAATATATCGATCCATTGATTATTATTAATATTTCTGTTTTCGATACGTACACAGAAGTTTAATCCTTATTTTTTTGGAAATCCTTACATTTATTCTTAAGGCATTTGCAATTTGATTTTTTTTTAAAAAAAATAATTAATTAAATAAAAAATAAAAACACAAAATATTTAATTTTCATTTAGTAATTAAAATTTATCACATTTTATTTTTTATTTTTTATACGGAATTATTAGAAGTAATTTTTTTTTATTTTTTATTTTTTAATTTAACATTTATTTTCTACATTTTATTATTAAAATTATACAATATTTTAATTATAAGTATATTTAATTATCTGGTTTTTTGTTTGTTTTCCAAATTTTCATAAATATATATACAAAAAGGAAATTTGGAAAATATTTAATTTAAATTAAAATTTTGTAAGAAAATAATAAATCAATTATTACTTCTCCAATCCGCAATAAATTATTATACATCAAAATCCATTAACCATACAAATAAATTAAATTTTGTATTTTATTTTAAATACACTATAAAATAAATTAATATTGTAAATTTGATTTACAAAAATATATAAATAATTTAATTAATATAATAATTTAAATTAAAAACAATTTAGAATTTACAAAATTTTTAACAATTTTCTTATTTTCATTTTGTTCTTTTACATACCAACATTATATTTCAAAACTTTATGTAATTATGTGAAATTCCTGATTTAAATAAATTTTATTATTTTACCAAATATTAAAAAATGGGGCAAAACTAAAACATCAAATGATTTTAAATTAAATTTTTAGATTAATAAATGCAGTCACTTTAATTTTATGAATTGGGTCGGGTCGAATGAATTAAAAATATATGGAAAATTTAAATTAACTTTCAGTATTTTAATTTGATGATTTACCTTAAAAACTACAATACCAACAACACTGGAGTTTTAAAATTTGTTAGTAATGTACGATATAGTCTCGATTATCTGATAAGAAAATGGTTACAGTAGATTTATTGTTTTATAGTATACGCACATATTGTCCAATTCAATAAATTATGGATTTTGTCAATTTATTTTCGGTAAATTAACATTCGTTAAATAATTATTCATTCGGGTAAATTTCAAATTCAGTCAACTATTTTGATCAAAATCCGCAATATAATCATACAAAAAATGCATTTCATTTTGAACTTCTTAAAAACTGACACTTTTCATATTAGGAAATGCAGTGGTGTAGTAACTGGATAGCAATATCGGACCATTATAAATGATTTATTGCGGCATGTTCTGTCAGATAGACTTTTAAAATATTAATCTAATGTATACAATCAAACTATTCATTATTGTATAGTCTAGAGAAATTTGATTTATGTTAAAAATTCCCAGTTTGAGTTTAATTATGCAACTCTATTTTTTCATAAATAGAAGGGAAAGAAGCTGACATAAAAGGGAAAGAAGCTCATCTTTGCAAATTGATAGCAAATAATTTTTATTTTCTATAAAGTAAATTCAAAATATTTTGAATTTTTAATGATTACCTACTTCCATTCACATATATTTTCTAGAAATACATTATATAAATAGAAATGAAGTTTGGTAAACGAGTTAATCTCTAATCCGGGTATTTTTCTAATTTTTTCAAATACCTTTAGTAAGATTATTTAATCTGAAAATGAAAAGTCCGGCGATAAACTACATACAATTAGCTTTTCACTAGCGTTTTGGTTAGCTCTTCCAGTGAACAAGCGATAAGAAGTGGACAGATTAACTGACAATATGAAACTTTAAGGTATATTGTACAAATAGAAAAGTGCTATAAAGTATCATTAATAATATACCATTAATAATTTAGAATTTAATTAACAATTTAGTTATTAATTAGAATATATTCTAGTTAAAGTCAAATCACTTATTTCATTTTATTCACTCTACCCATCCTTGGTCTGTCCTTCAAAAAAAATCGTTAAATTTTAAATATTCAAAATTACATATAAATTTCACTGATGTATATAAAGAATTAATTAATATTTTTTTTCCAAATGAACTAATTTTTGTTTTGTTTTAATTTTTGACTAGGAAAATTCCATTTAGATTAAATATTATATAATTTAAGTTTATCTAATAAATAATCTAATTTAAATAAAAAATATTTCATACTTCATTTTGCATACAATGTATACTAGAATCCTGTGATAATTCGTCTAGAGATGATTCTGTAAATAAAAAATATGAAGAATATAATTAACAAAATTAGAATTATAAATTTTTCTTACCATGTGATTGAAATATTGATGAATTTTTGTTGCCATTTAATTGTAAAGAATTTTGTGATGGATTATTTTGAAAGGAATATGTTAATTGTAAATTTATATGTCTAGCAAATGTAGTTCCTTCTGGTTCGCGAACTTTAAATAAATAAAAGATAAAATTCAATTCTTAGAAATATAAAAATATATATTAAAAATAGTTTATAAAGAACAATAATTAAAAATTTGTTAAGGCCACCCCTAAAAGTATTATACATGGCTCTATGCAATAGCTCCTAACGTATTAACTCCTAATGAAATAAGACCTAATGAAGGAATTCCTGACAATGGTTGCAATAATAGCTAACACATATAAATGAAATAAGTCCTAACCGGGATGTAATATGTCCTAATCCGAAAATGAAATAAAACCTAACGTTAGGACTTAATTCAAAATGAATTAATTCCAAACAGAAAAAGATGAAAAAACTTCTAATGTGGGAAAATAATTTTATGTCAAGGTACGTATACAAAGCAATCAATTATAATCGCCCACAAAAAGGTGAGTATTATCGCCCGAATGGATTTCTGGCGATAATGCTCACCTAAGTGGGAATTATCGCCCAAATTGTATTTATTATATTTATCAGAAGAAATGGGTAATGGTAAAAATCATATTATCATAAAGAGAATTTTTATGAAATTTGTGATTTAACAATATATTATTACTGAAACCAAATGAAATAACGGAAGCTTTTCATTTGTTAAAAGAAGATAATCCCTTTTCCGGAAAAGGCAAAAGCAACGGGCTTTATTTCTCACTTATGAAGCTCGAACATTATTCGTATATTGGGAATTATCACCCGAATGGCGACGCGACGGCTACGATAATTTATTCATCCATTTCAATAACTACATAAATTTTACCTTTTCGAAATACTCAACATATAAAATGCGATTTTAAGCGAAATGAAATAAGTCCTAACATAATTTTTAGTGAAATATTTCCTAATTAGTATTTATTTCATTTTCATATTTTTAGGAGTTATTTCATTATGAAATAACTCCTAACAATAAACAGTGCAGCAAGTCCTAACTTTGATGAAAATAAACCTAACATTTAGGTGTTTCTTCATTTGTAATAACACCTAAATTTGTATGGGAATGTTAGGTTTTATTTCACATTTTTTTGTTAGGAGTTAATACGTTAGGAGCTATTGCATAGAGCCATTATACATAAAACTTGAATATATTATTTGCAAGACATTTTTAAAGTATTGGTTTAGTTTGGAGAAATTCAGTTTTTGTGACATACGCTATTTCGTCATTAAAATCATGGAATTCAAACAAATGTTCCGCCGGCTATTCATAATCCACAAAACAATTTCTGCTCGTCGGAAAAGCAGCTACTTTAAAACTTTATAACTAATGTTCATAGAAAACTGTCACCACTGGAAGTCGAGTAATAGATAACGATAATTAAAATTGTAATTTTATTGATGATTAATTTTTAAGAATTTATATTTCAATTTATAGTGAAACACTCTTTCACTGACATTTCACAAAACATCTTACCGCCAATATTAATAAACTTTACAAATCAATTTCTATATGTAACCAAGGTTTTTTAAACGATTTACCTTAATTGATAAATAAACGAATGCTCTACGATAAAACGTTTTACACAATTAACTGTTTACCATAAATTATTCGTAAATCATCCCTGGAAACTTAAAATTACAATATATTTACTTACTTTTCTTACCAGCATGAATATGTTTTTTTTGTCTCGCTCTGGAATTTTGAAACCATACTTGTGTTACCCTTTTACTTAATCCAGTTACAGAAGCTATTCGTTCTAAATCCTGTCCATCTGGATTACTATCTATTTGAAAATTTGCTTGTAACACTTGTAATTGTTCTTCGGTAAATGTCGTACGTACTCTTTTTGTTTTACTTTTATGATAACCATCTCCATCACAACCATCTATATTGTCAATAGCATCATGAAAATATTTACAAAATATATTTATTGATATTGATATATTTATCATTTTGTAATTGTAAAATGTTGAGAAATTAATGTATATATGTTTAATTCTTCACACACAAAACTTCATCATTAAAAATAAATAATCTTAAAACTTACCATCACTCGATGTCGTTCCGCCTTCAATTGTTTCTAAATAATGTGCTTTACATAATACTCTATCGTCCATTAAAGCAAATTGTTCACCAGTTGATAATTGCCGACCGCAAGTATCGCACGCAAAACATGCTAAATGAAATACTAATTCTCTGGCACGTCTTACCCAATCTGATGCTGATATTCCACGGCAGCATTTTGAACATTTTGCACCAAAATTTCTATATTAATAATAATATGTATAATAATTATGATTAGTTTATGGTTGATTTACAATCAAAATAAATTTATAACATGGTTAAAAATAACCTAAAATAAATACATTCCGGAAGTAAATTTGGGAGACCCTTAGCTGACTTACACCAAATAAAGTACATTTTTTGATGTTATAATATATACTATCATCAATCACACTCCAAAATTATAACTAACAGAAGTTTAGTTACTCGTGCGATACTACTAGAAAAGAGATATCAATGCTACTCTTAATTTTGTACGATAGTAGTTAAAATGGAGGAAATGTGATTTTCAAACTGGAGTAATCAAAATTTGGTGGTTGACATCAAAAACCGTACTAATAAAAACTATTATTTTATTAGTTCCACCAATTAATATTTCTTCATCATAAAAAACCTGATAAAATTGATTCACAATGGCCGATAAGATAAGAAATCGAAGAATTATTTTGCGATGTCGTGTCATTAACATTGGTATATATATTTGATGTTGAACGCATGAAATTCATCGCAAGCAATTTATTGTGATCTTCGCGATAGTATTTTTTTTTTTTTTTTTTAAATAAATGTTGCTGCAACATGTTGTTAAAATAAAATGTCACATGGTTAATTCTGATTAAAATTAACTAGTTGATTAGTTTTAACCAGATTATGTAATAGTAAGGATTAATTACTTGTAATAAATTACCCGATACAATCAATTGGAGGGTATTCCATATAATTTTCAATTTCATTTTTTGAATTAATGCTGACGAGAGATAAATAAACAACACAAAGCAATATCACAAAATTTCGGGACAGACAATTAAAAATAGATTTCAGAGTTATACTGTTCCCTGATATGTTTTAAGCTTGTTTAGGCAAATTTGTTCGTTAGACTCATTTTTTCCCACATTTGCACCGGATTTTGGCTTCAGCTATGTAACAATGTATACAATAATCAAAACCAATTTATAACGTGTTTTTTTGTGTGTCGAAAAAGTTGAAGTTGATATATCTCCTGGCTGTGATTGCGACGAAAAATCGTCGCAGCTTCTTAATTTTAATTGATTGATAAAATTACGGCAATGACGAAAATTTCCGAAAATGTAAAACAAACTTTAAGATCCTCACCAATTACTACAAATAATTTTATCCACGGCAGTTTATGTCAACCGTCACAATACTGCCTTATGATAAATCAATTTTAAGGAAATGTTAATGTTTTGTAAACATATATAACACTGGCCCTATATACAAATTCAACAATTAAGAGGTAAGCAAAGCATTATTATTTAGATTCAAATGAAAATGTAATGTTCAAATATATTAAAAGAATTACACTTTTTTTTTGTTATTGGATATAAAAATGGATTGATTTTTTTTAAAAAATATAAATAAAATAAAAATATAAGAAAACAAAAATATAAAATAAAAAGCTATTTTAGTCAATGGATTGTTGATGTGTCATCGCAGATCATTTTTCAAGAAATTATAAGGAATTTTATGTTAAATATTACAACAACAACAACAAAATATAGCAGACCGGATCGAATTATTTTTTTTTTTTGTGATTGTTTGGTTTATAAATAAAATAATAATAATAATAAAAAAAAATTAAAACTGATATTTTGTTATTGATGCGGCCGGTACCCAGAGATTGTTACCTACTTTTTCAATCTTATCATAATATTACTAATAATAATAATAATATTACAAGACAGAAATCGTACCGCTCTAAAAAAAAACTTTTAAAGAAAAATATTATTTTGATTCATATTTTATGTGTGAATATGATTTTTTAAGGTATATTATGAAAAAAAAAAACAAATATGAACAAAATAATATCGGAAATTCTCTCTAAAACAAACTACAAAATACAAAAAAAAACTTTAAAATTGAAAAATATTTTTATAAGTTGTTTTCGTAATGAAAATCTTTATTTTAAACACAAATAAAAAAAAAATATTATTTATTAAAATAGGCTGATCAATTCGATACGAAATGTCCCTTGGGTATTAAGATACCATCAGACATATTTTTTAAAAAAAAAAAAAAAAATCTATGAAATTACGCCCTTGAGCATGTTTTTGTTTATATGGATGAGATACAGTATCGTAAAGTTTAATGTGATTTCGAATGTCAAAGCTCTAATACAAATAATTAACAAAAATAAAAGTTAATATTATAAATTTAAGAAAATCAAAAAACACTTGATTAATAATAATAACAAAAAAATGTTGGGAATATTTAAGTTTTAATGTAGTAAAATATTTTAGTAATCCAACAAGATTTAAAACAAAAATAACGAAATTTTAATTTTTAAATGTTTTAAATGTTATGTGTATAGAAGCATTTATGTAATAATTACAAATACCGAAATTTTCAGAATAATCAATTACACCGTGAACATTTTAATTACAATTAATTATTGAAAAACAGCACATTTTGGCCAATTAACAAAAAATATGAAGAATAAATTGCTTCAACTGATTATCCATGAATTAGTAGAAAGGAAGTAGTGGAATTGACCAATAAGAAGTCATAAATCTAAAAAAAATCTAAGACATAAAATCAATTTGTAGAAATAATGCACTAAATAATTATATGCAAAGAGTACCAGCAATATATAATGTCGGCTAACATCAACATCCGATGATGAATAGCGAAAGAAAATGTTGAAAAAAGATCATTAAAATAAATTTTGAAGTAAGTTTCAGAGTTAAAATAATCGTTCTGCTATAGGAGTAAATATTAGCAATACTTAAACCAATATTATAATAATTGGTATCCCTTCAAACTTCCAATATAAAAATTGTTAATGAACCTAATTACGTATTAAATAGGCATTTAAAACTTCTCGGTGTATTTACTATTTGAAACTCAGGTTTTGAATTGAGTGAATTTGAGCGTTGCGAATAATGTTACCAGAAAATTTTTACATTTTGTGGCAATCGTCATATAATGTTATTCCGACTGGAAACATTGACTCTTTAGCATTTATTCCGACTTTCCGAAATGTAGAGGATGCGGAAAATAAATCAATTACATTCATTCTACGCCGCCAGTGGACATCTAACATAAGTCTCCGGTATTAATATATATTTTGGAATTGGAATGTATACTTTGTGTTTCACATGAATCATCAGGATCTCTAAAGATAAGAACCGATAATCAAAATTAGTTACACAAGATGGTAACTCAATCATTTGCTTCATATCAAAGGAATTATAAGGTAATACAAAAAAGCCCATTAATCGGAATGTGTTCCTTTATTTAATCTATATTTCTGTTAATGGACCGATCCATTAATACAGACCAGACTTGTAAACGAACTAAGCTTAGTTGAGATTAAGAGAGTGTTTATTAATGTCTTGTTAGTTATGATATTCAAAATTAGATGTGAGATTCTAAAGTTTTATTATAAAACAAACAAAATTATGTGTTTCCTCTATTTGGATATTTCAAAAACTTTCCAAAGTTTACAAACCAATTTTGTAATTCAACTTATTTTAGTAATAATCAGATGATTTAGGCTTAAATCAGACCCAAAATTAAAGGTAATATGTAATGAAAATATTTAATCCACAAAAAAAAAACATTTAAAATATTTTCCACAATTTTCACTGTAAACAAAAAACATAATTAAAATAACATTTTTTCTCAACATCTTTTTTTTTATGTTTTAAATTGACCAATGATAGAAACACGATCGTTTTAACTGAAAAACCTATAGCGACCGTCATAATCAATTTATCTGAACACATGGTTTTTTTATCTTATGAACGATTGTAAGATGTCACTTTTTAACTGTATCTATACACATTTTGTAATTAAAAAAAAAAACCTCAAGTAATAAATTCATATATAAATTGATTTGACATATTCCGTATCGTCTGTTACCTTTTCTATGTTTTACACAAAACATATCAGTACAATTTCGAAAAGATATATATAATAATTTTTTTTTATGATTTAATAAAAAAAAAATATTGCTCAAAAAATTGACGCCATGATTTTTTTTTTTTTTTTTGTGGAATTTTAACGAAATCAAATTTTTTGACATTTTATAATATCGTGATCTTTAACTAGAAAAAAATTATTTCGTGTGGAAAAGTATAATCAATAAAATTTACACGATTGATGGAAGTTGGAATCCCAGAGATCACAATTTATGTGTGATGAAATTGTTGTTATAACAACAAACAGTGTTTGATTAGTTGATTCTAGGGGGACCCGTCGAAACCTTCATGTTACACATGCCGTGGTGGTTCGCTTAGGCAACACCTCTTTCGGCCCAACCAGAGAATTAGTTTTCAACCCAAAAACCCCTGCTTCATGTAGTAGGAACCAAAACGTCTGCTACACAAGTGCAGATACAGTGGCACAAAAAATCTTCAATCGTCTCGTGCTCATATCAGCACCCTCTCTAGATATATTTAATTCGGATTGCCATATCTTAAAGTTATGATCCGTTAACATGGAGTGTCCTGTTAAGAGCTTTGTCACCCAGATATACCAAGGTTTTGTATGTATTTTTTGGTGACTACTTCACTCGGGCTCCCCATAAACTTTTTGTAATCTTCTTCTTGTTTGAAGCTTGCCAGCGTTAGAGATATCATAATTAATTTCTTTAGGTCCGCTTTTAGGAATTGCAGTTTTACACCGGCTGTGGTAGAGAGAATCTTCAGTTACGCAAGTATTCTGACTAGCTCGTCGGCTATATTGTTTCTGGGGTGATCGCTATGGCTTGGAATTCATTTAAGGATGAATAGGTTGTTATGATTGCGTTAACATTTTTGAATTAGTCGAGATCTTACCGTTTTCAAAGCAGCTTGACTATCAGATCAGATTGTCAAATTTCAAGGAAAGTAAGTGTTACATATCTCATTGTTAAATTGAATTGATTTATTTTTTAACTATATTTTAATTAATCATAATATATTCTAAATAATCTAATTCGAGTTTTAATCTCATTTTCAAAAATTTATGATATAATAGGTGTTTTTTTTCATAAAAAAAAAGTTAATCTAATTTTATTTTTATTTAATTCTTTATAATCTAATATAATATGAATAATTTAATAAAATAAAAAAAATATTATAATTTGAAATTTAAATTTCATACTTTGCATAATCGGCCTTACAATAGACTTGTCGTTCCCTTAAAAAACATGATTGTTGACGATCTAATGATGATAAACATAAGCAACATCGTAAACATGATCCGTGCCAAGAACAGCCACCAACTTCAAAAAAATATCTATCTGAAATTTGTTCACCACATGCTGCGCAAGAACGCAACTCTGTCTGAAAAAAAAATAATAATTTTTTTAATATGTATATAAATTTTTTTTTGTATATCTATAGTTTTAAAAAAGATATCTTAAAGGTAAATTTAATAATTTAACTGGAATAATTTAGTATTATCGATTAAATTTTTTTTTTTTTCAAACATTTTTAAATATACAATTTAATAGTTGAGTACATTAAAATAATCATCAACTTGAAGAATATTTTATTTATTACTGCAATTACTTTTATTAGACAATATTTTTATGACATCAGTGAAACGGAAATCGTTTTCAATTAGCGGTTTTTATAAAAGACGGTTAAGGTAGGAATTATAAATATAGTAGTTTAATCTTTAATGATATCAAAAAATTGAAAACTTTTTATAATGCTCAGAGGTACACATCTCAATATTACTTTATCCAATAAATTTGTTTCGATCGTGATTTTTTATTACATATTACTTTCTTTATCATAAATTTTTGCTTGTGAATTTCTGATGTATATATAAACATATTTGAATCAGCAACACTAATATAACCTTCGAATAGGAATGAATTGTTTAATAAGATCATGTAATGTTGATATAATGTTGATTAAACAATTGCAAATTGCGATACACTTATTTCAAGTGAAAATATGAGTTAAAACAAAGCAAACAAATAAATAAAATTGAATATTTAGAAGCTAAAATTAAATACACAGTTTAGTCAAGTAGTTGAATTTTCCATGTTGTCTGTAAGCATATAAATATAAAGAATAAGCAGCTCTAAAAAAAGATAATAAAGATAATATAATTATTGACACTCAAGATCATCTAACAATTCTATTTAATAAACTAATTTCCCCTAATAAATTTAAAGTAGGAGGAGCTGCTATATTAGCTGAACTTAACAAAAATCACCATAAAGTTATTCTAGGTATAAAATTTAATAATCCTTTGTTAATTATTAAACTATACGACTTCCTAAACGTTTATAAGAAATATTAGCTAAAGAAAATAAACCAGAAGATCTACAAAAATTTAAATGCTTTTAGACGTATTATTGTTCTATATATAGTTCAATTCAGTTTAAATCAAATTTGTTTAGTTGAATCACATCCATTAGCATATTGCACTAATTGCACTATGTACTGATGGGCTTTAAAAACGACAGTTTCAATCTTTAAAGCGGCAGTCGATGAACTGTTTAATCCCAAGTACATAAATGTTTATTTCACCAAAATTAGATAGAAAATGATACAAATTTGGGTTCCAAATCTACAAAGTTCACAAATTTCTTAAAAAGTATATGTGAAGTTCGATCTGGATCAGAATCACTAAACTTACGAAGTCGATTAGATAACATATAAAATTTTTATGAAGCACTTAATTACCAACTTTTTCTAGTATTTAAATGCCTCATGCTCATGCTATACATAAATTTAAAAAATTTGATTTTTTAATAAAATGAAAAATCATGTAATTTGTTTTGTAATTCATAATTTATTAAAAATTATACTAAGAAATTATTGAGTTACTAATAATTTCATAATTTATTAAGTTACTATAATTCTGAAGTAAATTAAAACATTATTTTAGCATGAATTTAGGAAAATGTAGTATATATAAGGCACTTAAATACTGTATTTATTCCATCGTATTCCATCGTAAGAGACTCTCTACAAAGAAATTGTATGTATGGGGCATAATATATGCCTTGGGGCATTTTTTTTAAAAAAAAGATAATGAAAGCATATGAGGAATGAGGCACTTAAATTCTTAATTTCTGTTTGAAAACAGCGTTTGAGGCAATTCGCCTACTCGTATCTTTTAATTGGAATAAGCTAGGACAAATCTGAAGGCAGCATTCGATAGATCTCCGTTTCCTAAGTCATTTTTGGCAAAAATGCATATGAAGCACTTAAATACTGGGACGACGAAATGTTTCATTGAATTTATTTGGTACTTACTGAACTATTTTATAAAATCTTTTCTAAGTTCAGTTTTAATTTAAATTGATCAAAATGAAATACAAATAAATACCATTTGATTAAATACTTTCAGCAATAAACTTTTATCACTATTGCAAGGTAGATCATTTTTTTTTGAGATTATGTAATTTTAATTTTCTGAGATATTGGTATCAAAAGGAAATTTTAAAAAGCAATTTTTTTTAACGACAAAGTTAAAAACCAATTTAATTTTACTTTTTTTATTTTATTACTATATAGCAAAAATATCAGTTTTGAATTCACTTCTGGAGTTTAGTATTAAATTTTGAATGCCTCAAACCATTCACAGAATTATTGATCTTTTTTTACAGACATGCAAATTTTATCATAAACAAGTTACATAAATATAGATATAATAACGTATTCCGAAGGATAATATTAAGTATATTTTGTAATGACAATCCGTTTTCGTTTTTATATCCCCATTCACAAATATCGTTTTCAAATTATAATGTAAATATTAATTCAAGGAATCAAACTTGAAATTCAATATTAATAATAATATTTTTTAATAGTTTTAATACCGAAATGGCGAAAAATAAATAAATATAAATTTCAGGTTTTTTTTTCTTCAGATTTTTAAAACAAACTTGTACATACAAGGAATCGAATAAAAAATATAGAAGCAAAAATTTAAAATACAAATTATGAATCCTCTGAGGAAAATATAGTTTGTGGAGGTTCTTAGTAGTCAGAATTCGTTATAATTATAATAAAATATTAGTATCAACATTGAAATTTTGATTAGTGGTATAAGCATTTTTGAATTATTTTTTCAAATTTTACCTAATTAATTGCAAAAGTAAGTGCAATTCGTAAGTCGTTAATGTCTAGACGATTTCGACACCTCCAAAAATATAGCTTATATTTATTCAAAAATAAATATAACCCATATTACCCAAATAATAAGTATGGCTCTGGAAGCACTTAAAGTAAATAAAAATACCCAATTTTCCAGCTACATTTTCCTCCTTCATTTAACTTTCCCAAATTGACAAAATCGATAAATAATAAATCTATCAAATTCAAACGAAGCCGCTGGACATAAAACTTATGCTTAGTATCGAGAACGCTATAATGTGAAATTTTCATACAAATTTAAGATTGTGAAATTTCAACTGATAAATTTCGATTCTGATTTCACTCTAGTGGTATCGACATCGTCGAGTTGTGAAATTCGTAGTTTCTGTTTATTTTTAAAAGCTTTAATTAAAAGTGGTTATTATAATTTGTATAAAAATTTAATTTCATAGCGTACTCGATACTAAGATTAAGTATTTTGACCTACGCCTGGCTTCCAAAAAAAATATTTTATCTGTACAAAAAAAAATTTGGTGGAAAGGTTTATTGTGTAGACATTTCTATTAAAATTTTAAATTAAAAAAATTAAAAATTTGTTGAAACTATGGGGCAATGTTACTGAATGTTATTTAATGTTTAAATTAATTGGCAATAATTGATATTCGAAATATTTGTATGGTAAACAATATTTATGAACCTTCCGGTCACTATTTTAAACTAGTAAATTGAAAAATTGATTGAAAATTGCTTTTACAGCATTGAATTTTGTATATATGTACTAGATATTTTATGTTCCAGGTAAATGTCAAAAATAAAAAGATCTATGGTATATATATCAGCTGCACAATAAAGGTACCACTAGGACTAACTGAATTATAGAAACCCTCCATATAACATTTATGTATATTATGTAGTTTCATACTTCAGCCGGCTTAAATTTTTTTTGTTATATTTGTATTCTTCAAAATAAGAAGGGTGTGTATAACAATATTATTATGTCATGTCCCTTAATAAATAAAATAGAAATAATATTAATAAAGCAAAACCAATAATCCTGCCTTGTCTGCCTTTTTTGCTAGTATAGTTATCATGTTCACAGATTTGTATTTCGTGTATATATACACTAAAGATATTTCAGGGAAATAAAAAATGTTAAAATGAATATGGGGTAAACCAGTCCTCAGCACTAACATTATTTCAAGAACCAATAAAATTCAGTTAAATCATATATAATGTTTCAAGTATTATATACATATACATATTTAGCTGGATTTTTAATTTGCGACAAGGGATTCATAATTGTGGCAATTATTTAATAATATTTCAAGGATTAAATTTATAATAATTTTGAAGAATTTCGAATTATTGTAGAACTAACTGTATGAAACAAATTGCTGATAAGAATTTAAATAAGATTAAAAGTAACGTACCAAATTAGATTGTTTGAATGAGCAGTCACTTTATATGGATTATAAATATTTATAATATTTATAATCCATATAAATATGTGGTTTCCTATAGATTTAAAAATGTATTGTCAGCATTACTGCAAAATAATTATTAGCAGTTTCATGTAAATTTTAGATCAAATTAGTTTATAACTATAATTTAAATTACGGTTGCTATTAAGGTAGTCTTAACAATTTTAACCGATCTGATTAAAATTAATTTAACACCTTAAGTACATTGGATTAAGCCTGAGCGATTAAATTATTTTCAGTTCTCAAGACTTTCATATTAGGGATTAATTTACATCTAAACTTAATAAAATTTTAATGAATTATCAAATTATTTTTTTTTGTCAAACTATAATCATAAAATCAGTTCAAAATTTAAATTAAATGAATAAAGAAATAATATATCTATAAAATTCTTATCATAATGGTTAAGAAGGGACTCAGTAATGGCAGATGATAGCTTATTATTTAGAGGTGCTCCGTATAGCCCAATCGTTTAACTGTCTGCCAACAAATGTACAATTATCAATCAGACCTTCAGTAATCATATTTATTGGTGAGATTACAGTTTATAAAGTAATTTCTGCAAAATATTTTTCCTACGGTTTAATTTCTATATATACTTAATTGTCAAATATTATAATTCGAGAAATATACAAATTTCTTATCACAATGATCTCCTGCTATGCCGCAAATAAAATTTGTATATTCAAACCAATTCTCAAAGGAATCTCCAGGAAGTCTCGAATAAGCAGTACCGGCTCAAGAATTGTGATGACATTTATATCAATATTTTAGGGACATACAATATTGTTGTGCGGAATATTTTTGTGAAAAATATCAAAATATTGAAAATAAAAATAAACTCTTCGAAACACACTCCCACCGTTAAATTTTAAATTAAGTTGTACGCGTTGAAAGGAACTTTTCGAAGCTGCAATTTCCTTACGTTATTGTGAAATTAATCCTACTTATATATATACTTAATGCACTTAATGCTATTTCTTAATATATATACATATAACCGCATCACATACGTATTTCGGTCAAAGTTATGTTCAGGGCTCATAGTAGATATTTTTTTATACATCGCTTAGTAATTTACATCAAGCTTAGTAATTGCTTACAACGTGTAAAATTCAGCTTTAAAATATTCGCATAGTCAGCTTAAGACCAATGTTTATAGTTTTAAGTGAGTTTGTACAGTAAATCAAGGATAAATTGTACAAACCGTCAAAATTATAACCTATAAAATTATCCAAACCATCCAATTTCAAATTTCTTTAAATAATGACTTCATTGATTCTTTTTATATTATTAGTTGGATTATCATTAAATTATTTTGAATGAAAAACTGTTTTTAATTGAAAACACTAGCGTTTTTACAATAAACTCTATAAATCTCACCAACCTGTTATATTAATATGGATTTTAAAACTATATATTTTTATATAATCATAAAAATTTAAAATCTGAAATAAAATCTGAAGTATACGATAATACCGAAATCAATGAACTAACAACTGTTTTTCTTTTCAACAAATTAACATTAATAAGTCCCGAAATAATTTTATTATTATAACAAACTATATTCTATAAATATTTAACGGTGTGTTAAAAAAAGATAGAAGATTTTTGTTTGAAACTGGAGCAATAAATAAAATTAAAATAAGTCACAATTGTATCATTTTTTTTTTCTCAGTTATGGTAATTTATTGATCCCAATATTCATAAAAAAAATGTCCATGGGAATTTATGAAAAACATAATATACATAAGTAAATTAAAATCTTCTTTATAAATATATATTTTATGGAATCAATACTTATGTCTAAAAGCCACTAATAATATCAGAGTTTACACTTATAAATTTGATATTAATGTTTTTTATATATAATAATAAAAACTAGTTTTCTATTCTTTTTTAAATCTTTAATTTATTTCTTTGTCAGCGATTATCGTACAAGCTTTTAGTAATTATATAAATTAAAATTATGATGGGAATTATATCAACTACAACAACTAAGGAGACACATCAGATTTATTCATTAGTGGCTAGGAGTTAATATTTGTATTTTGTGACCCATGGATGAGAAAAACACGGTTATAATTTGTATGCGTATATAAATAGTGCGATTGTATATCGTGACTTAAAGTTTTGATTTCCGGTCGGATTAAACTTCAATAAAATAATGGCTATTTCAGAATTTCTATATTATTGCCATCAATATTGATGAAATGAACTCTTTCATGAAATGAAACTGAACAATCGTTCTAAATTGATCATTCTAGATGTATCTGTTAATAAACACTTTTTCAAACTAAATTAAAATTTGTCGGAATGAAAGGGACTGTCAATTTTTATATTCAGTTTAATATTTTTTAAATTTTCTTTCATAAATCAATTACAGTCAAATCTCTCTATCACAAAATCTCTAGCAAACCAAAAAAAAATCCAGATGGAGAGCATTTCGAAATAGAGAATAATTTAAAAATTGTAGTGTGGTGTGAATAAAAGTAACTAGTAATTATATAACACCATTAAAAAATATAACTTTTCTTCGCTGAACTTCGAACTCTTCATCTAATTCCATAATATATTTCTCAAAAATATCCCCACCCCCAGTCATCCAAGCTTTTCTATTTGAAGCATATTTAATCGGTAGACTCGTAATATTTTTAAAGCAACGTGGACTTCTTGATTTCCCAATCACTAGCAGCTTTAATTTTTCCGTACCAGTACCAGTACTACTTATGAATTGCAGTCAAAGTATTTAAATTTCAGCGCATTTATTTAAATTTCTCTTTCCATTGTCTATTTCTCCAATAATTTTCAATTTTTCGCGAACAGTTAAAATATTTAAACTTATTTTCCGCATTTTGAAATAGAGAATTTATTTTACATGGATTTTTGATTGAATTACATATTTTTTGACATAGAGGAAAATATGAAATATAGAATTTCAATATAGAGAGATGAATTTCAGTGCATAGTTGACGGGTAAATAGTTTTATTTCGACATAGAGAAAATTTCATGATTTATGAGATAGAGAGATTTGACTACCTAAATAAATATTCTTCTATAAACTTTTAGCTTGAATTACAATAAAATTATAGTAAATAAAATTTAACATTTTATGTAACTAAATTCTATATATTTGTATCAATTTATATTTACCGGCGGATTAATTATTATTTTTAATAGATATTTTCAAAACAAAACTATTAATTACCGACGGCCGTAGCATCTATTTTAAATTGCATTTAATATGAACCAAATAGAATGTTGTCAGTTTAACAATTTATCAAATGAAAGAAAAGTTAATTTTTACTATAAACCTTTTTTTTATAATAAAACTAACTTTTCTTAGTACCACAAATGCCTTAAGAGGATTCACTGAGTCCGTCTGTCCATCTATTCTTCTGTAAATACTTATTCTTGTAGTCTAGAAGGTTGAAAAGTTTTAAACCAACACAATTCGAAAATTTAAAAATTCTAAATTCTTCCTTTCAAATTTTGGACACCAAATCTTTACTATTTTATAAGATTGCAAAATTCCCAAAATGATTTTTTGGGAATAATTTAATTATTTTGGTGAAATAAATATTTGTGTGCTTGGAAATGTGGAAGAGATCATCTAACTGACATTACCTGATGAGCCCTGAGATAATCTTACTCTTTAGAAAAATCAAGGGACTCAAATTAAGCGTGTATACTTCGAATAATTAAATTAATAATTGATTTTTTAAGAAATCGATAAAATTGGGACTGGAAAATTACTTGGGATTAGAAATTGACCCATCAATCTAAATATTATTCCATTTTCAAAATATAAATTTCAATTCCAAATATTATTAAAGTTTTCCCCATTAAATCGTTTCAGTATTGTTACAATTATTTACGGTGTAAACATTAAATTGAATTCATATTTATTTATTAATATTTTTTATTTTATTTTTATTTTTTTCAAAATGCCGATTGGTCTAGTGGATGTCATAATAATAATAAAATAAATTAATAAACAAATAAAAATATTATTTACATATCTTTTAAAAAAGTAAAATTTATAATATAAAAATATTCATAAATCATATTTTTTTTTTTATTTTATTATTTTTATTAAATTTATGTATAAATGATTATACTTAATTTCTTTAAATGTTGTTTTAATCGCCCGCCAACGATTAATAATAAAAAGAAAATATTCAAGGCTTTTTTTTACCAATTTTTATTACGAAAATATCACATTTTTATAAGAACTCGTAAAAAAAAAAAATCTCTTTAGCATTTTGGTTGTAAAGTTATAATTAAAAAAAAAAAAAAAAAACAATCTTATAAGTTAAATTATAATGATGAAATATAATTTGAATAAATAATTTATTTAGCTATAGGTAAAGGCATCAATAAAGATAAAACAAAAGATTTAAAACATTTAAATATTAAAATATATTTTATAAGTATAAATAAAAATTCCACTTGGCATGGGTGGATGATTATAAAATCAAATTGTAATAGATTAGAAATTTATGTATATGAAAAATGAATTCATTTCAAATGTTCGAAAATTATTAAACCGAATTTTATTTTGTATAGGTACATATAATAATTGTTCCTTAGGAATTGTTCTTTTGGATATGAAATTTTGTAATTTATTTCCAATTAAAATTATATTTTTGTATAATAAGTACATAAAAGCACAGTAGGATATCAAATAATTTTTAGGGATATACCAGGATAATTTGATTAAATAATATATTTTTTAAAATAAATTTTAACCAAATGAAATTATGCAATTTAGGTCCAATTGTTGTGTCGTATCTTTCATTTACCGTGGTACACATTATGTTTTCATTCTCTATGTAACTGTAGTTTAGGTCCAACTGTTCGTTTTTAACTTACTAAATTGCTTTGACCTCCATCTCTACCTAAGTTCTATTCTAAGAGGTCGAACGGTTGTATCGTATCTAAGGTTGACCGTACAAATTAAACGAATTAAATTTCAACGTCGAAATCCATCTCTACGCAATTCGAATCTAGAGGTCCAACTGAGGTATTGAGTGTATAAATTTTATTCTTAATTAATTCATTTAGAGCTCGCTGTTACTTCTCTTATATTTTCTCCGCAATTTTCAAGTGATTTAACTTCAAACATTTTGTTAAAAAAATTATTTTCGAAACCTCAGTAATAATAATGTTATTACAGCATTACAGGACGATTAATTGTATAATTTTAAATCAACTATATTTGTCTTCACTATAATTTTGATTGAAAAATTTGACTATATTTGCAAAATAGCATCCAGATTTTGGTCTTTTATTCGATACGTATTTGAAGTGCATACAAGTTATTTTATCAGATTTCATTAGTTATCCTATATAGATGCGTAAACGATTATGGACTCAACACTCACCCATAGGTTAGTTTATACGTTAAGAAGCGTGCTTAAAGAACTGTGGTTATCAGGCTTCACACGAGATCACGATGGATCCGGTCCCAATTTCTGGTTTAAAAAACTAAGCACTAATCCTACCAAAAATTCTGCTTACCCATAGACGAGCACAATTCACTACAAATTGCATTCGTAGAGAGTAGCAGCTATACTAACATAGTTTGGTTTGATGTTACTTGACGATATTGTTTCCCTGGTTTACTATTTTGTATGCTGAAGCTGAATGAATTCACCCATATATAAATAAACACCTTTAAAGTATTCCTATTTGTTTCGATATTTTTTACATTGTTGGCGTATTTAATTGTCGACATTTTGAATGACAATCTTTTATTTTTAATTTAATCCAAAAAATAAAAATAATACTTAAAATTTTGAATTTAAATTAGATAATTTTTTTTTTTAATTTATTTTCTAGTGAATGAAATATGTATTAAAATATTTTGGTGTGGAATATATTTTTACTATATACCACCTGACAAAACCTTTTTAAGAATTGTTTTTAGCATTTTTTTAATATCTACTATTTATTTATGGAAATATATTTTTTTTTTATATATCTCATGTAGAAAGTTCTATTTTTCTGGTTTCGGTTTAAATAAAACCAAAAAAAAAATAGAGTAAAAGATTTACCTTTTACAAAAAACAAAATTGTTCGAATGAGTTACCAATTTATATTAAATAACTAAAAAAAAATTTACTTATGGTTTTATGTTTTCAACAACAACATTTTTTATATAAATTAATATTATTATTAAAAAAAAAAATAAGAAAAATCTTAGATGGAAAACCCAAAAACAATAAAAACAGGTAATTCGACCAAAATTTGAATATTTATATATTATTTCCACCTTTTACAGATTCCGATTTTATTGGTTATTTATGCAAATCCATACATTTTGATAGCTGGATACTTTGATATCATGTTAGTTGTACTGCTGCTCATGTTGTTTATGGATTCATAATAAATATATTGGTTACAACCAAACAACAACAAAAATGTTTATTTCTGTCGTCTTAAAACTGAACTGAGATCTTAGTAGCTAAAATGGACACATTTTAAATATTTCTTGTAAATGTAGATTTTTTTATAATACTTGTATTTGCATTTTACTCTCGGGCCTCGGCATGCATTTACAAAACATTTAGGGACAGATTATTTATTTATTTATTATTTTTTATTCTTCTTTTCATTTCCTTCTTTTTTTAGAATTATACTAGCTTTTTATATGTGTTTTTGTGTTGGAGAGTTCATATCCTATCTAATAATAATAATTCTCGACTTTGTAAGTAGCCGTATCATATTAAATGATGAGAAGTATTATCTACAAAAAAAAGTGTTGAAAGCCGGTAAATAAACATAATAAAAATAAAAGAAATATTTTATTGTTTTGGTTTGGTTGATTTTTTTTTTTGGTGTAGAAGTAAAATTTGGTTTAGAAAAGTTATTTATTTATAATGAAAATAAACAATTTTTTTAATATTTTGATATAATAATAATCTGTAATTTAAAGTTACATTTTGATAGTCGATTCAATTTCAATGATTATACGTTGAATATGACTTGACACCTGTTACATTAAACAAATACAAACTAATAAAATGTTCTAAGGCATTGCTAACCATAACATTTTTGAAAATTAACAAGGAAACCTTCGAAGCTTATGAATCCTAGGAAGCATGTAATGAGCACTTGTCTGGTGTGTATGGAAGAAGACGAGACAATAAAACATTGTTATGCCGTTGCTCTTCAGTCCAAAATAAACGATTTAGGAAAACCTTGAAGATGCATGTAATCTGAAGTTTGCCAAAATGATTTAATTCATTAAAGAAGTGGGATGAGTCAACACCCAGTAAGAATCCTGTAGCATTCAACTAGTGGCTATGTAATATGTGACCTAGGTGCATGGAAGTCTTTTAATCAACAACCCTTTTAAAATAACCACCAACTTACATACAAATATTGTATCTAAAATTTATTATGCTCACACTTTAGAATTCGGAATAAAGTTAGCCCATCTTCATATTACGGTATTAGAATAATTATCTATATCTACACTTCTACGAGGATCATATATAGATCATTCATGCGAAGGCTGTCATCGAAAAAAAGTATTTTGTTATAATATGAAAACTGCGGTAACACAATCTTAGTTTACTGGAAAACTATCAGCATATTATATACAAAAGAACTTTTACGCAATTAATTGAAAAAGTATTGCAATGAAAATAATAGCTGTATATTAACAAGAAGCATTTTATGTGAGGTGGGTGGCTCTCAATATTTCATAGGATCCACATACAGGAACCATAAAGTGGGTGAGAGAATGTAGCAATAATATATAATATGAAATGGGTTTTCAAGACTAGAGCGGGATTTATATTGGTTGGTATAGCTCAATTTTAAGAGCAATTTTCAATTGCTATACAATTTTCAATCTAAATGAACAAGAAACTTTGTTATTTAAAAAGTGTGATTTTAATACAACTGACAATATTTTTTAGAAATATAATAATTTAGGCCTTGAGTATTCAAAAAAATATAAATTAATGACCTACTTGAAATGAGTCCAATTTCTGAATTAAAAGATCACACTTCAAACTTCATTTAATAAAATATTTTCTTGGTCGGTAACAAAAACTATTTTATCGTATGCAGCATTAGCGCGAGGGTGTTACTTCTTTCAGACTATTTATAATAATGTAAACCAACCGTAACGAAATATGTATCACCCCAAGGCAGGCTTTCTTACCCTCTTATAAATTGATTTCCTAAACGACGGTTATCTTTATTTGTTGGATATATTAGTGGTGCTGTCTTATTAAGAAGATATAGATCACTAATATTCACCAAATTGTTGAATAATTGATTGAAATGTCTTTTTTTATTATAAAAATCATACACAGTTTTCTGAAAATTTAATAATTAACACTTTCTAAGTTTGATATTATTACGTATATCCCAGAAATGAATCAGATTTTAAGCTATGGTTTGTTACATTTTTTGAATGTCAATTTTTGAAATTCCGAATTTTTATAATAATAAAAGACTATGGGAATTTTCAGTAACAAAAAATAAAAATCAATAACTCTTCAAACTATGACATAATTTTGCTACTGTGGAATATTATAGCTAACCGGCTTAATCAAAAATTTAGTTTTAAACTATACGATTCAAATAAACTATTTGATCATTTATAGTTACAATTTGCGTTAACCTTTATAATTTATGTCTTTAAAGTTAAGGTAAAATAAAGGATATTTTTTGTTTTTTGGAATTTCATCAGAAAATATCTTCTTTTTTTTTAAATTCCAAACTCTAAATTTTTTATATATAATGTAACAATTTCCTGTATATTACCGTGAGATTTTTTCTATTTCAAAACAGCCTCCAACAAAATAATTTATACACAAATGAAGAGATCCTTATAAATATCAATGAATGTCCTTCTCGTTAATGTATATGCAAGACACAGTGTCCGGTAGGTAAAAATGGGATAAAAATATCATCTACATAAATTCTGTTCTTTTTTTTCGAAACGGAATGTTTGAGTCTGTGTGCAGGTGCGGAATGTTTAGAATGTCATGACTACCTGGTTTTTCCTAATATATTCTGTATATATAAAGTTAAATTTCTATTAATACTCACATTTTATTTTGCGGAAGTTAAAAATATTTTGCAGAAGCTACAAATAATTTTTTTTTAAATAATTTAATTTCAAATATTAATTCTATAAATATCTTTAATAAATAGCTGATCGAATTCAATTTTTATAAAAACAAATAGTACTTGGAGAATTAAGTAATGAAAGATAATATAAGAAAAATGACTGCTTCGGGTTATACAGAATAACTTCATCCTCTTCACGTAATTGTTCATAAACTTTTTTCTATATTTCCTAGCCTTCCAATGATTAGAGCTTCGAATATGAGCTTTTAGGTCTTGAATGGTTCATGGATTCTTAATGATAAATCTAATAGTTGTCAAATTCTTTTATAATCTTCAAATTCCAACCAATAAAAATTTAACAGTGCGTAATAAAATTTACAGAATGTACTATAATTTAAAGAGGCTAAATCAACCCTTGCCATATTTTAAAATGTTATCTTTTCCAGCTTCTTTTTCAGTAATTTAGAACATTGAACCGTGGTCGAGAATTGCGAATTGTTTTAATTATTTTATGTATAGAAAAGTTTCAAATTTGTGTAGTGTGTTTCAACAGTATGTCATATTGCAAAATTTAATAAGCCCATTTTATGGCCTATATTATATATTTGAAAGACAATTTTATAAATTATTAAAATATTCGTTTTTCTATTTTAAATTTCTATATTGCCGCCGATTAATATGAATTATTATAATCCTAAAAATCGAATAAATTAAATATAATTTTTATTATTATTATTTAAATTTTAAATTTATTGATGCCAAATTTTATAATTTTTTAAAAGAATTTTTTTTTAAAAAAATATACGTTTTAGTTTGTTTTTGTTTAAATACATTGTTACAATGTAAAAAGCGACGCTTAAATAGTTTTTATAGTAAAAGAACCGGCAACTTTGGCTCCTTATACTCGCTTTTATTAATGTTTCGGAAGTTTTTTCATCATTTATTATTATGTTAACAGAAAGAAATAACAAAACTCTTGAAAACGTTTTAAATATATAATATTTAGTGAGAAGACAAGATATGAATTTATAATCTTTTACATATGATTCATTTTTTTTTATAATTCTAGGCTATGCTATATGAAGATGAATCAATACTGTCTTTACTATGGCGCTGTTTTAAGGTCCATTTTTTTTTTTTTTTTTTATTTTTTTTTTATATTTATATTTCCCAGATAAAATTATTTTAGTTCGAAAAAATATAAATAACAAAAAAACACTTTGATGTTAAGCGAAATCAATAGATAATCGCATAATATTAACTAATATTTTATTTTCCGGTGTATACCAACCACAACACAGTAGCTAAATGACGATTTACAATATGTTATTAGAATAAAAATAGTTTTAAAAAAGATATTTTGAATATAAAGCTGTATAAATATTTAAACTTTTCGCGTAAAATTTTATGAAAATGTTATTTTAGTTTATTATAAATGTATTTAATGTATATACATCAAGAATAGACGAATATTATTTTTAAATTATATTATTAAATAAGAAAACTATGTATTTTAAATATTAATTTAAAATTTAGTGTTCATTATTATAGAAAATATTTACAGGAAGTAAAACGATTGCTAAAATTATTTGCATAAATTTAAATATTCTATATAATTAATTGAAAATATTAGAATTTTTGTATATTAATATTCTTTTATATAACATATAAGCATAATTTTCAAAAATTTGCAGTTTGAAATAGTATACGCTTAGCAACTGTTGCAGAAAATTTGGAAAAGAGATGAAGTTATAAAAGAAATGACTTAAGTTAAACAGAAATAATGTATACATAAAACTATATTTTGCATCATGGTACCGGCCGAAATGATATTCTAGCGAGCGCATTAGAGATTACTATCGAAATAAAATATTAAGTGTATGACATGGACAGCAGTATTCTCATTCTAATTATAAAATGAATCCGAAATCGTAATATATTTTTATACAAGAAAACAATTTGATGTAATAAGTGATAACTCGAATCAAAATAAGAATTAACTTTGTTCAAATTTGAAACTTGTCAATAGTTTGGCAATAATTGTTATTCGACTACTCAAATAAAAAATTGAAAGTGAGTTATTTATTTTTCGAACAAAATAATTAGCATGAATTTATTAAAGTGTAAAAACTGAGAATATGTAAAAACTTTGGTGTAGTGCTTAGCATGTTAAAATTTGATTTGTGAAATCAAATTACGTTTTATCATAAACAAGTTATCAATGTGAGCAACTAATATAGTTAAAATAATTGTTATTCGACTAGCCTTTTTCTATAATTGGTGATATTAGACAATTTAGCAGAAAAAAAAAATCGTAATGCATTCCGGTTTCTGTATATCAAACTATGTCTTCCCAGAAATATAATCATTGCAGTAATAGTTTTACTGGTATACTCAGACTCACTCATAATCAGGTTTTGCTTATGAGAATTTGCTAATTTCTATTCACATCACTTAATATGAAACGATTTTCTAGAGTGCTGAACTCTTATGGTAAATAAAATGCTTCTTGTCATCCGTATCTTTAAAACAACTAAAAATTAAAACGAAAAACAATTTTTTAATGCCTCAGACAACTTACATGCTTCCATCTTTACAAAACTTTTGAACAAAATATAAAAGTAATAATACAACACTGCAAATTAATACCAATTAGTATCGTAAATCAAATAATTCAATTGGATTGATGAAAACTAAATGTCGAAATAAAACTCATTTAATTTACAGCACTTTAACATGAAACCATCATGTAAAATTTTATTTGTAAATCAATTTAAGTAAAGTATAGACAGACCGATAAAATTTCATCCGATAATGTGAATTAACTGGCGAGAACTTATGAAGATCATTTAAAACGCTTATATACACAGAGAGGAAGTCAATTCCGACAAATAAACACGTCACAGTTTCAAATTTTATTTATATTTGCTAAGCTAGTTCATAATTCAAGATTTGGAATGAGATAAACTAAAACCTGTACCATAATGAAATATAATCTAAATATTTGAAAATAAAAAAAAAAAAAATTAATAAAAAATTTAAATAAAATTACAATCGTAATTTATTTAAAAAATTTCTGACATCTTCATTTTTTTTCAAATTTTTTAGCTGCTAGTGTCACATTTTTTCAATATTTCTTTTACTCTCTTGTGAAAATTATCATTTCATATTATTTATGGATACTGACTTGGCTTATACGGTGATATTGAATAAAAACAAATAAATAAAATGAAAACAACAAAATATCACGACAACTCTATATAAAATTCCAATTAAAAATGAAGAAAAACTTTTACAACATCAAACATTTTTTTTTACTCCAGCTACTGGACAGAAAAAGTATCTATTACACTGAAAAAAAAAATATAATTAAGTAGTGTCTCTTATTTACAACAACAAAAACCAATAATAATTTCTTGAATAAATTAACAAACAAAACTAAGATTCCGAACTTAATGTTGGGTATGGTTATATATTTTTTTCTGAAGACAAACATATATCAAACATATATCAAGCAATAATGAGGGTTGGTTAACATTTTCTGAATAATTTCGATTAAAGAAATTCATATTTTCACTTACTGCTGCCTATTTTAAAGTGTCAGCTGAAAGGCACATAAATTGGTACGTATAAGGAGTCACCGTTCTTTGTGTAGAAATAGAAAGTCTTCTAGCAATACTGTGACTGATTATAATTCAGATTTTGGCCTAAGTTAAGTGCGAATAATTTACCCACTTTTGATTCGAACTGAAGCCTAATTTGTTTGATGTGTAATGTCAGATTTTATCATAGTTATTTTACATTATTAATAAAAATAGATCGCTGCAAAAAAATCGAAATTTAAGGCTTATTTTCTGATTGGTTTAAACAATGTGGCTCCCTGATAAGTGTCTGAAATTTAGTGTGTACACTGCAACGTTTACAATGATTTTATACTGATGATAAAAGATTTGATTAAAATATTTTGATTTTTGAAATAAGCTAATTAAGACGAACCGATATTAAAATGATCTTTTAACTAAAATTAAACAAATTTAAAAAAAAATACACTTAAAACTTAACACATTTAAGGAGATATCAAAGAAACATACTATTTATAAATTCGTTACAGCTTTCATACGTCAGATAACAAAAAAAAGGTAACCATCATGCATTCGAATGTTAATTTTTTTTTTCAATTCCGAAATTTTTGTGATACCTGAACCTTATATGTAACTAAAAAATTATTTAAATATTATTTAAAGAATTTATTTTTAAAATGTCATTTTTTGTTTCTTGTGTGATATTTGAATTCAGATTTCTAAATGGTAAAAACTGTAGCGGCCAAAGAAATATTAAGATGTGAGTATATATGATGCTAAATATTAGAAAAAGTAATTTCACTTGATACGGTATTTATTTAAGGTAAATCATAATCTAATCTTAACTATCAAAATAACCATAACAAATTTAAAACTACGCATAAACATTTTGATAACTTTTGAATCTCCCAGTGAATTTAATCGCATATCAATCGCAAAATGTAATAATATTCAAAAATAAAAAGGCGCTTAGTATTTTTTTTTATGTTTTATAACCGGTTAAAGAATTGCAATAATATAAATAAATAAATGAGAAAATAAAATGTAAATAAATTTATATTAATTTTGTATATAATACTTAAATTAAATAGCAAGGATTAGTTTTAAGATACCCCAAACGAACGGCGGATATCAACTTTCAGATTAAATAATCAGTTTTTTTCAATTTTATCGAAATCTATCAATCTTACTCGCAATAATTTGGATTAATTTATATTGGTCATCAACAAATCTAATCAAAACAACCAGAAAAATTACCAGATTTTGGAAATAACTAAGTCACATTCGGAACTACGATATTGGTTAAATAGAATAAGCGACCGGCCGGCAAATATTTTAATTACTTCGATAATAAATATTGAATGAAGTTGTAGCCTCAACAAGGATTACAACTTACAACATTGCTTTAAGAGGAATACTATAATTAGATTTTACAATAGTTTACCAATTGTCAATAACTTATTACAAAGTACGGAGTTATACAGTCTATATTTATATATATAAATATAAAATTTTTGTGTAAATAGGCTTACCATTATTATCTTCTTCCATTCTTCAAGTTAACATTTATATTCGGTTTAACAACGTTTAGTTTAAACTTATTGCTAATTAAACTAACAAAATTCTGACCGTCGAAGTAAAATTGACAGTGCTCACTATTTTTTTAAAGTATTTACTTAATCTATTGTCGAGATATTAGCATCATGGAACGACAGCATATATGTATAAACTTTAAGGTACTGATGGGTAAATGATTTCATTAGCTCTACATTGTTAGCATATCGGAGTCAAGGCTGTTATCATATTGAAACGTCTGTATAATTTTATTGATAATTTTGGCTTGTAATCGGATAGAAATCTCACCGTACTGAAAAATTGATGAAGATTATTGTAATTTCCCATTAAATCTAAACGTACTCCTTAGTAGTAATTTTATTTAAAAATTAAAATATGTTTAAAACGAATATTATGAATCCATAAGAAATTTTCTTATGTAATCACAAAACAGATGCTTAATTTATAAAAGCCAAATGCAAGCCAAAATGTTTTCAAAACTTAAAATTAAATACGAAATAAATTGTCTCATTATTTATTTATTTTTTTACATTCTTTTATTATATAATAAATTGGACAATTGTCTATTAACTATATCTTCTAACACCTTGACTTAACGTCAATTTTGAAATAAGGCGCATGCGTCATAAATATCCTGAAAAATGTCCTTTTTTCAAAAAAAAATATATTCAAAATAAATTTGAAATCAATAAACCTTTTGTATATAATAAAAATATGAATATACTACGTACATACCAAACAAGAGATTCCATATTTATTGTCAAAAATAAAAAAATGACAATACCAAACAAAACTACAAGGACACTTCACAAACATTTCAAATGCCTTCTTTAACTATAATCAACGTACAACAAAACCAACAGCAACAAAAAAAACAGGTAATTCTTCAAAATTTTATGTTCGCTTTGGTGTGAATTATGTCGAGTATGCGGTTTTTAAAACACCCTTCCTTCAAAATTGCAACATTTTGCTTTGTAAAAGGCATATAACGATTATCCTTGCAAATGCCTCTTGAGTTGCTCTTCAGGACAATATCTTAAAATCTATTCAGAGTTTTTATATTTACTAGCTCTCTAAGATACTCGCAATTCAAAAAATAAAAAAATACAATTTTATTAACCAAAAATCTTACAAGGAAATATTATATATACAACAACAACAAAAAAATCCTTGTTGTTTAAAATCAATTCGAAACTGTTTTACATCAATATTAAAAAAAGGATGATGCTTGAGGTTTAACAACTGCCTTTTTTTTGTGCCATTCAATCATTCTCTAAACATTTTTTTTGTTCATTTTTCTATTATTAAGTATTATAGTATGTGCCATATATCAATTTTTTTTTTATATTAGAGATACATGGCACCCTGATGTGTTGTATCAAACATTGACTTTTTGATTTCAAGTCAAAAAAAAAATTCTTTTCATAAATTCATGAAGATGATTATTTAAGGTAGATAGGTTACATACATGGCCTCACCGCCTTTTGGGCTTTACCGCTTTTATTTAATTGGGAAAACTTATCACATCCAAATATTAAAAATCTTGTATATACACGCAGAAAATAACCTCAGATGATAGAGCGCGTATACAGTAGAAATTTAAAACAACAAATAATGTTAGGCCCCTAATACAATAATAATAAATTTCTGATTTACACATAGATTTATATAGAAATGTTATTTTATTATAAGGGTTTTTGAAGGGAACGGATTTTATATAGTAGAAACTGATTTGTAAACTTGATAACCGAATTACTACTGCATATAGTATTAATAAAATATTTCAACATAGTTGTAAGATAAACTGGGAAAGATTAGAATGACAGATAATCATGGGAAAAATCTTTAGGCCCAGTGATAATATATATAATACAATAAATTTTATTGGCCTTGAAGATATCTCATGTTTTATCTTGTATAAGTATGTTATGTAACAAGGTCGTAATGTTCTCTGTAATATTCAATTAAATAAATCTTTGAAGAATGTTTTGAATTTGGATTAATATTTGCTGCTAATTCTAAAACCGCAAGAATTATAAATGAAGAAAATCTTGTATAAAATAGAGTGTAATGCTGAGAGGAGCTTTAGAATTAAAGTTATGGGGATATTGTCGGTAACAAATAATTAATTATATATTTATATGTATTCCACGGAATCTGAACACATGAACAACAGTCAACAAACTCACCAATATAATCTCAGTTTTTAATATAATTGCAGCAATTAAAAAATCGGTATCTACACTATATAATTTATTTATTAATATCTAACATTTGACACTTCTGCATGCACATTTTAAATGTTTCTCTCTTTCCTATGCATTAATATTTCATATGTAATGGAATTGAGCGTTTCAAGTAATGGAATTGAACATTTCGCTAACTAACAGAAACCAATTTTTGCTAGATATTTTAAATAAGTTTGAAAAAAATACATATTACAAAAAATTAAATAATTGACTGTAACGTCAGCCAATCCTACCTCTTTCATAAAGGACACCAATTTCGCCAGTATTATTTCTCCTACTCAAATCCTTTAAGTCAAACAGTGGGATAATAATACAAAACGTGGTCAAATGAATTATCTTCTTCTTTACATGTAGTAAAAGTCTGTGTCAGCTTAATCATTGCCACATATTTTCTTATTAATATATGAATATGACCCAAGATGAATATGCATCCATCTGTTCTTTCTTCTTTTAATTGTGGGCATTGATCCAAACAAATAATGTACCAAGCAAATAATTTGGAAAATCATTTAACAGCATCCCAGGTATAACAAATAAGTTTTAAATTTAATAAAATCAATTCGGAAGCATTTCGGATTGTATGTAATTTTTCTTAATTCTTATAATATTTTATTAAATTTACCATTACGCAAAATTTGAATATAATTATTTATTCGGTGGAACTTCATTAAATTCATATTTTATATCCAAATGTAAAAAAAAATGAAGACAAATTTAATAATGTTTAAATTAGATCCAAAAAAAAACTCCTCTAAACTTATCCTATTATACAAACTGCGGGTGAGCTAAATATTAAACGATCTTTATAGATTAAGAATTCAAATAATATTTTTCCTGAAATCGAAGAGTCAAATAACAAAAAGAAACTACACGATTCTACGTTACATAAATAATAAAATATTCTTTCAACGATACGCTTATAATAACCCGAAAAAAAATTAATTTTACTATAAAATGATTTACACATCAGCACACGTAAATTTATGTGTATATCAAATATGTTTTTAATATTTAAATTATTGTAATTCCATTTAAAACATTATGTTTTTGATTTAATTTACTATGCACATTTACAACAACATTTCATTTGTATAAGATATATAAATGAAATGAACCTCATGTTTGGTGGTCAAGATTACAGAACGCGCGCGTTATCAACATTTTTAAAAGTTTTTCCTTAAAATCCATAACCAAAAAGGTCAATTTTTAGATATTTTGATTATATAGTTTAGTCGGCTTTATTTCAGTATTATTATTATTATATATTTTTTGATTATTGAATGACCCCCTGATGTGACTATAAAATTTGGGTCTCACACTATATATTTCAAGACAAAAAATGAAATATGTTTTTTATTCCATTTAACCCATTTTATTACTTGTGATTTTTTATTTTTTATTTTTTGTTGAAAAAATGATATAAAACTGTATGGAATATTTCATATAAAATGAATATTTCTTGTAATAATTTTATATTTCAAACTTCAAAAAAACATCCTACAGATTTTTTTATACCTATATATATTTTTTGTTATTTTTGGGTGGGTGAAATTAGTGTTTTTTAACTTCTTTTGTCTTGTTTTTTTTTACTATATATAAAATTTTATTTGTAATTAAAGTACGTTAAATGGCGAGGCGTAAACAGTTTAACAAAAATCGCTATATTCATCATATTGTCCAGAAATATAATAAAGATTATTTTGACAAAAAAAAAAAAAAACGTAAAACATAAATTTATAGGAAAACATTATGGTAATATCAATCGGGTTCGATGAATCTAAAACTGAGATCCAATAAGGAACATTTTTGCTACAAATCCTAAAAGGTAAAAATAACTAGAGGAAGTTTAAAAGTTGTGAAATTAAAAAAATCGAAAAACATAATAATAAAGGTCCAAGGCTTTTTTAATGTCTAGTGGTGCTACAAATGAGAAGAATCAATACAAATTAGATATGTTCAAATGTAAAATTTTTTATCAACAAACAAAATATTCGAGGCATCTTCAATGCCACTGTTACTCAGTGCGTTAAAGACTGAAACAATGGAAATGTTATTTTATGACAAATCTGTGACTGTGAGAAGCAGATAATGTTGGTCAGTCTAATTTCATTCATAAGGGAAGTTGAGATGGTTCGATGTGTTGTAGTAGCCTTCGACTGGGGGTACAACAGTCACTAGCCGCCTTCGTACAGGGTGTCCTTTAACCACTCCCAAGTCAAATCGAAAAATTAGAAATCTTTTTAAAATCTTTATACAACCATTTTTCCATTAATTAGATTTACCATATATTTCCAATAGTATGAAATAATATCATTATGACTGTATATTGTAGTGTAATCCAGCATTTTCAGTATGGCTTATTTAAGTAACAATAAATCCATGATTGTAATTCATCTATATTTGTTTATAAAAAATGTCAAATAATTATTTTTTACACAGTAAATTATAACGTATATTACGTAAACTGTTGATAGATATGCGGCGTTTTAAAGAAAATCCGCGTTCCAAAAAACAAATACCGCTTAGTAAAGAATTATTAACTTTTGTTCCATATAATTTTATTTCATTGAAGTTTATACAAGTGTTTAAAAAGCCAATAAAGTTATAAAACATCAGTACAACAATTCGGATTACCGCGCGGTCTTTTTGATATAATATGTATTGAGTATTGCAGCTACAACAGTATATCTTGTACCTTCAAATTTAATTGCCATTTTCAATTGTTTAGATAAGAAATATTAATATTAACGCTATAGAAAGGACGGGGAGCATTTCTCGCTTTTCGGTATATACATATTTAATACTAAACAAGCGGTAGCTAGCTTTTTCCAATCCAACAATCTTTTGCTTTCTCTATTTCGAGGTGGTAATTAAAAGAACAAAAATATGCACTGTATTAGAAAGAATTGATAAGAAACGTGCCATTATTTTGATCAAAATTTCAATCACGCAGAAATAATCAAAAAACATATTAGGATTAGAATGTTAAAATTAATATTTATTTCTAAGCTATATTTTAACTATAAAATAATCATGAAGCGTATACGAAGTGGATTTCAGCCACATATATGGTGGGGCTGAGGCAGATTTTATGTAATTTCAAGAAAATATAAAAGAGGAACACTTTTGTTAGTCAAGTAGATGGAAAAATATCATAATCAGAATCATTGAATCAGACAGACCAGACCGCATATAAAGTTAACTTCGCCTAAATTCTTAACATTTTGGTTATAAAATAAGAATTAGGAAACAAATCCGATTTAGAAATTTGAAATAAAAAAGCCGATAAGGAAATTAATTCTGAAAATTAATTGAATTTATAAATTTACAAAATTTTAGGCTGGATTTCAGTTTAGTTTAGGCTGGATTTCAGTGTGATTTAATTTATGTTGACTATTCTAATTTATTTGATCCTCTTTTTTCGCTATATAGATTCTAACGACCAGAATATTTGGGATTATATAATTTATTTGATCTTTCTGTAAGACTTTTGACATATATTTCTAAAAGATAACCTTAAAAATATGATATTGGAAAACCACGACAATTAAGTGAACACCACAAAAAAAGATAAAATTAAAAAATACGAAAATTAAAAGATTAATAGACAACAATATTTAAAATACATTTTATAATTATATGTTATATATTGTAGAGAATTTGAAGGTCCATCGATCTGCATTAGAATTTTAGATATTGTAGAAATTTTAATTTTCAGATTTTAACATATGTTTCCTGGACAATATAATTTGGGACGAAATATCGAAGAAATTTAATATCTATCGGAATTTTATTAAGTTATTCTGATACTAACCCAAGATTATAATCTTTCATTCACTTAATAACAAATCATTACAAATCATATTCGAATGCAGACAGTTTCTTCCAAATAACTTTTTCTAGCAAGGTTGGAATTAAAATTGTTAATTTCTGTACTATACAAAAACATATTTACTATTCGAAATTGAAGTATGTAAAATATCATTAGCCGAATATGTCGGAAATGTTCTATTCAAAGTTTTTAAAATAGCTAAAAATTTTGATTAAAATACAAATAACCTAAACCTAATCCGACCGACTTTTTACAAAAGCTTAACATATTATAACCAACCTTCATATTTTGTGCTGTAATACCGATGTCACTTTTTGTAAATTTTTCATCCAAATCTGCACTAATCCCTTCGTTAGTTTTAATCCAAAAAGCAACCATTAAAAATTCTTTTTTTATTTATTTATAATATATCAATATCAAAATATCGTGAATGGCACTACATAAATTTTCACAATTCATTCCATTTTTTTTATTTATTAATAATATTTTCACATTTGTATATATATATATTTTTTATCTATATATATATATATTTGTAACACTGTTTTCTTAATTGAATTTACAAATTAATTTAATATTTTCAAATTGCCATTAATATTAAAATATATAACAAATAAAATTTATTTATTTTTGAAAAAATACAAATTAAATAATTTTTTTTTTTTTTTAGTATATTAATCCGTTCATGCTCTGACGAAGCGTACACAACAAAAAATCTCGATTAACTGATCCACCCCAGATCAGTTTGGATAAAATTATGCTGTACTGCTGAAATACCAGTCAGCAATGTATTTGTTGTTTTTGTTTGTATTTTTTTCAACTTTACACACAATTAAACTCCTCCCTTTGTGCATATAGATTGAAATAAACTAGAAACTTGTTTTTAATATTTTTTTACAAATACATAAGAAGGAATAGAAAATGAATGTTGTATTAGTTATTTAAAAGGAGTGGCTTATTATGTAAATAAGCATAAATATTTGTATAAATTATATTAGAAAATATGTTGTGCGAAATTTTTTTTTAGGTTATAATATTGAATATTGGATAAAAAAGTTGAATATTAGAAAGAAAAAAAAAGACATAGAAGTCTACAAAATAAACATAATCCGTATTGAAGTATTGAAGAGGTGTTTGCCATACATTATTCATTCATTTATTAAAAATATTATATATATTTATTAAAATAATAAATAATAAAAACAAAACTTAATTAATTTTAAAACAGAAATTCTATAACTGGTGCAAAAGTTAAATTTATTTACGGAATTTAAATTTTATTTGAAATTAATGAATAAAAATGATTATGATATAATGGAAATATTACTAACAAGTAATATCACACATTATTTTCGACAAGTTTTAATTTAAAAAAATATTATATTAAAAGTTTTGTATTAGGTAAAATTAGAGGTCAAATTTTTGCGACATACGACAGATAAGGCATTAGGTATATTTATTAGTTAGTTGGCTGGTGGCGACAACACATACAGACTGTCCAGACTCCAAGTAGTATTATTTTGTTACCATTCACATTCTCATGAAGTTAGCATGGATGATATTATTTTGGATCCATCTCGTGTCATTAAGGAAATGTACGGTCTCCATAGTTCGTTTACTGGCTAAATCTTTTAATTATACTTAAGCTGGTAATTGACAAGTCAGTAATGCTTGATCATGGCTAGCTATAAGCACTTACTATACATGCTCAATTATTTTAATATTCTCTTCAAAGGATATTTTGACTAACTCACAGATTCCTTTCAGTTTAAATTCTTTGCCTCCTGCTTCTTCTCACCATAAAAATAAAATTGATGATATTTTTCGGAGGTGATTCATTTTTTATATTATAACCGAATAAATTAAGTTTCATTGTAAAATAGTACTAATATCAAAATATTAGTACTAATTTTAAGTGAACAAATTGTAAATTTTGTTAGTTATTATTCTTTCCTTTTACCTGGGATATTTTATAAATGCATAATTATATTATTGCTTGAAAGAAATTTTCACTTAGTTATAAGATTATAAAACGTAGGCAAAAGGGTTAAGAATAATCATTATATAATAAGGAGTTGAAAATGATGTTGTTTTAGAACAGGTCCAGCATAAATTCTCTTAACTTATTTTCATTTGCTTAAAGATTTATTCAACTATAAATACTTGGTTTAAATAGAATTGGGAAAATTGGGAAATTTTAATAACCTTTTTTAAAATAACTTAATTTCTAATAAATAAAGCTAATTGCCAATTTATATACTTCATATTAGCAATCGTATTATTAACCTTTGAGGAAACACAATTGCCTGATATAGTAAATTCAATAAATAACCTACAAACTATTCGGTTGCACAGTATACAGCTACTTAAATTGCATATTCAATTAACGTACACCAAATTTTCAGTCCAGTTTTCACTATTTATAGGATTGAAAGCGTCTCTAATGAAATCACTAGCTTCCCAAATATTTTACAGAACCAAATATATATATATTAAATTCTAATAACACCATTGTTGTTTTGGATTTCGTAAATTCCATCAAATTAGAGTAAATTTTTAATAAATGATTTATTTGAGGTTTGAATTTGTGGTGAATTTTAAATTAGCATAGCAGTTTTTTTTCGCGTTAATTATCGATAGTGCCAAAATTATAGATGTAAAATTAATTCAATTAAATTAATTATAAGGAGTCAGGAAATTTGTTATAATAAATATGTTTATAAATGTTATTAATCTTTATTTTATTGTCACAAATATTAAACAAAAAAAAATCCTTTACATACTTTACCTATAATATAATAATTATATAGGTTCCAAAATTTGACACCGTGCATATATTCTCCATAAATAAAAAAACAAAACAAATTATAATTTAAATTGATAAATTATAATAATATTACAGTGACATATAATTTATGTTTTTATAATGGAAAACATTATAGTTATAAACCCTAAAATTTCTAAGACAGTTTAGTTTTAATAAATTAACATTTTTAACGGTCTGTTTTCTAATTAATTAAAAATATACACAACTAAATTAAAAAAGTTGTTGCGTATTAACGTATTGATATTTTCCAAAATTTATTAAATATACATTCAAAATTAAAACCGAAACTCTAAATTATAAAATGATTTTTATTAAATTCTGTAAATATTATAAAATTAAAATCGTTTCCATAAATTTATATTTCGTTTATACAATGTGAAACAAAAGAATTTTATTGATTATTTAAGAAAATTCTGCCTTTTTCAGAATATATTCATATGCTAACTAATCGTAATGGCCTAACTTAGATAAAATTGGTGGTAAGTTTTTATTTTTGTTGATGTCAATATTTATTTTGCAAAATATCACACAATAATATCATTTTAAATAAAATTTATTAGAAGTTTATTCAAATTCATCATTGCCTTAAGTGTTGTATTTGAATTAACTAAATTTGTGAAACGATCGAAAAAGTTTAACAGATTTATGCTCGTTTTCACAGTGAAAGCCAGAATTTAAACATCAGTTTAACTTATTTTCTATGGTTTGTCAGTGCAAACTTAAATAAAAGTAAAGTGAGGTTTAACCACAAACTAATTAGTTTGTGGTTTAACTTAAGCTGCAGATGGCTTAAACTTCACTTTTTACACTTGACTTATTATAGAACTATAGTAAATATTTTAAAACAGACACAAAAAAATTAAATCTATACGTACACTAATTCTCAAATTGCAATGCCACATTATGTTTTAATCAGTTGATTAATTTTCATTCACAATAACTTTATTTTCAATTATCATTAATTCACATTTTTTGGTTTAGCTAAGTTTAGGGCAAATATTGATAGAGAAACTAATTGAGCTCAAGTTGTAAGCCTAAGCCATAGAATCGGTTTAGTTAAGCTTAAACTTAAGCTCTCACTGTGAAATCGGGCATTATAAGACGACAGTTTTGTTCGTGTTTTTCTTTATATAATAATAAATACCAATTTGAATATATAATTGAAAATATAATAAATTACACGTTAAAATTTCAAAATTTATTCTGAAGAAACCGATTTAGTTGAAAAATAGATTTTTTTTTTTTTTTCCATATTGTGAGAATCATACATTTTTGCAAATAAATGTCCGATATAAGCTATGTATGTGATTAAACAAAAATTAAATATCCGTTTATGAATTTGGACATTATAGTTAATTATATTAACTTTAATTTAATGTTAATTATTCCTATTATAACTGAGAACTCAAACTTATATTACCTTTAAAAGATTGAGCCGTTTTTCGTTTTGTAAATATACTTCCATTCCATTCATTGTAATGATTTTCATATGCATTAAAATGTAATATCGACAATATCGTAATTTGAAGAACACCCGCATTGAATACGCTTTCAATTTCTCATCAAAATATTAAAGAAGAATTATTTTATATGTCATCATTTCTTTCATAATGTAATGATGATTTTGCTTTATTTAAAGATTTAATTTTAAACCATAAGAACAGATATAAATTGTAATTGTAATATTTATGGTATAATTATGAAAGAACTCTTGAGTTGTTTTTAGAATTTAAATTACAAATGGACAAAACAAACTATAACCTATAAATAATTAATGTCATATTTTTTGAATTATGATGAAGAGTTATTATCATGAATCTATGTTTTAATATAATTTATCTAATTTTGTTTAACAGTTAACTTTTTTTGTAATTTACATACAAGTCAAACGTTACTTCTGTATCCTAAAAGACTAAAAATAAGTGTTCCTAATTGAATACCTAAAATTTTATTTTCTCAATTGATTCAATATGATTTACTGCGTTTTTATTCCTAATACATGGTCCAAAGAAAACCACAAAGATATCATCATGTTGACAATCACGTATTCATCACTGAAATTAATAAAATCCTACAATTTGAGATGATTATATTTAAGTTTGTTAGTGAGTTCAACGAATATCAAACCAAATAATTATAGTCAAAAACTAAAGCTAGTCAAAAATTACAATGTTTTCCTGTCAAAAAATTAACCGAAATTATTTTTAAAAAGGACCTTCAATCAAAAAACTAAAAACTTAATCGAGTCAATATTATTTTTCTTTTTGAATTATGAACCGCAGTTCATTTTACAAATTTAAATACCTACAAAAACTTCCAAATAAAATTATTAGAAAAATATTTTGTCTGAAATATTGTTGACTACGATATTCACGGAGTCAATTAAATACAAATAGATTACGGATCCATTTATTTCAATTCGTTCATAAGCGGTAGTCCTATGACCTATATTAACAAAATTGTTAACCGAAATAATATTGATAACACTTTAAATTTACTTAAGATTTAAATAAGACCGATGTACCAGGATTTTGAGTATTCATGTTTATGATGGTTGGAAAACTTTGCCAACAACAATTATTTCACTATTAAAAACTGTTCGATATTTTGTATACATATATTACACCTGCACATGTAAATATACCACATTTTGGATAACTTTTACGGTTGTCGTACAATTGTATAAAATACATCCGAAAAGTTCACTTCTGGTATATAATAAAGTAATCAATATTTCATCCAATCATAAAAAATTTTACGTTTTTGTTTTTTATTACAAAATAATTTGTTCGCCATCAAGAATAACATAATTTTTATAATTAATTTTTTTTTATATAAATTCTACCATTATTATTTTAATTAATGGCGCTTTCTAAATATTCATACATCATTTTATGTCAGAGCTATATACAACAACAACCAAATAAAAAAAAAACTAAATTAATTTTTAAATAATAAATTTATTCTTCATTACAAAAAAAATATTAAACAACCAAAATATAAAATAAACAAATTTCATTATTAACGATCATTTCTTTGTATATAGTCCAGTAAATTAATAATAAAAAACATATGTTTTAATGCCTTAAGGAATAACATACTTCTATTATAAAAAGCCAGTGGTATCATCATCAAAATTATGATTCGTCCTTTGAGTTTAATAAAACAATAATATATACATAAAACAAAATATTTGTATAAAACAATCATAAAAATATCATATCATTTTTAATGTCTTCATACATAAAAACTATATATATTTTTTTACCCTAACAAAAATAAAGATAAAACATAAATTTAATTTTCCATCATAATTTTTGAAAATTATATTTGAACAAATGACTTTTCGTATTAATACATATTTCATTTTCGTAAATGATCGATCCCACCTCTTAACTAATCACATAAATCGTGCGGTCAAGTCTTGCCGCACGGTTTAAAAAAAAAAAATTACGTTTTTTATTTGGAGTTATAAACGTTCATCCGATCACCACAGGTGAACTTCCACACTCAGATATAAAAAATTTTATGTATAATAACTTTTATGTTTTTATGTTGATGTTTTTTTTTTTTTTTTTTGTGAATAAAACTTTTTCACAATTTCTCTGAATGTATTATGTATGTACATTTTGTGTATGTGAAGACCTTGATGAAACCGAGCCGCCACATTTTTTCGGGTGTTGTTGTACGTTTTTTTTAATAATTCATTTATTTAAAATAAAAAAGATCTTTCTTATTAGAGCTTCTCAAAAATATGTATTAAAATTTTTGAAGAGTTATAGAGATGGGAAAGCTACAAAAAAATATTGATCAGCCCCTTAAAATTTTTGCTGGTTTGATAGTGCGGTATTATATGCAAACGAAGATATGTGAAAAAAAAAACTAATTTATATTTTTTGACCTCTTAAAGGTGATCTCTCCAAAGCTATATTGAGGAGTAGAGAAGCTATAACTATAATATAAAAATGAATAAATTATTATTTAAGATTTTTGATTTTGGGAAATTAATAAAAATAAAAAAAAAAAAAAAACGAATAGTTCTCAAGAGGTCACCACAGAGAGAGAAATATTATTAATCTTTATTAATTTATATTAAAAATTATTATTAATTTTTGCTCCTACTTGAAATGTTTTTTTGAAAAAAAAAATGTTTTTTTTTCTGGTTTTCAGCAATGGATTATTTGAAGTATATTTGAGCTGCACTACCCTAATATTTTTGTTAAAATCTTCAAATCCTTACAGCTTACTGTTACAGCTTTAAGATTTATTTTGCTATACATATACATATCATAGTTTCAGACTTAAAAGCTGAAACGACTAAGATAGTTGTACGAATTAAATTATTCTCAGTTGTACGAATTAAATTATTCGCGTTAAAACTTTCCTACTCTTTTTGATCCATATCATCTTTACCGGCTTCAATTTACAATTATCATAAGATAACATTTCAAAATTATCAGTTTTGTGACTTACATCCATATACTCATGTATAAAATGTTGTAAAGTTTAATTTGTCTTATCAAACCCTCTACTTGAACATGGCTCTAAGTATGTTTCCAGTAGTTAATGCAATAAAATATTTTGTCTTTTGTCAGCATAAAATGAAGATTATTAAATGGATAATATTTCAAATTTTAGGAGCATTTCAAAAAATTATTGTATTCACGTGTCGATGTGTGTTTGGCAAAATGTTTCATTTATTTTAATGATTATATATATAGTATACAAAATTGGTATTTATAATAGTTTATATAGAGAATTACAATCTCGTCTATATGATCACATTACCATTGATCAGTAATCTGTTTATAGAGAATCATATAATATGTAACATATTACAAATTACGATTATTCTCCAATAAATTAATAAATTTTAAATCATTTCACTTATAGATTCCGAAATCACTAATTTGTCCAATAGATAGATCATTTAATTGGTTGAAAATAAGATTTATATGAATATCAAGTTGGTAACAACTATCCGATTATGTGAGTTATCTAAAATTTAGATTTGTAATAAAAAAAACTATGTTAAGTTGACACAATAAATTCTACAAAAAAATCTCAATGTTTTGGGAAATTTAAACATAAATAGTCCTACAACACCCTAAGCTAAAGCAGCTAAAATCATATATTAAAATAATTGTCTTATTTAATTAATACAATATAAAATGACACAAAATCATATATAATTTTTTAACAAAAATCATAAAATCATACATTTCCTCATATAATTATTGATTAAAGACGCATGTTTTATTATAAAGATTTATTGAACCGAACTATATCAAAAGATTCTATCAAAATTCACACATAGAAATATGTTTTAAATTAAGGTCGTGTGTCTGGTAAAAACATAAATTTAATTCAATGAATACAGTAAAAATATATAAAATTAATCTATAAGATATTAAATTAATTATTAGTGGGACAATAAAATAATAATCATAGGTGGAAGAGAAGTTATTTTCTGAACTGAAGATATGAGTGAAGTGTATGACCATAAAATTTGACAAATGGAAATACTAGCGTTAAATACCCAAACTCAAACTCCTTTAGTTGCTTGGCTATACAGTCTGATCGAAGTTAACGTATTTATTAGCAAAGTGTATGACCACAAATGATACCCTATAATCACGTACAACATTTGGTACCCGGTAGATCTATTTCGGATTAAGACAGTACAAAAGCATATCGTTAGATCGGATAACACCCCAAGTTGTATGAGCCCCAAAATTTACTGGAATATCACAAACTGTAACAAAATTAAAGATATCCTGTATAATATGAACAAATCAGCGACAAGCTAATATCAAGTCGTCAAAATTGAATTCATTCATTAGAAATATATAGAATGGTTCGATGCGCTGCAACGATGAAGTATAGTTCTCGATTGATGTGCATAATGCGACATTTAGGCCTTAAAAGATTTGGGGGCAAATTAATCTCTCAAATTAGTTTCAAAGTCAAATTATATTCCAAATAAACAATTTTTTGCCCATAATTTAAGTTTTTTTTTAAAGATTTATATTATTTTTGTTTAATTGAATTTTGAATTTTCTATGTTAAAACACTTTATATTCTATAAATGAAACTTTTATTTAACAAAACAAAAAGATTTCATTTTCAATAAAAATAAAATGATGTAAATTATGTCTATACATAACAGATAATTCAATTTACTATTTCGTATATCGTATATTATAAAAGAAAAACTTTTTTTCTTTATCCCTCTCTATGTGAAAAAAAAACGTATACAAATTTCTTTTGAAATTTGGTATACAATTCCAAAAAAAAGCACCCCCAGTGAAACGTGCTCAGCATATTTTTATATTAAGAAAAAATCTATTGTGAATATATATGTATATTAAAACATCGAATTATTATATATATAAAAAATGTACAATAATACAGTCATATCAATTGAACCGGAAAATGTGTCCAAATTTTCAGAATCTTATTTGCAACTTTGATTTTTTGTTTATTTTCATTTCTCCCTTGGGTAAAAAAATTAGTTTACTCTTTAGATTTTATAACAAGCTTTTATGTTTTTTTTTTTTTTTGGTATTAATATTAATCACGATATGATACAAACTTATTTACAGGAAAATAATTGTAACCTTTAAAAGGATATGTATATTTAATAGAAAACATATAAAATATTACAAAACTATTAATCGCTGAAATAAATATCCTCTAACTATTTCGAGTTTAATACGATAATTCGAAATAGTGTTAAAAAAGAAAGTTAGAAAAGGACACAAACTGTGATTCTATTATGACTAATGGCCGATTTCACAGTGTAAGGCTTAAAACTTAACTTAACTGATTGTATAGCTCAAACCTGTGTAACTTATGCTCACTGGGTTACTTAATCAAAATTTTCTCTAAGCTTAGCTAAGATTTAAATGGCAAATGTTTAAGCTTCACTGTGAAATCGGTCATAAGGGTATTATTAAAACTCGAACAAATCAGAAGAAAGTTTTTAAAACATAAATTTTACGCGTGTATTTTTTATAAATGGTGCCATAGCAAATATGGCAAATATGAAACAGTCGATCTCAAGGAAGCCACGAAGTGTAAACTATACAAATCTACGTTACTTTACAAATCTGATTTGCAACTGTTGGAATTCTGACCGGACTTCACTAGCATATTCACGTATTAACGTATGGATCAGAAAACTCCCTACTAGACTACTATTTTAAATTACTGTCAGAGAGTATTCCTAAGTCCTTCAATATTATATTTCCTTGCGATGAAAATGGTGAATTTATATTTATTAACTATTCGTGAACTGGCTAAAACTAATGCCTATCACGCCGTGTACATTTTTTAAGTTGCTAGGAATAGCTAAAACATTAATAACTTGCTTGTCAAAATAAGATGAGATTTAATAGCTAAACGGTCTGTCAAAGATTTATTATTAACAGATCAAAGGGTCTTCATATGTGAAATTTGTATTTATATCTGAGAAGTTGATAACCTTTACAATTATCAACTTCAAATTTGAAATACAAATTGATTTAAATGAAATTAATTTTGTTTATGATCTTTGTTACAAATTTTTTTAATAAAATATTAATTCTTTTATAAATAAAATAATTAATTTTTCTTGTACAATAATAAAATGTAAAATTCTTTAATCAAATATGAAAATTTTACAATGTAAATTATTTCTTTTTTATTTATAAAACTATACCTTCAAACCTAAAATTATTTGATTATCAAATGACATCCGTCAAAATATCACTTTATTCAAATATCAGCAATATTTCATCTCTCTGAAACTCGTAATTTAGGACAATAAAAATATAATAATATATACACAATCATTTTAATATATTGAAGGGTGATATAATTTTATTTTTTTATTTTTTGTCTTCAATCATGCATAAAATTTTTGTGGGTGGTTTTCATCCCTTATGAATATGGGTTCTTTTTATATATATAGTGTATAATATTCACTATAAGTAGATTATAGAAATATATACACAAGTGAATTTATATTGTAGTTTGTATTGTATTGTGAATTACTCCTTACATAACATAACCATTGACTAAAATAATTATGTAAGTATGAGCTTAGGTTTTATATTTTAGGAGGGGTTATTTTATGTTCAACATAAATTTTACATAATATTTCCAGTCAAAACATCATAATAATCTTTTTGACATGTTGGTTAATTTTATTTTTTTATTGATACATTGTTTATTTAATTATGCGGTTTAAAGATGTAAATATTTTGAATTGAATAAAAATAATTTTTTAAAGTTTTATTAAAAATTTATTCAAAGAAAAAAAAAATCGGTAATAATATCAATTATAATAATTTCAGATTATGAAAGATACTAAAGTGCTGTCTTTTCAATAATATTTTTTTTTCTTAATGGAATTATTTAATTATAATGTTATTACTAAAATGAAATTTCTTTAGATTTATATATAGCTATACAATACATTCAGTTAAGTTACAGGATATAATAGATTATTATTGTAAATTTCATATATCATCAAGTATAGTAAATATAGGATACCATCTATTCCACTCTGGTGAATCACTTACTATATAATTAGTATAGCTTCTTTTTGGAATTTTGATTCAATCTCTTAATTTAAAGGTGTAAGCACAATATATGTATATCGATCACTGAAGTATTGAATCTTAAGGTTAGGTTAGGTTAAGAAGGGGCGTGAAGATACAAGGACAACACGCTTCACGAGCGATCTCGATGGGTCCATTGTGGTCCTTGTGCAAATGCAAAAGTTTTAAAAACTAAGCCACTCCTATCAAAAATTCTACTAACATTTATAAAGAGAATAATTCTCTACAAAGGTAGGACACCAAATACATTTTTTTGAAATTGGTGTAATTAAACAACGCTATGTTAACTGTAACTATAATAATATTAATAACGTAAAATTATAGGTATAATGTAACTCATGACTATCCAAAGCTGCCCTTTACAGTAAATTTCTAAATACTGCGTATATTTAAAATCAACTGTTAATTTATGTATTTAAAATCAACTGTTAATTTATGTTTTGAACTACCTAATTTTAAGCTTAATTTAATTAATTTTCATCTATTATTGATACTATTTTAAAATATAATATATTTTTTAAATTCATTAGCACTTAAAATATTTACAATTTTAGACCCAAAAATTGATGGACAACAGCATAAATGAAAATCATTTCATCATTATGCTATACATAAGCGGATACTAGCCAAGCGTCGTGTTCAACAAGAAGCGGAGGCTATCAAAAATAACGATTTTTCAATCAAAGGACATTCTACCTAAAATACTATTTCTATAAATAATTTTCACACCACATCGTTTTGAAAAAAGTATATTTCAAAACTTTTGCCTGCAGGGGTAATACATTTTTTGACATTATATTATTTGCGATTAATAATTTTAATGTTTTTCATAGAACCGCCATAAACATATTGTATTTTATTTTAATAATCGTTTTACAATTTACTTTACTATTGTTAACTTTTGTTTATTATTGTGGTGGCCTTTATTTTAACTAACTTATTTAATTTAATATTTAAAAGTGTTATAATTCTTGATGTTATAATAAAATAAATAAAGATGAAAATTATAATATTTTAAAAGGATTGTACAAAGAAATTTAAGATAAATTCAGTTCAAGGAAAATAAATAGAAAAAAACACGAAATAATGAATTCACTAGATAATAAACACTGTTCAACAACATGTGATTCTTGCAGAAACGGAAATAAACCCGGAATTTTACACATTTTTAATCAACAAATTTTTAATAAAAATCTCAATCTAAAAGAACGAATTGGAACTATATTCGATGTAATGGAATTACAAGAAAGTTTTGCACTTTATCATGTTAAATCTCTTCCACATCATGATTTGACATTGAAACAAATTAAACAAAAAATAAAAGAAAGTTTGCATACTCGTCAGATTATAATAAAATAGTGGACATAACTACGAGTCATCTACTCCCCCCACTTAGAAGCTTTATTTTTAAAAATAAAGATTACCATAAAAAAAAAAAAACAAAAAAAAAAAAAAAAAGTTTGATAATTCGCAGAAAAACTTGATTTATACAAAAAATAATTATAATTAATAAAAATTACACTTATAGAACATGCCAAACTTTTCAATAGCCTTTAAACTTTAAAAGAAAACCATTGTATTAATTACATAACAAATATTCGATAGACATGCGGCTTTAAGCAAACCCCACTAATTTTTTTTTTATATTAAGTTTTTTATATATTTCAGAAAAGGTTATATTGAAATATATTACTGCCTATCAATCATCACTTTAAGTGAGAATGAGAAATTTTTGTTATTAATGATTGATGAACTTTTATGCTGCGTATGAATTCTATGGCCACACAAAACTACATATTTTATGTATATGATTGTTTGAGCCTATAACTCTGTATGTAAAAACCTGTAACGTAACGAAATGAAATTGAGGAAGATATTTGTGTCAAAAAAAAAGGAATTCAAAATATAAAATCATATAATATTTTTATATACTAAAAAAAGATTTATGCATCATAAATAATCAAAATATAAAGATATAAATCATAAGAATCAAAAAAAATTAAAAAAAAAAATGTTTTTTTTTTCTTTAAAATGGAAACCGCTGAATTACAAATATGTGGATAAATATTTACTAAAAAATTTTGCATACAGCTAGTATCATTTCAGTTTTGTAGAGATCAAGAAGTTCATGAAACTGTCATTATTATTTTATTAATATTAATATTTTATAAAATATTTTATTGGTCATTTGGTAGGTTCATGTTCAAAATTAAGACAGAACAATCTTGATAAGTTCATAATCCAGATTTTTCAAAAATATTTTTAAAAATCTTTATAGAGACTATAATGAGATTTGTTGTTGTGTATTTTGAATGGATCCCGGTTATTTTAGTATTAGTTATCTAGCTCCATCCTCATGTTACCAAGAAAATGGAATCCTGAGAAAGAGACTGATTATGTATTTGTTTAGATCAGCGAAAACAAGCATAAGAAGATATATATTACTACTATGTCTAAGCTTGATTTCTTGCACTTTATCATATACAGAGAAAAAATATTACTATCCACAAGAGATTGAGCTCTGATGCTTCCATCAAAAAAAAAATATTAATAAAAATTAAATAAAAATAAATACATAATGTATTTAATTATTAGAAAAACCAAATATTTAAATTTCAATTATCAGTCTACCACTTACATAGGGGTACTACGACATTTCGTGATAATGCTTGAAACAGACGTGCGTTTTTTTGCTGCACAGCACTGCATGCGTTGCCGGATAGTCAATTAGTCAAATATTTCTTGTGCGTCCGGCGGTGCAGTGATTTATAACATTTTAATATTTGTTGTGAAATAAAAAAAAATGGAATTAGAGATATCATGCAGCAACGCACTGCATGCACCAACCACGTCTAATGGTTTTTAATTTTGGGCAAAATTTGAAATTTTTAGAGCTAAAGTATTTCCAAAAGTATGACAGCTTCCACCAGCTGTCTACGGTAAGGAAAAACTGAAAAAATAATGTAATAATAGCGTCACAAAAAAAAAAATAACAAATTACCACTACGCACAACAAAAATGTATTACAAAAACGTATTCTAAAGAAACGCTCGTTTTTCAAAAAGAGCTTTCGATATTTTTAGAAATTGTGACAATCGAAAAGCTTATAACAAAATTGTAATGAACTGTCACAGAATGACATAAAGAATTAAGAAAGCTTGCATAATGATTAACTTGATCAGTGTATTAATATAAGACACCGAATAGGAAGCATAATATATTACTTCCATTTTAGGGGAAACCCTGTTTAACAAAATCTTTAATATTTTAAATCGTGAGCTGCCAACAATAACTTAAAAAAAATACTAATATTATTCTTGTATTTAATGACAAAATAATACAAATATTTTAAAGAAAATTCACAGTAAAAAATGAAGTGAAAAATATAAAAAAATTGTTTATAAAAAAAAGATACTTATTCAGTTGTATAATAGTACACAATTGCCAAGTCTTGTCTTGTGAAAAAATTTACTTAATCGATATTTAAATAAGTAATAAATTTCTTTATTACTTAAATATATAAGTTTTTAAAGTTATTATCAACATAAAATTATAAAAGTCTATTCATAATTATAAGTTATTGTTTTTGACGGTTAATCTAAAAATATTCTTAAATTTATTTAATCAAAACAAACATACCAGAAAAAGAGAGCAATTTCTGGATGTATTAAATTTAATTGAATATCAGGGCTGGGTTAAATTGAATTAGGGTACGAATAATATTAACTCTAGAGATACTCTCCCTGGGCCGTGTACTACGGAACCGAATTAAAATGTAAAAAAAAAGTTGAGAGATATATAAATATGTGCATGAGAGTAGTTAAAGCGGTGCCGGTTTCTTCTGCGGAAAAATTATTGTCGTCTCATTAGTTACAATAACATTTTGATATAGTAAAACTGAGGTTACTAGATAAAATTAAAATTTATTATCAGTAATATATAAATTTAATTGAAATTAATTTTAGAATTTTACATCTTACACTTTGTTATCACACGAAATAAATACTGAATTTATAATCCAGTTTATTAAGCTTGGTATACACATGAAAAGTGACAAGGTCATGATTTTCTTGTACATTTATGAAACATTGAAAACTTATATAATTCAATTATTTTCAATTGCAATTATATTTATAAAATATAGAAATATTCACATAATTTGTCAAAATATAAATTATTGAAGTGATTGATACTTACTTTTTTCACTCCTCGTCTGCCATATTAGAATTATAATTGTAAGGAAAGGTTCACATTGTCCCAGAAACACAACGAGTCTATTGCCAATTAGCCCAATTATTAAAAACCCCCACGCGTAGTGTTATCAAAGAAACCGAGGAAGTTTTTAACCGACTACATGTTCGCAAATCCTAGTGGAGTCTGGTACGAGCCAATCCAGAATGTGAAGGATTGGTTCCGTAAGTAAACCTGTTAATGTTAATGTGCGTAGCTTATTTCTGATCGCGGGTTCTTTAGTTTGAATTGTTTTCTTTTTTTGAGTGTTACTCTGTCGGAGTTCGCCAGTTCGTGTGCTTAAATATTAAACACATTAATCATTAAGTAAATATTAACGTCTGCTCAAGAAGTGAAGATGTATATGAAAAGCATTTAATTGCTCATGTGTATACTAAGCTTTAAAGAAAAATTCAAAATAACATGGGCTACACTTATATAAATAATAAACATTATCTGAGTGTTATCAAAAATTCTATATCTAAAAATTATTGTACAGAAAAATTTAATTCGGTGAAATTGTATAAAAATAGCTCATATTAAAATATTTTCGCTTGTCAAACTTAAACATAGAAATCTATAAGATTAGTTTTTTTTCAGTCTGGTATATAATTCTAAATAATGTGAACATTATATATAAAATTTAAGTAAATTAATATTTAAAAAGTATATTAATAAAATTAATTAAAATCAAATAAAAAACGTGGAACTTAAAAAATATTTAAATGGTGTAAACAATAATCGTAAATCTATTGGTAGTGTAGTTGTTTAATTTAAGAATACAATGTGTCAATTTTGTATTAAATATTTTATGAGTCAATATAGTTAATATCAAAATGAATCTATCATTAAATGAAAATGATGGTATTAGTAGCCGTATTATAAATCGTGGACCTGGCATATTATATATTTTTAATCATGAAGATTTTAATAAATTTAATGAATTAAATATTAAAAATAATATTAAATTAACTCAACGTTTGGGAACTGAACGTGATGTTAAATTATTAACGGATTCTTTTCAAAATTATGATATTGATAATATTGTATATAAGGATTTAACACTTTTTAAGATTCAAGAAGAAATTGCAAAAAGTTTGTAAATATAAATATTTTACTCAATTTGGTAAAAAATATATAATTAATACGGAAATTTAATATTATATTTAAATTACAGTTTCAACAACAGATTTTTCAAATAATTCATGTATTATAATTGCTGTTTTGACACATGGTTTTAAAAATAATATACTTGCCGCCGCAGATTGTACCTACAATTTTGATGATATTGTTTTAAAAATATCGAAAAATGAACATTTAAAATCCAAACCAAAGATTTTTTTATTACAAGCATGTCGAGGTGAAAATAAATTATTTAATAATATGGTAACAGATGGACCTGAAGTGATTAAACTAGAACTGCATCCACAATATTATTATGGCGACGAAAAATATATACTGCACAGTGCTACACAAGGTATACAATATTGAAATTTATGTAAAATATTGACAGTGTTTAATTGCATTCGTCACAAGACATGTTAAAAGATACAAATTTAAAACAACTTTTATAAAGTTCCTATAATAATTCACAATAGAAATAAATTAATATATGGAATAACTATCAAATAAATATTGATCTAAAATATGGAAATCGCTTAAAATTGGCATTGATTTCCTCAAAGAGGTTTCATTATATTTTATTGCTACTAATTTTATATGGATGCTGAACCATAAGTTTATTTATAATAAATAAAATACATTTAATTGTAACAAGCTAATGACTTTTAAAAGTGAGACATTTGTAGTTAGGAAATGATCTCAACCGCGTTAGCATCTTTCCAATTCTTAAAATTAAAATTACATATTTCGAATTTTATTACTGGATCATTTTAATTTAAATTATCAAAAATTATATCACTGTTAAAATTAATAATATTCCATTTTACAGCATTTACGTCTTATCGTGATCCATTAAATGGATCACCATTTATTCATATATTTTGTGAATTTCTCAACAATTATGGTCTTTATAAAACAATTGATGAATTATTTACTTTAGTGAGGATAGAAGTTCTAAAAATATCAAAGTTAATTATATTAAATAAAATGTATTTGAAAAATTATATATTCTAATAATGATTTACAGAGGCTTTCAAATACCTGAGATTACAACAAATGCTGTGAAACCTTATGTTTTTGGTAAATGTTTGATGTAAAATTTAAAAATGAAATTATATTACAAAATATTTAATTTTAGGAGATTATTGCCAGGGAGCTGCTGGAGTTTCATTATCATCAGAATTAGAAGAATCAGGTACGTTATTAAGTTATCAAGGAAATATTAGATTTTGATTATATTCAAATTTGATTTTATTTTAGCAACGAATGATGGACCATCAAGTGTGGTATCTATAAATGTGCCTGAAATTGTATACAGAAAATATCATAGTCCAAAAGTGGTAGAAATATTTGGTATTTTTCTTCTTTTTAAATATTTTTTTTTTTTTTTACAAAATTACGAAGTTAGGAGAAAATATTGTTATTTTTTTTTCGATAGTTTATTCAAAAAACATAATTCCAAAATTAATAAGCGTTAATGGTATTAAGAGTTTCACTTTCACAATTTGAATTCGCCTTGATTGACCGAAATTTACTTTGTGGACATTCGTTAACTTTCGTCGACTTGGATAAATACTATCGATATTGTAAATGATTTACAGAGTATAAATGGGAATTTATTTTTATTAAAGTAATCTAGTTTTTGTATAAATTAATTTAACTAGTGCATTATTTTACTTCATTACAATCAAAAGGGATTTCAAATTTTAGAAGCCGAGAGCAAATGACATTGTATGTGTAGATCTTTAAATTTTTTAGTTAAACATAAATTTGCATTAATTACGAAAAATGTCAGAGTGGGTAAATTTAATATACATCAATTCCAATTCAATAATACAAAATGTTTTAAATATAAACTCTTCTGACTCTCTGATCTCGACTTAGTAAATATTGTAATTAATTATATTTATAATTAAATATGAATTTAATTTAATAATTTTTAGGCTTATACGGCTCTACACAAATGACTCTATTGGACTACTAGGCAAGTTGCCCAATATTATTGACCGTCTGTCTATACTAAGTTATTGTATTTGATGCCTTTGATCAATATATTGAAAATATCATAATTATAGATGTAATTATAGATTTATTTAAGCTATCAAAATAATATTGACTAGTTTAGGTTCTTTTCATTTATGAATTACATAATAACAAAATTGTTGAAATTAATTAATAATTAAATAGTAATTATAAATAATTTATTAATATTAGTTTCATCTTCAATTACATATTCATTTAATAATATATGAATTATATACATATATACATTCTATATATTTTATCCATCATTGGCCGGTTACTCTATAAGTGACGAAATTACAGATTCCGACAAAACTGGTAAACATATTTGACAGTGTGGGTAAATTGTATTCGTAAACGCACTAATCATAAAAAGTCTAAGATAATTTTAAAAATGAATAAAGCTACAGCGAGATTCTAAGAAAGCATGCAATGAGATTAGGACTCATGCAATGATATCTTCCATATGTCGGGGATGTATGGCAGGAAGATGAAACGATGATTCACTTGTTATATCACTGTTCCCCGGTCCAGCAAAAAAGGTACAAAAAACTAGGTAAATTCTTTATAGATAATCTGAAAGATGCGGGTAAACTAAAGTCGGCCATGGTGATTTCGTTCATTAAAGAAGTGGGATGGGTCCACACGCTGTAGCACTGGTACAGTGTTCGGCTAGAGGGTATAATAGGCCAATTTTTATGTGGTCTATGTGCGAGGGAGGTGCGATCTTCCCACTCCCTTAAAACGAACCAACCAAATTGTATTCATATAATTACGAATGAAATTTTTTAAACTTTAAAATTTCTATATTATATAATTAAATTTATTATATAATTAAATTCTTTGATTCGGTTCACTTACCTGTGTAGTAACAGCAACAAGATTTCTTCAATTTGATAAGATTTATATACATAATCTGAACTGAAATAATAGAATAAAAAATTTTCAATTAATTTTTGTATATTATATATAATATGATTTTTTTTTTGTTAAAGATTCTAAATTTTCTGAGGATACAAGGGAAAAAACTAAAAAGAAATCATTTCCAAATTTTTTTAAGAATATCGGGTAAATTTTCAGTTTATTATTATATAATAAATAAAGTCTATAATCAAAAAAATAATAATTAGAAATTGGATAATTTGCAGATTCAATTTAAAGAAAAAATCAGTTAACTATGAACCTTCAACTTCAGTTGATCGCAATACTGTAATAACTGAAGAAGGTAATACTGATTTATATATGTATATTAAATATTTAAAGTACAATTTTATTTTAATTACAAGTACAATCCGATAAATGGTTAAAGTTTTGTCCACATAATATACCGTCTAATACTGTTATAGCTGGTGTCGATCTTGATCGTGAAATTATTCATGTTGGACGTGCTTATTATAAAAATGATTTATTGCCTGGTAAAGTTTTTTTAAATAGATCATTAATAGCAATATCTTATAATTATGAAGAACTTGGATTGGAAACTTTTGAAATATTAACTGGTAGTGGTTATAGTTGGGTCAAAGCAGAACGTTATGGTTCTGTACCTAAAAATGCAGTTCGTGGTGGCTGGACAGAATATGGTGAAACATTATATATAGGACGAGCAAACCATGATGGTTCTTTAACACCAGGAAAAATTCAACTATCCGAACATTGTCTTTATATACCATTTGGTGGTAGAGAAATTAAATTACTGAATTATGAAGTTTTAGTAAAATCATGATAGATAAAAATAAATATATAAAAATACCGATAAAATTTATAAAATATTTATGTATATTTATTATGAAAAAGATTAAATATAATTTTTAATTTATTGTAAGAAAAATATATTGGTAAATATAAATGAAATCAATCCATTTATAACTTCCTTTACATAATGATTGAATATTGCATATATTTAGGTGTTTTGTTTTTTAAATATAGAAAAGCCTTGTTGTTGTAAAAATATATAGAAATTATGTTTTGTGAAAAATTTAATTTTAATTGTAAATTTAAGAATATATTCAAATGCAAATAAAAAAGTAAATTTATAATTCAAAAGTCGATGTTATGAATTTAATTGCAAAAAAGTTGCCAGAAAAATTAATATTAATTATTAATGGAAACTGTAGCTACAATTTACAAATGTATCGTAAAACAATTTATTATAAAATATTGTATTAGACTTTGATCTGGTTCCAATCAAAGACAATATAATTGTCTATGTTCCAATCTAAGCTTTTAAGTTTACTTTAGGGAGGCCATGATAAAGGATCGAATAAGAACTGTATTTTTTTTTCAATGAGATTGATATTAGATATGTCGAAAGTCCTGTCATTCAGTTTCATTACATTATATCGAAATCACAATAAAAGGTTATACATTTATTATAATAATTCAATTTCGCACGAATACGTATTAAAATAATTAGGCAATATTTTTGGTAGCCAAGATCGTCCATTAGTAAAGCCTACAATTAAAAGTGTAATTGTTCCAGAGAACCTACGTGAATCGGTTTAACGATAATTATACCTGTCCATAATGACCATATAGCAAGTTTTGAACAAAGATTAAGCTGTTAAGCCTTGGTGCACTAATTATACCCCAACATCATTCACTAAGGTACTGGTTTTTTAGATCATTGGATCATTGAAATAAAGTACTATTATTTCTGAAAAATATCATTTTCACTTTAATGGCTATACGTTATCAAGCAAAATTGTCGCATTTGGGTTTCTGAACATCCAAAGGCAGTTATTGAGCAACCATTACATTCATATTGTGTCACTGTATGGTCCATATAGATGGTGTTCGCTACAGAGACCTATGACCAATGATATACTCGATTTATTGAAAACAGATTTTTTGGACGAATAATATAATCATAATGTGAATTGACCTCGAAGAATATGTGAGTTAACACCATTGTGGGATATGCGAAAAATAAGGTTTATTAGAATAATCCACAAACAATTCAATACCTCAAGGCCAATATCCAATGCATTACCATGATTCATGACATAGAGCATAAATGTGATTAAAAATTTCGTCCATATGGATCAATGTTTATAAATTTGCTTCGTGGTGAACATTTGCTCGATATTATTTTTCATCCATAAGTTTCTACAACAAATTTCAATAAAGAATGACAAATCTTTCAAACATAATGTAACCAAACAGTTTCTTCGAAAGATTTAAAATTTAAAAAAAAAGTTCTTATTGATAGACCGTGTGTAACATGAATTGGGTATTGTAAATATTAAATGAATTATTGTAAAACAAATAGGTACGATGAAACTATACGTCCTTTCTTTATGAGCCATCAAGATGTTTCAGTTTTAAAATTAAAATTATAAAAATATTATATAGTAGAAATAATTTGAGTAGTGATAAATTGTTAAATGCGTTAAATCTTCTTTAACTAACTATATTTATTTTATTTATGTTTACCAAATCTTAAGATTTGTTTAATAGGAATGGGAATCCAGCTAATTTTATTTCTTTCTAAAATTTCACACTGTTCATATTATTAAATATGTTAAAAGTGAGCAGTTACACTACGGGTTTGAAACTATATTTTTATACCTATGATACAATACATAAATCATAAAGTTTTAAATGTTAAATTATAATTTAGTTTTTAAAGTTATTTTAATATATACGGGAGCATATTATTAAATATTTTTTTAAAGTTCAAAATCAACCATTAATTTTACTTAATAAACTATTTAATATTTATTTATATTATTAAATCTACGTCTATGGTCTATCATTACATAATCGTGGTAGTTACAAAATAATAGAAATATAATAATAATTTATAATTTGATATATTTAAATCGAACCAACTCATCAAAAATTCTTATTAAGCTCAGAATTTATAAATTGATAATACAGTAGCGGACTGGCTGATTTGATCGGTATTTTCTTCAGCCTTTCATCGGACGTTTTAGACCGTCCCACCGGGAAATTGCCAGTTGTCCCGCCGCCCCAGTCCGCCATTGATAATAGACTATCTAAAGTTGATAGTTCAGGGTTAGGCACACAAATCCATTATTCAGTTGTTTAGTTTGTTTTAATTAGATTGGAATTTGTTTTAATAAAATTGCTCATTTCACAAGGCTGAAATATTGTCAGTTCAGTTCAGTCAGTCATTCATTCACTAATCATAATCTAAGATTGATCTCTGTATAATGCTCCTGATCCCGATCCAGAGTGAAAATTACTCATTTTGTGCAACAGCAAGAATTTACACAATTTATTTCTTCAACACAAAATATGAACCATTCTGTATAAAGATTGTTTTTTATGTATCAAGAATCAAATTATTTTTTAAAATTTGTACTATCGTAACTGATAATTTTGATGATGTCTTCGCAATAAATTCTATTCAGAACAAAATACTGGGATTTCCAACATTTGCAATATTACTTCAAAAATAAAAAGATAATAATTAATAATCTTTAGTTCAAAGCTTTATTAAAATATTGATAAGGTATAAAAGCAAGTGCATTTTCATAAATAAAATTATTTGACTTTTAATCAACTAAAATGATTAAATATTTATGGAATATTTTTGTTTTTATTACACTGTTCAATTTGTCTGTGGGAAATCATCGATGTACAAAATCGGAAACAACTGCAAGTGGATCAGCTATTAACAATAGACGTAAGTTCTTTTATACGTAATTAGTGAACATTTAAAATATTTTGGATGTGACAACGAGTCAGTAGTTATACTTACAAACGTGAATATTATGAATAGTGTTCAAGTAACTCAATTAATGGTTAAAATGATATATTGTCAGATTCTCACCAATAAATTGTTCGGTTAAAATACTTATAAAAATTTAACGATTCAGCAGAACTTTGAAAATGATCATTTTTTCCAAAAGTGCACTTGGAAATTATATCGAAGCAATACTGATGTATACATTTTTAGCCCAATTGTCTTAAATCGAAATAATTTATTATACTGGTAAATAGCTTCAAAATTTATTTCGCAATCCTATTTTTGATTAGGATGATGAATTAAAATTTTAGATGAACTAGGAGAATATATTAAAAATTATTATCTAGGAATATTTATTTAACTGGGTTAAATCTAACACCACAACCGTAATTTATACATAGTTAAATATTTCAATATAAAAATATGAGAAAAATCATTAATATGAGAAAGGTCGTTATCATTATCGACACCGTGATATATTACGACTACTTAAAAAATTGCAGCTGTATGTACTTTTTTTTAGCTAATAAAAAACTATTCTGAATAATTATTGAGTTTTGTTAATAAATCAACAGAAACGCAAATATTTAAAAAATTGTATAATTATTTAATTATATTTAATATATTGTTGTCAATACACAAATTATGATATTGCTATTTAAAATTAATTAAATAGATAAAATCTGCACTGGACAGTTGATTTTTCAAGATAATTTCGATGAATTAAATTCCAATAAGTGGCAACATGAGATAACTCTTGCTGGTGGTGGGGTATGATTAAAATATATGAAATATATAAAAAATTAATTATATAAAATTCAAATGATTTTATAGAATTGGGAATTTCAATGGTATACAAACAATCGTGATAATTCATTTGTAAAAAATGGAAAATTACATATTCGTCCATCTTTAACTTCAGATTTACATGGAGAACCTTTTCTATCATCGGGAACAATTGATTTGGGTGATAAGTAAGTGAAAAATAAATTTTGGTCGAATCAGAACAATATATTTTCGAATTGGAATATAACTTATTTAAATATTTAAAGTTCATCTACCAAAAATGTTCCATTTTAATTTTCGAATCCAATGATTTAATTAATAATAAATATTTAAAATTCAATTTAAATTCAAAGATGTACTTGGAGTGAATTTTGGGGTTGTAAACGTACAGGAAATCCAACTAATATTTTAAATCCAATTCGAAGTGCACGTATCCAAACAAAAGATTCATTTATCTTTAAATATGGACGTGTTGTAATTAGAGCAAAATTACCCGCTGGTGATTGGTTATGGCCAGCTATGTGGCTTCTACCAAAAAGTAATTTTTATGGTGGTTGGCCAATGTCTGGAGAAATTGATATGGTTGAAGGAAGGGGTAATAGAGATTTAAAATTGGTATGTTAAATAAAAATAATATAGAAAATATTAATACATGCTCGTTTTTTTTTTTTTTTTTTTCATATTTAAATAATTTAGAATGGTCAAAATATTGGAACAGAACAAATTGGATCAACATTACATTTTGGTCCAAATTCACAATTAAATGGGTTCAATCAAGCACATTTTGAAAAAACTTCACATAGAGGTCAAGGATATGATAAAAATTTTCAAGATTATGAAATAATATGGACACCAAATCATATTACATTTAAGCTTGATGGCAATGAAATTGATACAGTAAATGCTGATGAAGGTTTCTTTAAAAAGGGAAATTTTCCATCAAATATTGAAAATCCATGGAAGAACGGCAGTAATATGGCACCCTTTGATCAAGAGGTAATTTTATTTCAAATAGTTTTGGTAAAATAATATTTATTTACATAATAATATTTTTTTTTCAGTTTTATTTAATACTAAATTTGGCCGTTGGTGGAGTAAACGGTTACTTCCCTGATAACGCTCAAAATCCAAATCCAAAACCATGGCCTAATAATTCACCACATGCAGCAACAGATTTTTGGAATGCACGTTCTTCTTGGTTACCAACATGGAATTTAAATGATAAAAATAATGTAGACTCAGCTTTAATTGTTGATTATGTAAAGGTATATGCTTTGTAAATATTTGGTCAGGTGAAAAATCAGGATAAAAATATTGAAATGACTAACGAAATAATTTAAATTATGAAAAGTTAAATAAATATTTAGATATTATACAAAGGAATAAAATTGTTTTTATTTGTTGAAAAGGTTATTACCATTAATTAGAAAATAAAGAGGGAGATGATTCCAAAAATTAAAAAAACAACTATATATCAGACTGTAGACTTCCACATAGCATTGGACTATGTATGGGACCTTTTCATAGTCGAGTGTGTACTAAATGAATGACTTGGAAGGCAAATGTCTGAAAGAAAATTATTAGTTTTTGACCAGAAGCGACTAGAGTTGCAATAAGGTAGAGTGTGATACGTTGTGGCTCGTTATGATAAAATTATGAAGTACAAAAAGTTGAGAACTGTTAAGTATAGACCAACTTCCACATCGGTATTGTGTAATAAAATTGTGCTTTGCACAGCCTGCACAGGGATCCTCAACTTTAGAAATTGTATCTGTAATCATTTTTTTATTTACCTCTAATTAGTCACTTTCATAATATTTAAATATATTTTTTTATGATATTTTGGCGGCCTTTTTTAATAACCCACTTTACTAAAGTTAGATCTGTAAATTGCCTAAATTTCAAACTTTTGTGATTTGTAATATTAAAATTAACTGAGTTTGATGTAAAAGCTCTGAAAAAAGCTTTTTTACACTTTAAGGTTACAAATATAGTATTTGAAGATTTACTGGTTCAAGATATCGATCAAAAATTTAATGAAAGTTTGTACATATATATAATTTGTAAGATCTTTAAATTCACAACTTTTCAATTTTTAGTTTCAAAAGCAGATTTTTCAAAATATTCGTGTATAGTAGTTGCCTTCTTATCGCATGGTTCTAAAAATAATATGCTAGCGGCACATGATGATTATTACAATTTTTATGATATGGTGTCAAAGACTTTAACTAATCATACATTACGATCAAAACCAAAGATATTTTTGATTCAAGCTTGCCGGGGTAATATACATTTATTACCTTTATCTTTAAGAGGATACTTTCCTGATGGAGAACATAATGCGATAGAATACCAAAATTATTATTGCGATGAATTATATGTATTAGACGGTGCAACCGAAAGTAAAATATTACAGCTAATCATTTTCAAAATATAAATATGTATTAATTATATAATTATCATTAAATTTTCTTTTTTAGGATTTCAGGCATTGCGAGACGCAAATAGTGGTTCATTATTTATACAGGCATTTTGTAAATACCTTCTGCAATGTGGTAGCAAAAAGTCAGTTAGTTACATTTTCTGGAAAGCGCACGATGAAGTAAAATTCATATCAGAGTAAGGATTTTTACAATTATCATAATTTATTAATTTTATTTAAATATTTAAAGGTATCGCCAAGTGCCTCAAATGCAGACAAATACACACAATTCGTATATTTTTGGTGATTATTGCGAACCAAATTCTGAAATAAATTATGATTATATAAAAAATAAACTACAATTATTAATTTATATTCCATCAAATTATGGTATAATACTAATTTTATTTATCGTTAATTTTATTATTGATTTATTGCTAAATCATTTTGAAAATAGATACAATAAAAGAGAAGAGAGTACAACAAACATTCTCTTCCTTTTATTTGGTTATATCCAGGCAATTTTTTTTTGACTTATACCGGCATTCAATTGTAACTATATGTAATTATATCGGGATTTGTAATGTTGAATAGAAATGTGCAACTGAATCAATATAATTTTAAAATTTTGTTTTACTTTCTTTGGACTCTTAAGCCTGGGCTACATTGTTTCGATCAGTTCATTTCAGTTTCGATTCGATTTGATTTGATTCGACGGTTAAGTTGACTGAACACATAGTTACCGATCGCAATTGATTAAACCACATATATTTTGTTTTTGTTATTTTTGAAACAGTCAAGTTTCATTTCTCTTGACATTTCCTTCAGTTTGGATTCACAAAATTCTAATCGTTGCAAACTCTTTCGATTCGATTCGTTGCGATTCGACCTATGTGTCACTCAATCGATTTCCCATAGAAAATATATGGAGACGTCAAATTTGAACTTTACGAAACGAATCGAAACTGAACCGATCGAAACAATGTAGCCCAGGCTTTATAATGTACGAATTAGCGCAATTTATCCAAATAAGTGAACCTAAAGGGCCCCATACACAATCACACATGTTATCAAACTTGGTGTGTCACGCAAAAAAAAAATTTTCACACACCGTCACACATGTTGTCAAACATCAGTTTATTATTAAACTGCGAACTTCGAAGCGAAAGGTCGGACATTTTTGTGTGAGCTTTAATAATTGACACACATAATAATTGATGTTTAATAATAATTGATGTTTCTTGGTCTTTCAGGAAACTTAATTCCTCGAAATACCATAATGTTGACTAATTATCTTCAGTTCCGACACCCGATGTTTCGCTTATTAAAACATTGTTCAATTCGCGCCTATATGGACTACTTATGCTATTAAGTTTTCTGTTCACCATTTCTAAATTTGCTTTTGGCTCGATTTCGTTAAATTTTTCTAACATTTATTCATATCCAATATTTTTTAAAACTATTTTTATATACATCGCTTTTACATTTCCACAATTTGGGATGTTCGTGATATAAATTAAAAAAATCTTGCCACAATTATAGATTTAATACTGTCGACATGTTTATCTTACAAAAAAAATTTCTGACGAATGTGTGACAAAACAGTAAAAGAATTTATTATAAATTATTTTATTCGATTTTTGATATTAAAAATCTCTTTTCAATCTAAGCTTTTAAGTCATATCAGAAAACAAATGAACTCACCTTACTCGATAATATAACACGATACGGAATTGTGTCGTGTATTGAAACTATAAAATAAATTATGTATGGTATAATGAAACTATACGTCTTTCCATTATGAACCATTAGTAATAATTTGTAGTAGAAATAATTTCAGTAATGATAAATTGTTAAATACGATAAATCTTCTTTAACTAACTATATTTATTTTATTTATGTTTACCAAATCTTAAGATTTGTTTAATAGGAATTGGAATCCAGCGAATTTTATTTCTTTTTAAGATTTCCCATTGTTAATATTATTATAAATATGTTAAACGTGAGCACTTACAGTACGGGTTAATTTAATATATTTAAATCGAAACAATTCATCAAAAATTCATATTAAGCTCAGAATTTATAAATTGATAATAGACTATCTAAAGTTGATAGTTCAGGGTTAGGCACGCAAATCCATTATTCATGAATTTTGAAACAGTCATGAGATCAATATAGAAGCATGATTTATGCTTATTTACATGCAGTGGTTTGATTTAATTAGATTGGAATTTGTTTTAATAAAATTGCTCATTTCACAAGGCTGAATAGTCAGTCAGTCATTCATTCACTAATCATAATCTAAGATTGATCTCTGTATAATGCTCCTGATCCCGATCCAGAGTGAAAATTACTCATTTTGTGCAACAGCAAGAATTTACACAATTTATTTCTTCAACACAAAATATGAACCATTCTGTATAAAGATTGTTTTTTATGTATCAAGAATCAAATTATTTTTTAAAATTTGTACTATCGTAACTGATAATTTTGATGATGTCTTCGCAATAAATTCTATTCAGAACAAAATACTGGGATTTCCAACATTTGCAATATTACTTTAAAAATAAAAAGATAATAATTAATAATCTTTAGTTCAAAGCTTTATTAAAATATTGATAAGGTATAAAAGCAAGTACATTTTAACAATTTAAATTATTCGACTTAAATTAACCGCAATGATTAAACATTTACGAAATATTTTTGTATTTATTACACTGTTCAATTTCTCTGTGGGAAATCATCGATGTAGAAGATCGGAAACAACTGCAAGTGGATCAGCTATTAACAATAGACGTAAGTTTTTTTAAACGTAGTTAGATTTAAAATATTTTGGATGAGTCAGTAGTTACATAAAAGCAAACGTTAACATTACGAATAAGGTTTTCAAGTACAAAAAAAAAAAACTCAATTAATGGTTAAAAATGAAATATTGTCAGATTTTCATCAATAAATTATTAAATTTGTCGGTTGAAATTCTTATGAAAAGTTAACAATTCAGCAGAACTTTGAAAATTATCATTTTTTCCAAAAGTGCGAAACAATATGTACTGATGTATAAATTTTTAGCCCAATTGTCTTAAATCGAAATAATTTATTATATTCTGGTAAATAGCTTCAAAATTTATTTCGCAATCCTATTTTTGATTAGGATGATAAATTAAAATTTTAGATGAACTAGGAGAATATATTAAAAATTATTATCTAGTAATATTTATTTAACTGGGTTAAATCTAACTATAGTTAAATATTTCATTATAAAAATCATTAATATGAGAAAGGTCGTTATCATTATCGACACCGTGATATATTACGACTAATTGTAGCTGTATGTACTTTTTTTAGCTAATAAAAAACTATTCTGAATAATTATTGATTTTTGTTAATTAATCAACAGAAACGCAAATATTTGAAAAATTGTATAATTATTTAATTATATTTAATATATTGTTGTCAATACACAAATTATGATATTGCTATTTAAAATTAATTAAATAGATAAAATCTGCACTGGACAGTTGATTTTTCAAGATAATTTCGATGAATTAAAATCCAATAAGTGGCAACATGAGATAACTCTTGCTGGTGGTGGGGTATGATTAAAATATATGAAATATATAAAAAATTAATTATATAAAATTCAAATGATTTTATAGAATTGGGAATTTCAATGGTATACAAACAATCGTGATAATTCATTTGTAAAAAATGGAAAATTACATATTCGTCCATCTTTAACTTCAGATTTACATGGAGAACCTTTTCTATCATCGGGAACAATTGATTTAGGTGATAAGTAAGTGAAAAATAAATTTTGGTCGATTCAGAACAATATATTTTCGAATTGGAATATAACTTATTTAAATATTTAAAGTTCATCTACCAAAAATGCTCCATTTTAATTTTCGAATCCAATGATTTAATTAATAATCAATAAAACTCAATTTATATTCAAAGATGTACTTGGAGTGAATTTAAGGGTTGTAAACGTACAGGAAATCCAACTAATATTTTAAATCCAATTCGAAGTGCACGTATCCAAACAAAAGATTCATTTAACTTTAAATATGGACGTGTTGTAATTAGAGCAAAATTACCCGCTGGCGATTGGTTATGGCCAGCTATGTGGCTTCTACCAAAAAGTAATTTTTATGGTGGTTGGCCAATGTCTGGAGAAATTGATATGGTTGAAGGAAGGGGTAATAGAGATTTAAAAATAGTATGTCAAATAAAAATAATATAGAAAATATTAAAACATGCCCGCATTTTTTTTTTTTTTATATTTAAATAATTTAGAATGGTCAAAATATTGGAACAGAACAAATTGGATCAACATTACATTTTGGTCCAAATTCACAATTAAATGGGTTCAATCAAGCACATTTTGAAAAAACTTCACATAGAGGTCAAGGATATGATAAAAATTTTCACGATTATGAAATAATATGGACACCAAATCATATTACATTTAAGCTTGATGGTAATGAAATTGATACAGTAAATGCTGATGAAGGTTTCTTTAAAAAGGGAAATTTTCCATCAAATATTGAAAATCCATGGAAAAACGGCAGTAATATGGCACCCTTTGATCAAGAGGTAATTTCATTTCAAATAGTTTGGGAAAAAAAATATTCATTTACATAATAATATTTTTTTTTTTTTTCAGTTTTATTTAATACTAAATTTGGCCGTTGGTGGAGTAAACGGTTTTTTCCCAGATAACGCTCAAAATCCAAATCCAAAACCATGGCCTAATAATTCACCACATGCAGAAACTGATTTTTGGAATGCACGTTCTTCTTGGTTACCAACATGGAATTTAAATGATAAAAATAATGTAGACTCAGCTTTAATTGTTGATTATGTAAAGGTATATGCTTTGTAAATATTTGGTCAGGTGAAAAATCATGATAAAAATATGGAAATGACTAACGAAATAATTTAAATTATGAAAAGTTACATAAATATTAGATATTATACAAAGGAACATAGGCGACTCGTCTAATAGTTCATTTCGTTCATGAACGCCTAATAATTTATCATAAATTTCACCATATATGTTAATCAAATAATGTGAATGTAAAGATATTTTTTTCGCCTTCATTAAAAAACAAGCAACTTATTTTGTTAGAATTAGGAGGATACTTTACAACTACAAACTACATAATTATAACTAATTATCACACTCTTCTATAAGCCAATTCGTGCACTCTTGATATAAACGAAATTTCCCTGCAGTTTATTGCATGTAACAAAAAAATCGCAACAAATTTTATTCTGTCATTTCGTTCATATTGAATTTGCACATAGCCAATAGCCACCACATGCCACACACAAAACAAGGTTTTCTCTTTCTCTTTCTTAATAAATTATTATAATTGTATTGTATTGTATGATGTCAATGAATGTGATGTAAGCAAGCAAATACAAATATGTATCAATTTTGAGCATGAGTGAAATATGAAATAATGAAATTAGTGATGTGCAAAAATTGAGTACCGAATACCAAAGTATTCGTTACTTGAAGAATGAATGAGTACTGATTACTTATACTCAAAAGTATTCGTTCCTTGAATGATTACTTTTCATTTAATATGAAACCCAAATTAAAATTGTAGTATTGTAGTTAACCAAATTTCCAAACCAACAGAAAATTATTCATTTCATTTTTCATTATACTACCGAGAAAAAAAAATTGCATATGAGTATGAGTACTGAGACCGAGGAATGATTTGATTACTTTTTTCATCTGATTACTCAAAATGAGTGTGAGTATTGAGTAAATTTTTCGTTTCTTCATACGTGTATTGTATTGTGTGTAACTGAAGTTGTAGTCAGTCACGCCACAATACAAAACACATATGATTACTTTTCATGTATGGATAATTTCAAATGTCATCTGAAATGAAAAGTAATCATAAAGTAACGAATACTTCGTATTGATTACTTATGAAAAAAGTATCGAGTACCGATGATTACCTGAAAGTAACGAATTCGCACATCACTAAATGAAATATAAAAAATTATATTCAAATTCAAATATGAATTGTTTTAGTTGTAGGTGTGGGTTTTGGTGGGGTTTGAGTGAGGTAGCGAAGCGACAAATGAAATTTACTCTAATTCTCTAATGTTATGAATTTTTCTCAATTTCTAATAATTTTTTTTTGTAGTGTTTCATTGTAGCAAACAAATCGCAGAATATGAGCAATTCGTTCAAAACAAATTTGAACATAATATAAAAAAAAGTACAGATCTAAAAAATTAAGGTTTTTTTTATTCTTGTACTTGTTTTTGAACGCCTAGGGAAAAATCGCACGAGTCGCCACTGCAAAGGAATAAAATTGTTTTTATTTGTTGAAAAGGTTATTATCATTAATTAGAAAATAAAGAGGGAGGTGATTCCAAAAATTAAAAAAACAACTATATCAGACTGTAGACTACCACATAGCATTGGACTATGTATGGGAGCTTGGTCGAGTGTGTACTAAATGAATGACTTGGAAGGCAAATGTCTGAAAGAAAATTATTAGTTTTTGACCAGAAGCGACTAGAGTTGCAATATGGTGGAGTGTGATATTTTGTGACTCGTTATGATAAAATTATGAAGTACCAAAAATTGAGAACAGCTAAGTATAGACCGACTTCCACATCGGTATTGTGTAATAAAATTGTGCTTTGCACAGCCTGCACAGGGATCCCCAACTTATTTTTATATTTCTTTAAAATCTGGTTGTTTCCCACAAATATGGAAAAATTCTTTTATTACTCCAATTTTCAAATCTGGTAATAAAAGTAAAATAGAAAACTATTATAGAGTATAGAGGTATTAGCCAACAATCTGTTATCCCCAAGTTGTTGGATGAAGCTGTTAGCAAAAATCTATATATATATATATATATATATATATATATATATATATATATATATATATATATATATATATAAATATATATATTGTGGTTCAATGATTAGTGTTCATCAACATAATACATGCCCGGATTTTTTTTTTTTTCATATTTAAATAATTTAGAATGGTCAAAATATTGGTACAGAACAAATTAGTTCAAAAATACATTTTGGTCCGAATTCAAAATTAAATGGGTTCAATCAAGCACATTTTAAAAAAAATTCACATATGGACAGCAAATAATATTAAATTTAAGCTTGATGGCAATGAAATTGGTACAGTAAATGCTGATGAAGGTTTCTTTAAAAAGGGAAATTTTCCATCAAATATTGAAAATCCATGGAAAAACGGCAGCGGTTACTTCCCTGATAACGCTCAAAATCCAAATCCAAAACCATGGCCTAATAATTCACCACATGCAGCAACAGATTTTTGGAATGCACGTTCTTCTTGGTTACCAACATGGAATTTAAATGATAAAAATAATGTAGACTCAGCTTTAATTGTTGATTATGTAAAGGTATATGCTTTGTAAATATTTGGTCAGGTGAAAATATTGAAATGACTAACGAAATAATTTAAATTATGAAAAGTTAAATAAATATATTTAATTAGATATCATACAAAGGAATAAAATTGTTTTTATTTGTTGAAAAGGTTATTACCATTAAAAAATTAAAATTGGATGATATTTTGGCGGCCTTTTTTAATAACTAACTATACTAAAGTTCGATCTGTAAATTGTCTAAATATCAAACTTTTGTGATTTGTAATAAATATTAAAATTAATTTATAATTTTCTTACGATATATAACACGATTTTATTTCTACTCCGGTTTCGTTAAACGGCAACATTAGTTGTATTAATCTTGGACGTTTTATTTTTATTATTGGCTATTTATAGCTTTCATGATTTCATTTGCTGTATCCTGTATATGTATATGATCGTAATGATCGTGTCAATATATAAACTTCATTGATATCGTCTCAAAATTAACAATCAGAAAATTTGATTTATTTAAATTTAGAAAAACGATTATAAATTATAATTAAGAAAAGTTCGATCAAATAAACATGAATTCTGGCGAAACTAGTAAAAAATTAATTAACAAAGGTGAAGAAAGAGCTGGCAAATTATTCATTTTCAATCACATAAACTTTAATGAAAATTTAAATCTTGGCGAACGAAAAGGAACAGAGTTTGATGTATTAGCTCTGCAAAATGCTTTTTCACACTTTAATGTTACAAATAAAGTATTTGAAGATTTACTGGTTAAAGATATCGATAAAAAATTTAAGGAAAGTTTGTACATATATATTTTGTAAGATCTTAAAATTTCACAACTTTTCTATTTTTATAGTTTCAAATGAAGATTTTTCCAAAAATTCGTGTATAGTAGTTGCCTTCTTACTTTGATAATATAATTTATATTATCAAAGCCTTCTTATCGCATGGTTATCAAAATAATATGCTGGCAGCTAAAGATGATTATTACAACTTTTATGATATGTTGTCAAAGATTTCAACTAATATTACATTGAAATCTAAACCGAAGATAATTTTAATTCAAGCTTGCCGGGGTCATATAAATTTATTATCTTTAAGAGGATACATTCCTGATGGAACAAATAATGCGATACAAAATCGAAATTATTATTGCGATGAATTATATATATTGCACAGCACAACTGAAAGTAGAATATTATATTCAAGTATAATAATAATAATAACAATAATACAATTTTCTTTTTAGCAATTACGGCTTTCCGACACGAAGATAGAGGTTCATTATTTATTCAGGCATTTTGCAGATTACTTAAACAATATGGTAGCGAAAAGTCAGTTAGGGATATTTTCGATAAAGTCATGGAAGAAGTACAATGCAATTCAGAGTAAGGATTTTTACAATTTTCATAATTTATTAATTTTATTTAAATATTAAAAGGTATTGCCAACTGCCTCAAATTTCTATTAATACAAACAATTCGTATGTTTTTGGTGAATATTGCATCAAGAACGTTCCATCAACGTCAACGTCATCAGAACAAAGTGATAGAATAAACATAATCAACCCAATTTTGTATGGCGTGTCACTTATAAAATGAAGTGAGTGACAGTCAAAAATTGTATTTTGTATGTCGTTTCTAATGGTTCAAACAAGCTCGACAGACGACGGACGCAACGGACGGACAAGAAACGCATAAGAATTTTCGATGGAGCAAACTTGACGGTTGAGACGGACTACATATTCTTCAATAACAGTTTATAAAGATTTTTTTTTGTAATCAAAACTATCTACTTATAGTTTAAATTAATTTTTCACACTAATAATTCACTCAAATTTTTTTTGGAATGTCAAATAAATTTATTTTAATTCAAAATTTTGAAAAGTACCTATTTTCTATCCGTCGTGTCCGTCGAAAGTTGAAATCGATTCAACTTTTGCGTGTTGCGTCCGTCGCGTCCGTTGCGTCCGTCGTGAGTTTGCTCACTTTCATATATTTTAACTTTTTTTCGACATTTGAATTCCTCTACGTTGCGGCCGTCGCGTCGAGCTCGTTTGAGGAGTAGTAAACGACAAACGACATACATGCGACATATTTCGTTTGTCATTGTATTCTGTAAGCGACAATAGTAGTTTTTTAAATGACAAATTCAGTCGTGGAAATTTAATACTCCGACTAGATATATTAATATATATTAATATATATATATATATATATATATATATATATATATATATATATATATATACATCATTTAATTATGCAAACGAAAATGTTGCTGAGATTTATGTCACTAAATTTAGTTGGTGTCTCTTGCTTTATAAGATTGATATAAATAAATTATATAAAATACAATTATTGTTAATTTAATTTAATTTATTTGAATATTCAGAATTACAGATATTATAATATCAAAAGGTACCAGGCTAATTCACCGTATATAAATGACCCAATTCACAAAACTGAGTTGAATATGGATCTTTTCATAACTCACTCGACGAGACGAAATTTTTTGTCAAAATATCAACTGATAATTTTTATACCACGGTTGGCTTTAATATTTATTCTATTAATTTGTATATAGACAAAAATCAATATTTCATATTATTCATGCTTCATAAACTAGATTTGGTTGTTGGGGTCTTTGACTATATAATATATGGACTGATAACAACCAACTTCATAAGCGTACCTAACATCTACAGCGCATGTAATAGCAAAGCGGCAAGTTGTACAACTAAAACAAACGTCAAAACAGATAAATATATTTAAAAAAAACAGATAATAGTGTAGCTCAATCTAGCGACAAGACAATTAAAATTTTGATTTCATTATCTTGTCGCTAGATTGAGCTATAGCCATAAATTCCTGATAGAAATGTTAGACATTTATATCTGATATTTTTTTTTTGACAAGTAAAAAAAACACGCTGGCTATTTGATGTCAGATATTTCTGTCTAACATTTCAAATTAATCAAGTCGTCACCAAGAAAACAATTAGCTATAAAAATATTTTTAATAATAAGTTGTTCACATCTTAATAATATGTATCTTTTATTTATTTAGTAGTAAACTATTTTTTTCCGCCAAATAATCACCCGAAACCGAAAGTTATTAAATTTTAAATTTCAGGATCAAATATTACATTTTTATCAAATATTACATTTTTATCAAATATCGCCATTTGCAAATTAACAAATGTCAAAAAAGATCTACAAAAAAATCAGAAAAGTTGTCTAGAGAAAAATCGTAATTTTTCTGTCGGGACAGAAATCCTGTCTGGTTTACACTTGACATTTCGTGGACAGAACATATGTTCTGTCTAAGAAAAAGTCTAGTGTAAACCGCAAGTAATATATTCCATATGCCCATATGTTGATCTTGAGATTTTGAATCTTGATATTGTAAACATAAACAAATATAATTTTAGTCATTTATTTTGAATTTTGATTAATTAACTTTTAACTTAAGAAAATTTGAGTTTGACAAATGAAATGTTATTGTAAATTATTTTGAAAATTTAAAAGTTGAAAAATGAATTCTGGTGAAACCAGTGGAATAACAAATTTAAAAATTTATGGCCCTGGAATTTTATACATTTTCAATCACAAGAAGTTTGCTGTTGAATTACAACTCAATGAACGGCATGGAACTGAGTATGATGTACTAGCTTTACAAAAAGCTTTTGCAAAATATGATGTTGAAAATATAGTATTTGAAGATTTGCCGATTAGCGAAATAAATCAAAAATTTACGGATAGTTTGTATATTACAGTAGTTAATTAAATTGCATATATATATTTCATTTGTACTTTTTAGTTTCGAATGAAGATTATTCCAAAAATTCGTGTATAGTAGTTGCTATCCTATCGCATGGTAACCAAAATAATATAATGGCAGCAGAAGATGACTATTATAATTTTTACGATATGTTGTCAAAAATTTCAACTAATATTACTTTAAAATCGAAACCTAAAATATTTTTACTTCAAGCCTGTCGGGGTAACATAAATTTGTTTTCTTTACGTGGATATTTGCCATCTACACAACACCATCCACACAACAGTTCTGATAACACAACAGATCTGGTACAGCAAACTAATCAAAATTATTATTGTGATGAATTATATATATTGCATAGCACAACTGAAAGTAAAATACTAAAATTAGTATTATTTTGATTTTATAATTACAAATAGTAATGAAAATAAAAATTTACAGCAATTAAGGCTTTCCGACATACAGAACATGGTTCGTTTTTTATTCAGGCATTTTGTAGATGTCTTACAAAATTAGGTAACTCAAAGTCAATTAGGGAAATTTTCGATTTCGTCATGGATGAAGTACAAACCCAGACAATGTAAATATTTAAGTATGTAATTTATATTTGTATACGTTTGTAATTTATTTATTTATTTAAAAAGTTCCTGCCAACTACCTCAGATTTCTATAAATACAAGGAATTCGTATGTTTTTGGTAAAACAATATTTTTATTAGAAATGAAAGTGTTAAACTATAGATAAATTATAATTTAGGGAAATATTGCATTAATGTTCCAAAATATAATGGTGAATCAACGTCAACAGATCAAAAAGGTATATATTTTTTCTATTTCTTTTTATTTTAGTGAAAATAAAATATAATTAAAGTATTCGTGGTAATTATCAGAATTGCTAACAATTGAAATAAAAGATAATACTTATTGAAAAAAAAAGATAATAAAAATATTTGAAATATTAAACAGATGGGAAGGAATGTTTCAATTTCACTGTATACAATTTTTCGATAATTTACTGTGAAAATGTAAATTTATGTCTTAAACCACCTCATTTTAAGCTTGATATAATTAATTTTCATCTATTATTGATATTTTAAAATAATATATTTTTTAAATTCATTAGCACTTAAAATATTTACAATTTTAGACCCAAAAATTGATGGACAACAGCCTAAAAGAAAATCATTTCATCGTTACGCTATATATAAGAGGATACTAGCCAAGCGTCGTGTTCGAGAAGAAGCGGAAGCTAATAAACTCACTAATAATTAGTCTAAAATATGTACCGATCACAGAAATTATAACTAACTGTAGACCGAAAAATTTATGTGTCCTTATTCTGGCGGTCTGAAATTTGGGAAATGTCAAAAATCTACAATTTCTCAGATCGTTATAATTGGACCACAAAAAGTTTGGGTAATTGTTGATCCTGGATGTTTCGTCTCGCGTATTATGAAAAAGAGACTTATGTACCAATTTTAATATTACTTTAATTTTTGTAAATAATTTTAACTTTCTTTTCTTATACTTATTTCAAAATATTATTATAAGTTCAAAAAACTGTCACTTTTATTTTTTATTAAGTATTGTAAGAATTTAAGCAATAAGCATAAAAGCCTTACAGCCCGAGCAGAATCAACGCAGAATACATACGCAGCCTACATAAGAAATGCCAAAAAAAAGTTAAAATGTATGAAAATATATGAAACCGATTATAACAAACGCAGCCTACGCAGCCTCGTCGCAGAATCGAGAAAAAAGTTAACCAACTTTTAACTTTTTCCGTAAGTACGCTGGTAAATGTCACATTAATATCAGGTAGAAAAATATTGTTAGTGTAATGCTAGAGATACTCTCGCCGCGCCGCACTCGACGATCAGCCGATTTGAAATTTCAAATGATGGCCGTGATGGTTGTAGAATTTTTGAGTAGATACTCTCAAAGCGGTAGAACGTCACAAAAACATAACCAAACATTTTTTTATTTTTTTTATATAAAATGTTATGTTTTATAAAATTGTTATATTAAATTTCATTAGTTTTTACTAATTAATTTTTCTGTAAAACTCATCTTACTTCTTTAACAAAAATTTTTTTTTATGAGATTAACAATATAAAAAACTGACATTCCAAACCATCACCGCCGCAAAAAGTTGAAATTCAACCAACATTGTTGCGGCACTGGCGGCAATAGCGGCAGCCCGGCGGCGAGTTTATCTGTTTTCATATATTTCTATATATCTGAACTTTTATTTGACAGCGCGACAAAGCGTCAGCGCGGCACCAGCGGCGAGAGTATCTCTAGCATAAATTGGTAGGTTTTTCGCAGCAAAACTACTTTTGATTGTGTTCGGTAAATATTTTTTCTTATGTTGGCTGAGTACGAATTTGATTCTGCTCGGGCTATTACCTCTACCAATGTAGGTTTGCTAAAACGTACACGATTTAATGATTAAAAAGTTCGTATTGTAACATTGGCAAAACATTGGTTTTCTTTTATTAAGAATACTTTTATTAACATGTTAAACCATTCGTTTGGACAGGAATGAAACATAAAATTTTACAAAAAGTGATCCAAAGTAAAATTTCAGACACGAGAAGTGAGAATCAGTGGAAAAAATGAAAACGAGTATCTTGGTTGTGCAACCTAATGAATGCTTTAACATGTCAACTCACAAGAAGTTAAGTTAGTCTAGATATTAATTATTATATGTAAATGAGGATCAAAGTTCCATAGAATTACTTATTACCCGAAATGTGGGGATTCCCACAAATTCAATGACTGGCAGAGGTTTTTTTTTAATTATTAACAAATTAATCAAACAAATTTTTTTTGAATTTCTTCAATTCCTAATACCGGGATTACAATTGACGCATTCTATGACGTATAGCATTTGTCAAAATAAAGTTAAAATGTATGGAGTTGTATGAGAGTAGTTACAATGCACGCAGTCTAAACGTTAATTTTTTCGCTTTCATCGCGCTTGCAGTGTCAAAATATAGAAAAATTAAAAAAAAAATTCAATTCAATTCAAAATTTCAAAAGGTATTTTATTAATTTAAATTCAAGAATTTACAAATTTAAATTTAGAAATAATATTTTTCTGTCAAAAAAATGTAAACAAACAGTTGTTATTTACCATATCTACGTTTTCTATTGTGTCTACTGTATACCCTTTTTGTAGACCGCGTTTAGAATGTGTGATGAAAGCGGTAATGTAACTCAAACATAATTTTACAGATTTTGTTATTAATAAAATATGAAACTAGTTTAAAAAATTATAATAAATTAATTTTATATAAGCTAAACTATATAACATGCTTTTTCCTTCATTACAAACAAATGGATGAAATTTATAACCAATTTCAATCCAACTTCCTTATTAAAAAGTGGAAAGTTTAGGTATACACTATTTCTTATTAAATTTAAGTTGAATTTTAACACATTTCTTTAGTGATACACTCATAGTGACTCACTTACTATGTACAACGGTACAACCTATCTATCGATCAGTTACAAAATAAATATATTAGTAGAGTAATTCAGCTGTTTTTTTCAAAAATAATGATTTTTTTCAATCAAAGGGCATTATTATTCTACTTAAAATACTATTTCTATAATTTCTAATAATTTTCACAGCACATATCGTTTTGAAAAAAGTATATTTCAAAACTTTTGCCTGCAGGGGTAATAGATTTTTTGACATTCATTATTATTTGGCGATTAATAATTTTGATGTTTTACTATTTACATTGCTAACTTTTGTTCATTCATTATTATGGCCTTTATTTTAACTAACTTTATTTATTAAAATCATTAAAATAATTTTGGTCTTTTATTTAATTTGAGAAATGTTATAATTCTTGATGTTATAATAAAATAATTAAATAAAGATGAAAATTATAATATTTTTAAAAGGATTGTTGAAAGAAATTTAAGATAAATTCAGTCTAGGAAAATAAATAGAAAAAAAACGAAATAATGAATTCACTAGAAAATAATCACTGTTCAACAACATGTGATTCTTGCAGAAACGGAAATAAACCCGGAATTTTACACATTTTTAATCAACAAATTTTTAATAAAAATCTCAATCTAAAAGAACGAATTGGAACTATATTCGATGTAATGGAATTACAAGAAAGTTTTGCACTTTATCATGTTAAATCTTTTCCACATCATGATTTGACATTGAAACAAATTAAACAAAAAATAAAACAAAGTTTGTATACATAATTTAATATTTATTTCGAAATAATAACTTTTCTTTTTAAATTTCAGTTAAATCGGAAGATTTTTCAGAAAATTCTTGTATTGTTGTAGTTTTCCTAACACATGGTTTTGAAAGAAACGTTATCGCAGCTAAAGATAAATTATATTGTTTTGATGAAATGATTTTAAAAATACAATCTAATGAATCATTAAAATCAAAACCAAAAATATTTTTAATTCAAGCATGCCGTGCTGGAAAAACAAATAGATTATATAGTGAATATGTTAAAACAGCTTGTAAAATTGATCCGGAATATTTGAATGAAACAATTGTAGTGAATAGTTCTACTGAATGTAAATAAGAAGTTTTGTTAAGAAAATATTTTTTATATGCTAAATTTCCTAATATTTATATTTTAGTTTTACCTTCTTTTCGATCTGAAGATTTAGGGTCACCATTTATTCAATTATTTTGTAATATTTTTAAAGAATTTGGTTCTAAAAAACCAATTAATGATATTTTTGATTTAGTTACAATTGCTGTTCAAAATCGGTATTCATTAAATAGTATATATATATATTTAAAATTCATTCTTAATTTTACAAAATTATTTACGAATTTTACAGAACCGAACAATCACCTGAAATTAAAAAAAATACTGCATCACCGTATACATTCGGTATGAATTTACTATTTTTTTTTTTAAATATTTATTTAATGTGTTTCTATTTTTAGGCGATTATTGGAAAGATTTAAAAAAAAATCAAAATGAACAATTGCAAAATTCAGAATTATCTTCAATATCAAGTGATGTTATATTTCAATTTTTAATTATGTTTTCATTTTTGTTTTTATTACATAACCAATTTTTATTTTGTTTTAGAACTACAAAATGAAAAAATAAATGATTTGTCAGCAATAACAGAAAATGAAATTTGTTCGAAAATTCAAAATCTTTCCGGTAAATATATATTTTAGTTTTCGTTTAAATTTAAATTATAATTTTTTAATGAAAACAAATTTCAAAAGAACTGGAATTATCTGATGACGATGATGATTATGCACCTCCGACACAAAAAATTATTGAAAATGTTTCAGAAATTATGGAATTTGCCAAAGAGTAAGAATATTAATTTAAATTTTTCGTATAATCGTACTTTTCGATATAAAATTAAATATCGAAGAAATTGAATTAAGACCATAATTAAATAATTGCGTATTTCTTAACAATTATAGTGCTATAAAGTTATATTTCACAGGAATTTCTATAAGAAATATTATATAATTATAATTATTTAATTAATATTTGCGAATATCATAAACTAAATTATAAATACTAAGCGAACATTGCTAAAATTTTCATTTAAGAATTAAATTAAAATCAAAAATATAATATTTTTAATTTATTTTTTAGAAATGATCAAATAACTATAAACCAGAAAGCAGAAAAATATATTACCCAAATAAAAACTAACGATGGTAAATTCAATTTGTTTAAACAAAATTGAAAATATTTTACTTAACTATTTCCATTTAAATTTCTTAAAGTTGATAAATGGGTAAAGATTTGTCCATGTGGTCATTCTCATTTACCTGAAAATCCTGTTCTAGGAGGTACAGATATTGACGGTGAACCTCTTTATATTGGGCGTGCAATTTGGAACTTTGAATTATTACCAGCAAAAGTTTTTCTTGATCGAAAATATGCTTTTGTTTCATATGATAAGAAAGAATATAAAACAACAGATTTTGAAATTTTAACTGGTACTGGATATAGTTGGGTTGCAGATAAAAGGGGCAGTGTACCATTAAATGCTGTTAAAGGTGGTATTACAGTGGACGGTGAAATTTTATATATTGGTAGAACTGCACATGATCAAACTATAACACCAGGTAAAATACATCCTTCACTTGGATTTCTTTTTATACCATTTGATGGACAAGAAGTTAGATTTTTTCATTATGAAGTTTTAGTTAAATCAAAATCCTAGGATTTATTGTAGAAATACGAAAAATAAAAAATATATTCAATATATATGTGGAAGTATGCATATTCAATTATTAATACTAATATAAAATAAATAGATTTAAGAATTAAAGAAATTATATTTTTTAATAATAAATATATTTATTTTTGTTCGTAAAAACTTGTATATTGAATTCCCGCTCATCAATTTATAAAAATAGTGATTTGACCAAGACTTTTTTCGTTCTTCATCAATTATTTAAATCACAGTTAAATAAAAATAACTTTTTATTAAAAAGGCCTAATACAATAAATATCGCATACCTCAACTAGTACTTGAGAGGAAAAATATTAGACAGAAAAATTAGCGGCCAAAGACGAATCTGTTAGTTGAAGAGTTGTTTGGTACCGAAATTTTAATTTTTAATTGGTATATCCACACTGTCAATTTGTTACGGAAATTGAAATGTAATAGATGGTCAACCTCCGAAACGGAGCGGTACAGATTATAATTTTTAATAAAAGCTTAAATATGAATATAAAAATAGGAATTCTTAAATAATTTTACCATTTAAAATATAAGAATAATGCTATCGTAAGCTTCAATTAAGCATGATATGATTCTAGAATATTCCAATTAGGCTCATTGTTGGATAATTATTTAAAGACCTCAAATTGCAATATTCTTTAACTGAAATAATCTAACCTTTTAGTAATGGACATATATAGCCAAAAAATTAATTACATCCTACATATCATCAATATTGTAAAATAAGTATGTATAGCGTTGATGTCGTAGGTTTGTGAAGAACAAAATTTATTTATAGATAAAATTATCAATAAAAAAGATGTTTCGATACTTGTAATTTCTTGTCGGTTGCTAGAAATCCTTCCATTGCCATTCGTCTTACTTGTTTTATAAGTGTTTCACATCTTCAAGAAAGCAAATATATTATTTAAACAAGTTTCCTTTTATCGAAACATTCCAAATTTATTTGCAACCATTTAGTGATGACAATTAATAAATTTAATTGATATAAAATGTTTGTTTTTCTTCCCTTAATTTACCTTTATTACATTTCAATTTCATCACATTCATTATCATCATTATTTATATTATTATTGTTATTATCATTATCATCAACATTAATATAATCTTTTTTTCTTATCCATTCAAGTAAATGGCATTTTAATTTTTTTGCCTTTTCAGTACGACATAATAAACCTATAATTTTTCTTTTACATGTACGTCGAACATAATTTTTAACTGATGGCATACTTGTTATTTGTCTTAATATTTGTAATGAATAAATTTGTAAATTATCATTTGTTTGATTATATGCACAGCGTAATAAAATTATTGGTAAATCCCAAAATTCACGACACCGCCACATTGATTTTCTACTAAATGTACAGTTTTGTAATGCCATAGCAACATATTCTAATGCATCTATATTTAATTGATCACAACCAAGTAATTCATATAAAATTTTAACACCATCATGTTTATCCATTCGTTTATGACCTTCTTCACAATTTAATAATAATGCTGAACATTTCATTATCATTGGTTGAACTGGTGAATTGCATCTTAATTTTGATATTAGATATTTAAAATAACCTTCATCAATTGCTTGCTCTGGATTTAATGCAATCAAATGACTTAAATGTATATATAAATCTATCATTTCTAATGCTCTTGGAGTTTTATCAAAGATTTTTTTTAATTTTCCCAAATGATTAAAATAAAGCATTTGTTCAGCAACTTTAATAATTTGAAAAAATAAACAATTATATTTTTATTTTAATTAAATTATATTAACAATTAATAACGAAATAATAACGAATGAAACTTATTAGTCTCCTGCCTAATATTAAATTCGGACAAAATTTTAGAAAACTGAAAAAATAACTAAAATATATTCCAGAAATTGTACTTAAAATCTACCAGAATAGATTTTCGGATCCAATATCATACCAATTACAAACATCGTGAACCGACCACTAGTTTAACCAAATAAATTTCGATATATAGAATAATCTGAAATATTCTACAATTAAAATTTCTTTATGAATTCTAATTATTTTATATTCTTAAATATTAATAAAAACTTATCTCGGAAATATATTAATTATGAAGAACATTTCAATATTTTTGATTGGTATATAAATACCAATTAAGACTTAAAAATTCATTTAAGACTTAAAAATCTCACCGACCGATATTTGTTTAGTATCACTGGCCTAAGCAGCTGCTATTTTTATTATACGTCGAAAACGCAACAGGAGAGATTTGCAAATAAATTAAATCGATACAATTAAAAATGAAATTATTCTTACTTAATTGATAACTAGACAAATTAGCTAAAATTTTAGCACACAATTGATTTGTACGACTATCACATAAAATCAATTCATAAAAGGTATCAACTAAATTAAATTGTTTCGTTATGGCAACGGCACCCAAATGCTGCATTGAAAGAAGTACATAATTTTGCATAATTAATTTAAGTGTTGGTGCTTGTTCAATTGTTTCAGGTAAACTTTTAAAAAGTGCATCTTCAAGTCTAAATAGAATTTGTAATAAAAATAAAATAAAATAATTTTGTAACAAAATTTGAAAACCTTTTTACAATACGAAAATCATTTACAGCTCTAGAATATTCATATTGATCATATAATAGATCAATTAAAACTAATAATGCTTTATTTCTTTTACATAATCGGCATGATCCAATTTGATGTATAATTTGTGGTAAACCCTGATGTCCATATGCTAATCTTGCACGTTTTTTAGAAAATTGCATACCAAAACACATCGGTTCTAATGGTTTAATTAAAAAATAACTAGGAATGTTATTATCTAATGGCCAAATACTTTTAGCATTTTTCATTGCTATACAACAAAAAAAATGATTATTTTTATATTGTCCATTAATATAAAATCATTTAAGAATTTAACCTAAAGTTATAGATTCATTGACAACAGCAGGATTTAGAATATTTATACTTGGTTGAAGGAATTTGTTACGAGTAAACACTTTTTCTTCTTCCATGATTTATAGTATATATTTGTAACTTTTATAAATTAAAATATGTAAAACACGAATATAAAATTGTTATTACAAAAGTTCTATTGAAAAGAAAATATCATATATTTCAGTTAAATTAAAAATTTTTGATTGTAAATTAAATATAAAACAATTTTTTTTTCGAAAATTTGTTCAAAGTATTATTTATTTAATATTACAAATTTTTTCTTTCAGTTTTCAACCATTGGCTTTGTTTTGATGAAGATGTTTTGCTTAACAGACACCAAAATATCTGGTCAAATATATTTTAAGTATCTCTGGTTTTTTTGACATAGTACACTATCATCTTAAATTTACCCCAAAGAAAGAAATTTGGAGATGATGTATTAAGATATCTTGAAGATAAAATTAAATCATCAAATATGGAAATTATATACGTTTCTCAAGTTTTCTTTTATCGAATTATTAAACTGATAGTATGAATGGTTAAAGTCGAAATTCATGATACTGCCGAAAAAAACTTCTCCTTCAACATGTAATGATAATTGAACCATTAGGTAGGATGATAATGAGTCATAGTTAAAAAAAAATTGTGAAATTTAAAGAATTTACAAAGAGTTAGAGCTAGATATCAGCGAATCACAGTTTGGAACGTGTTAAGGACTCGGTATGCTTTATGTACATTGAATACATTAACACAAAAATGTAGAGAAATTAATGTGGACATACACTCATATTTCAATGATTTTAAAATTAAAAGGTTGGATGGCAAAAATATAAGATTAATTAAAAATTTATATTGGAATCTAATAGCTATAGTAGTCAGTACGTCAGATAGTATAAAACAGAAAAAATCGAAAGTAAAAGAGGAGTTACAGGAGGTTGTATATCGCCAAATGTTATTTAATGCATACTCAGAACAATATATTCAATTAGTCGGTAAGTCAGGGATAAAAGTAAATATTTTATTTATAAATAACATCCGGTTCGCGGCTAACGCTATTCTACTGGATACAAGTAATATCGACCTTCAATAAAAACTAAGGTAATTAAATGATAGATGTAAGAAATTTGATCTTAATATCACTTTCAACATAAAGAAAACAAAATATATAAAAATTTGTAAATAAAATATAATATTATTATAATATTATAATGCTAGTAATAAAATTAAAATGATATCGCAATAGTTAATATTTCCAGTATGTTTAATGTTGTAACTATTCTTTGTATTTGCGTTGCGTGAACTAATTTTAGCATTAAAGATGATGAAAAAAGAGCTTTCACGCTGTTTTTATTAATTATAAAAATGCATTAGTACGTAATAATAAAACAACATTTAATTGTTTATTACTTAATATATCTTATCACTTAAAATAGTTGTTTATTGTACACAAGCCAAGCGCATAATGAAAATTAAAAATGGCCAAAATGAAATGACACGTACAATTACAGAAAATAATTTTAATATCTAATAAATATACCGTAAGAAGTCATACCAAAATTTCAATTTTTAATTCAGAGTGTTACCACCAGCTATCACATTTTAAGTTTATATGGAAAAATTGCATTTCTTACGAATAAGGGATCCGTCATCCACTTCAAAAAACTCAGTGGGATTGCTATCGATAATCGCTATTATATACCGCGATTACTGCTATATGTGTAACAACAACTGCCATCTAGTGACAATATAAATTTTGACATTTTAAAATTCACCACGATAATTCCTTTTATTTTTATTATATTTTCTTGTTTACATTTTTATTTTGTGTGATGTGACATTTTGGTACATAAGTAAAATTTTCCATTAACTACAATTGGAGGAAAATGTCTGTAGAAAATAATGCTGAAAATTTATTTTTGATTACTGAACAACATTTACGAGGAAAAATTATCAAAAATGAAAAATTAAATACAGAAATATTAACGGAAAATAAGACGCACGTCTTAGGTCAACCAAATAATAATGATCAACAACAACACCAACATCAACAAATTGGAAATAATAATAATTTCAATGATAATAATGAAATTTATGTTGATGGAAATGATGTTGAAGAATTACATAAAAAATTAAATAAAATGTGTCGGTTTTGTTTATCAGAAGATGAAAATTTACGATTAATTTTTGATGAATATAATTGTATTTCTGACATGTTCTTTGTATTCGCATCAATTCAAGTGAGTACATGAAGATTGGATAGAATAAATTCCATTCCAATGATTTAATATAAAATATTGTTAAAGGATTTTCAATAGCTAGCATTATTTGTTTATTTCGGTTACTTATTTTTAGAAAACAAATTTAACTAAATCTATTTTATTTTTGTAGTTGACTCAAAATGATGGTCTGCCTGAGAAAATATGTTTTGATTGTTTAACACAACTAACAAAATGTGTTAGTTTCAAACAACAAGTTGAAACAGCAGAAGCTGTTTTAAAACATTTCATTGAAGAGGTTTAAAAAAACATTTTTTAGAAAATTTTACTTATAATTTATTTTAATTTTCTTTAGGGCTATAAAAGTGGAATGACTCTAGAAAAAATTGAATCTGATAATTTGGAAAAATATGCCGAGTAATTTTATTAACTTTCTTTTTTTTATATAATTATGTTTCTTTATATAATTATGTTCATTTGGTTTCAGAATCCATTCAAATCAATTTAATTTAGAATTTATTGGTGATAATAATGATGAATTTACTGAACAAGATTTTAATGAAACTGAATATTATGAAGATTATGATATAGATGAGTCACAAACCTTTTCACCAATACAAGCTGAATTATGTATTGAAATGCCACCAGAAAATGATAATAATAATACAATTCGCATGGACACTGAAAAACCACAAATATTATCAACTGCAAAAATTAAAATTACAGATCAAAATATATTACCAAATACTGATGATAATTTACATAAAAATTTAAAACCAAATGAAATTCAATGTCCAAATAAAGATAAAAATAATAGTGAAGAAATTATAAATCAACAAAATGATGAAATCAAATCATTAAATTGTAGTTTTTGTAAAAAAGATTTTAAAAGTTATTCGTCATTAGCACGTCACGTTAAACTTCATATAAAAGAGAAAATTGAAATTGATAATTATTTGTGTAATATTTGTAATATAACTTTTGAAAACCTAACAAAAAAAGATTTCCAAGATCATATTCGCTCACATTCAACAAATTCAGCTGTAACTACAACATCAACAACAACTATAACAACAAGAACTATAAAAGATGATGGGAATAAACGAAAATTGAATGAAAATTCATCAAAGAAAACTTCATTTAAATGTGAAGAATGTAAAGTACAATTTATTGTTAAAACTGATTTATATATTCATGGTGCAATTCATTTAAAACCAAATGAAAATGGTCAATTTATATGTAGAAAATGTGATAAAATATTTACAGGTAACCAAATATTTAACTTTCATTTAATTTGTTAAATTTTTTATTATAATTTGTAGATATAGGAAAATTAAAAAGACATGTGAGAATACATTTTGAAGACAAACCATACAAATGTGAATCATGTGGACGTGGTTTTCCAGAAATGTGTTCCTTAAAAAGACATTTCCGTAAAAATCATTCTGGTCGAAAAAAAGAAAGAAAATTTATTTGTAAAATTTGTGATAAAAAATATTATGAAGCTTATGCTCTAATGGTACATACTAGAACACATACCGAAGAGAAACCATATATTTGTACGGAATGTAATAGATGCTTTACAGGTAACTAAAATGATTTTCACAAATTTCTATTACTAAAAATTTTATAACAATGATTTTTAGATATTCGTTTGTTAAATTCACACCGAAAAACCCATTTAGGTTTAAGAATACATGCATGCAAGCATTGCGATAAAAAGTATAAATTTAATTTCTAAACAAAAATTAGAATTTTTAATTTATAATATTTTTTGTAGATTCACTCATCAAAGTACACTTACAACTCATTTAAGAACACATACTGGTGAAAAACCATATGCTTGTGTTATTTGTAATAAATATTTTATACAATCATCAAATTTACGACTGCATATGCGCGTCCATTCTGGTGAGCGACCATATAATTGTGATATTTGTACAAAAGCATTTGCATCATCATCAGCATTGACAACACATAAAAGAACACATACTGGTGAAAAACCATATTCGTGTTCACAATGTAATAAAAGTTTTACTAGATCAGATTTATCAGGTAATTATTATAAAAAATTCTAGAATATTTTCTTTAATTGTTTAAATTCATAATCTTTTTTAGCTCATATGTTAACACATACTAAAGAAAGGCCATTTTCTTGTACAATATGTAAAAAATCATTTACAACAGCTAGTCAATTAAAAGTACATAATCGTACATCACATACTGATGAGAAACCATATATTTGTGAAATATGTAATGAACAATGGCCTAGTTTCGTTTACTTAAAGAAACATTTACTAACTCATAAAAATGGTGATCAGAAAAATGATCGTACTAAAGATTTGGAGAAAATCGAAAATGATAATAAAAATATAACAATGGATAATGCAAATAACAGTAATAGAAATAATATAAATAATAATAATATTAGCGACAATAATAATATTGGATTTCTTGGTGAAGATAACGATGATGCTGAAATGAATGAAAGCATTTGTTTAGTAAACGATTTATTAGCTGCAGTTGCCCAATCAGATTTAAATACAAATTTATTATAAACAATATTTATATCTCTTGTAATTAACAAATACAGGGTATACAGTATACTACATAATTAATCGACGGTATACCACGCTATTGGTGGTAGTATTCGAAGCAAAAATCGACCCCCACTTTAATCTACAGCCCATTTTCTCCGGGTATAGTCTTAAAAATAAGTAGCTACATATTTGGGTCCATAACTTCAGAATGGATCAATGGAGAATACATATGGTGTACATGTCATTAGTTTGGAAATTAAATGCAATTTGTATAAAATAAAATCGGATTTTTACGTTGCTCTTGGAATCATCAAACCCATACATTTTTTGCATTTTCAATCAACTATTTAGTGTCTACCCTGTATATAAAATTTATTCTAATAAGTTTAAAATTTTACTTTATTTGTTATTTTTTATAATTCTATAATTTCAAATATTCGCTGAAAATATATAAATATGAATTTATGTCAACATAATTTCTAAACAAAAAAACATGAAAATCATTAAAACTATTAAAACAATTTCAATTAAATGGAAGGAATTTTAAATAATTGTATACAGAGATAACCTTATTAAAAGATTTTAGAATTGTATTTCCAAATTTAGTTAAAAAAAACTGTTACATTACTCTACTATGTAGTCAAATAAGTTAAAATAATATTACAACTTGCTATAGAAATTTTAAATCCGCAAAGCTTCCTCAATTACGGTATAAGAAATTTTACAGAACGAACCCTATATTCCTTATTAAAGTAAAGTACCGAAAATTAAACACAACCGCCTTTTGAACATATTTGAAATATTGTAATCATTATTCCATTCGGAATCCGTATTGGTTTTTATACAATAAAATTGATTATTCGTTAATAGTTTTAAATTTAAATATTATTAATTATAGTAATATAATTTCATTTAGAAATGATAGTAATATAATTTCATTTAGAAATGAACAATAAACATATTTAAATACAATAAAAAAAACTTACTTTTTGGTTGATAAACAAATATTTTATATAATTTATTTATACTTTCTGTTGTAATTACTTTCACTATACACAAAAACTTTTTTAATAAGGAAAACAACAAAGTCGAATTAAAATACATTTTATATTTGCGTATTGCGTATAAAAAATAATAAGAAAATTTACAATAGTATAAAAGTATATTTTGCTCTTATTGATAATATTTTTTTAATTAAAATAAAAATATTTCACTTTACGGATCAACGAAAGATATCATAATGTATCTAGTTCCACTAATAACTTTCAATCCTTCATGGTAATGTGTTAATCTTCCGGGATGCATAAGCATCCATCCTTTTTTCGTATCAGTAACTGAGCAATTGTATCTTATAAATTTACAACCACCTCCTGTATAATCAACTCCTACTGTATTCAGAGCAATATTTATAGTATATGTAGAAGAATCATGGTGCGGTCTTAAAGAAGGTTGTTCATCTGGCTTATATCTAACAACAAAATTCATTAAAGATTTTGGAGGATTGTGATAATATCCTGTGAACACAATTTCTTGTAAAGGTCTCACAAAATCTCTTAAAAATCGTAGCCATATTGTTTCTAGTCCGACTTGATTCATATGTATGTCCCTTGTTGGAACAGCTTCATACCCTCCTTCAAGACGGTTATCCTTATTGGAACCTCCGGACCATTTTCCAAAATTTTCCATTATTGCTACGAGATCATCACAAAATCGTTCCGTTACAATTCGAAACCAATAAACATCTGGGCAAGGCTGAAAATATTTAGTTCCTGTTATTAATTGTAACCTGTATTTATCATCAATATAACGGTTTTCCCAATCTAAGGTATTTGTAAACAATGTATAAAAGTCAGGTCTAGCGAGATTAGTATTGTATTCTTCAGTGTTAATTAAATGTCCATACGTTTTTACATTTACAATATACATAAAAATACCCTGATAACGTAATTCCTCACACAATGCCATATCAGGATCGTAATTAGAGTTTTTAAATTTCAAGAATTTGAAAACATTTCTTTTTATCAAATAACATGAAGAAACAAAAGGAACATTCCACATACCCCTTAAATTTCTTTTAACAATATCAACATAATCGTGAGATCTTGCATAATATTGTGTTTCACTCAAAGCACCCCAAAAGTTGGACCACAAATCATTCTGCTTTGAGATTACAGGTGCAACAAATGACCTGTTAAAAAATATCAGATCCATTAAAGTTTCCGGATTATCAATATGAACATCATTATCAACTACAAACAAATATTCACTATTCCTAATCTCTGCTTGTTGTGAGGCCATTCTCCTAGCCCAGCGCTCATCTATTTCATCGGAGGACAATATCAATTTAATAGATTTATATTCTTTTCCATTTTTTTCAATGAACCTTTGAAATAATATGTCATGATATTGAGTATTGCAATGTATAAAAAGATTTATATATTGTTTCGGGTACTGAAGTGCTAATATTTTATCTAAATATTCTTCCAGGAAGGGTGCTGGTTTTTCGGCAAATATCGCAACTGATATTGTAGGTATGTTAAATTCCTTTACATCTCCTATTAATTTGTTTTCTTCGCAAATTAAACAGTGTTTGTCTTTAAACGTTCCCAAATAATTGGAAATTGAGTTTAAAGCTAATTTACTTGGACCATTTCCATGTATTATATTTGGAGTTGTTTGAAAATGTATATTTTGCAAAACTCCTTCTCCAGATGTAAGACTAACATCAAGTTTTACATCAGATTGAGCACCATTTAGATTTTGGAAAATTTTTGAAGTGGTATCTAATTGTATTCCTAATTTTGTTCTCAGTTTATCATTTAGAAACACTTGAGTGTAAAATAACTGATCATCTGCAGAGTCCATCAATGGCATCTTAATTATTTTATAAAGTTCATATGCATAACCTATGAACATTCCAGAATTCAAGAATCTGGCAGCATTTGTGGTGACGGTAGGATATTGATTACTCAGCATCTTATTTGGCCAACAGAAATGTTCAGCACTGAATAAAACTCTTGCGCCCATTGTTTTAAACTTCTTTACAATTTCGGCAATTCCAGAGGTAAATACTACATCATAACTGTCAGTAAATATCACAAGCATATTTTTATTATCTTTATATTTTTCCAATGCAGTTCTCAAGAGATTTATTTTATATCCTCCACCAGTACTCAACATATCGCCACCACTCCACACTGTTCCCATGCCTAAAGTTTCTACTTTTATTTTATTGTAGTTTGCAGATCGTATAAAACGCTCATATCCGTCAGTTGCTTCTGTAGCAACGGTAAATGCTTTAACTTCATCTTCAATTAAAATTTGTGCATAAGCCGAATGTATATATATCCACAAAAATATAAATAAAAACGTATTTTGATGGAACATGTTTGCTGCTTATATCTATGTTTTGTTTTAATTAAACTTTAATTATACAATTAAAAAACAACAGCACAAGATTTAATAGCTCCAATTTGTAAAGTATTAAACTATACTATTCCAATCATACTACTTAGTACTTATATTTGAGTTTGGTAAAACTGATATAGGAACAAAAATCAAAGAAATAAAAATAGAATATCAATGGAAACCAGTAACCCCTGATCTTTGATAAAGATAATATAATTTACAGGATACGCTATATAACAAACAAAACAACTAAAAAGTGTCGTTTTCTGTGGGGGGAAGACTGAAATTTGCTGAAGCTCTTGGAAACTGTCAATTATAATTTTATAGGGACGGCGTCAGAGAAGTTTTTAAAAGCTTTTTACAAATTTGATAAAAGCTTTTTGTATACTGAAATAATTGTATCAGAAATAAATATGTTTTTTATTAATTATAATTAAAATAACATATTTATATTAGGTATATGAAATTCGGTTATTATGGTTTTTTTAAAAATATTATATGAATAAAATAAAATAGTTATATGAATGTAATTATTTGTTATATAAGGCTGTTTCCACATCAGCTTTGAGGTAAGCCTCTCAATGCACTTTTTTTATGGAGCTAGGCATTATGTTCTTAAAACATTAATATACAAAGAAATTGAATGAAATTGAATGAAACTTAATAAAATTCTTACATTCTCATAAATAAAATAAGTTTTTGGAATTTCTGTGATACGCAATAATCCTCTTCTATTAAACTTACAGCTAAAAGCCATTTAATTTTTATTTCCATATCTTGAGGAAATCTAAAATATATAATTTTAAAAATCCTATAAGAAATTATAATTATGCCTCATATCAATTTTATCCTCACTACAACCCTGTCTGAATATATTCGGAAATGAAAGCTCGAAAACAGGTGATTTCGAGCAAGATTTTGACAGATTTTGACAAATATCATCGAGCAAGATTTTGCTCACTAACTTGCGGTTTACACCAGACTTTTTCTTAGACAGAACATATGTTCTGTCTACGAAATGTCAAGTGTAAACCAGACAGGATTTCTGTCTCGACAGAAAATCACGATTTTTCTCTAGACAACTTTTCAGATTTTTTTGTAGATTTATTTTGACATTTGTTAATTTGCAAATGGCGATATTTGATAAAAATGTTAGATTTGCCCCTGAAATTTAAAATTTAATTACTTTGAGGTGATTATTGGAGTGAAAAAATTAGTTTACTGCTAAATAAATAAAAGATTAATTAAGGTGTTAATTAATTAAGGTGTGAATAACTATATTATTAAAAATATCTTTATTTTAATATTTTTATAGCTAATTGCTTTCTTGTTGACGACATGATTACAAATGAAATGTTAGACAGAAATGTCTGACAACAAATAGCCCAGCGTGTTTTTTTTACCTGTCAAAAAAAAATTTCAGATAGAAATGTTTAACATTTCTATCAGACATTTATGGCTAGTGTAATCACAGCGTAAGTATTAAAAAATTCTAGTGTTGTCATAGTTAAAATTATTTAGTGCGATATAATTATTATCAGCAAACACAGGCACGCACAGAGAGCTTTTTTTTCCGCAGCAAAACTACTTTTGATTGTGTTCGGTAAATATTTTTTCTTACATTGGCTGCGTACGTAGTTGATTCTGCTCGGGCTATTAAGGAAAATAAATAAAAACATCGAGTTTCAATGTATCGCAAAAATTACAAAAATTATTACATGTATATAATTTTATTATACATTATAATAATTAATAATATTTATATTTTACAGCCACATTTAAATCATTTATCTAAAAGAATTTAGGAAAAAAGTAGAGGTATGATACTTTTTAAAATTCATATAATTAATTTAGTTTGAATAAATCGAATTTGATAAAATCAAATGTAGCTTTGTTGCATATACAAATTGACAATTGCACCATAATATGCGTAATTTTAGTTTATAGCTAACTCAACAGATGACACTGAAGGAAGGAAACTGTGAAGCACGAAGTAGATGACTCTTAAGCTTTAAGCATGTATATACTAAGGCAATAGACGGCGGTTGAAGGAAGTAGTATCGTTCGTTTCAGAACTGAGAAGCTGGAAGTAAGTTATAATCTATTGATTCAGTAATTGTACAATAATGAATACATATTTTTTATGACGCTGAAATTACTACTACAAGTCTTTTCCAATTTTATGTTTCAATTCTTAATTAGTTGAAAAATTTGTTTATCTGTTTTTGCTAGGATAGTGCCGGGTGCCGCGCTCCTATTATATTAACAATTTAATTATATTTCTAAAATGCCACTTGCTTGTACTAAGCAGGTGGTTGCTAATCAGTAATTAATTTCTATGTATATATGTACTGAGCTTATTCTAATGCGGATAGTGAAATTATTTTCTCAGCATGTAAATAAAGTGCGTTTGGGTTAGATCGAGCTTAAAGAAATGGATATGCTCTTATGAATTATTCTCACTAACCCATACAGATAAAAATGGTTCACTCAAAACCCTTATTTGTCGTTCTCGATGAAAAGAAATCTGTTTTATATTAATTGTACATTAGAAATTCAATTACTAATTACTTTTATTGAAAAAAAAACAATCATTGACTAATTGTAAATTTTAATACATATGGATTAAAAAACTCGACCATCGAACTGAAAAAAAAAAATAACAAATATCGATGTATGGTTGTTTGTAATCGATGTTTTCTCAAGTCGGGGACATCGATGTATCGATGGATCGATGTTTTTTTGTCATCTCTGACTCTGTGTAAGGTGACAACTGACAAGTGAAGTTTGAAGTTTGAAGTATTTTTTTTGACACGTGCAGTAGTGGAATCTATAATTTTTAAATAAAATATTTTTTATTACATTTTTATATAATTATTAAATATAATGTATAATTATGTATAGATTAATTATAACGTAAATTGTGTGTATTAAAAAAGAAATAATGGGAAAAGGCAATATACCAGACAGGTAAATAAATAATTTAATTTTGAAAACATAAACAAAGTATTTTTATATTGGTTAATTGGTTGGCGAAATTTTGAGCAAATAAAATAAATTAAAAATTATCTATTTTTTATATTAATATAAATACATTACATTTTTAATCTAATTTAATTGTTTTTTTTTTAGATGGTTAAACTATAAGCCAATTGGTAAAATTATTAATGGAACCCGATTTATAGCTTTTAAAGTTCCCTTAAAACAAGTGAGTGTTTTTAAAAATGTTTAAACAAATCTTGATTATAAACTATATATTTAAAGTTGTATTGATTTGATAGACCAAAATGTAAATAATTCAACAGTTTTTGCTTAATTAAGTTTTCACTTAAAAGTCCTTAACATAACAGATTCTTATTTAGCTAGTAGATTCAATACAGTAATTCAATAATACCATCATTAATGTGAACTGTACTTACTTGTATAACTCATATTTTCAAAGATCTTGACCAGATAATTTATAAAATCCATCGGATTATTGTGGTGCTATAATAATGGCGCGAAATTGTATAGACTACGAAATTCAATTGAAAAGTTTATTCAGTTGTCAACTCAATTGAAAATTATATTATTATTCAGCAATTAATTTTATGTATTATGTACTTTCTGTTTGTTTCTGGTAATTTATATGATGTTTATTTTAGTCAACATAATTAATTTCATAGAAAATTATGAAATATTTACATAATTCATATATATGGGGAAATCAGTCGAAATTATTTTTAGATCTTTGCTTCAATGGAGATTGTCAAATTAAATTATTTAGAAGGTTCTAACTTTTCTTTTAATTTATGTTAGTAACAGTAACGGCATGAGATGTAACAAAAATTTAAGTAAAAGTATTTAAATATGTAAACTAAGTTATATTATTAAAAAAATATAAATGAGTTTTAAGGTTTTCTATATATAAATAATTATAATTACTGATTATATTATTATAGTACTTTGATATATCAGTTGTATCAGATATTTATAACACTTTTGTATAAGAATAATTAAAATCAAAAAAACAAACTGCTAGGTTAGGGTTATCCCAATGCATAATTGCTTTATAAAAAACCACTTTGTAAAAAAAATCAGTAATACATAAATCATTTCATGAACGTGTACAAGGTTTGAAATATCTTTAAACGCCAAGAATTTATTTGATATAATTTTGAAATGTTAACAGAAATTCACTATACTTACAAACCTTAAATTTTATGACCACCAACTACAAAATTAATTGATAGCAATTACAATATGCTCTAGTCTAGTCTAAACCTAGAGCACATAAAATATAATTTTGATATTTTTTACATGGACTCAATGAAGCTACCTATTTTCGGGGGCATTAACTAGATCAACATGTAATCATAAAATCAGATAAGAACTTTTTCCTTATTTTTAGAAATCTCCACCATAGATAACATGATTAAAATTTATTTGAGCAAAATCAATTTTTTCGATCATTCCTCCCATTGCAACATTTAGCAATTTATAAACTATACCTACTTTTAATATATTCATTGTTTGTGGGAAGAAACATAAATTATTTTCATTTTAATTTTTTTTTATCAATTATATATGTAAGTAGTTTTGTAGCTTTAAATAATTTCGAATTTGGTAATTTAATATCTATCAATCTTAATATATATGTATATGTATTTATAATTTATAATAATTATGTATTAATTTGTCATCCGATATTCCTAAAATCATTTTTTTATAATTCCTAAAAGAAGAAGAATAAAAAAAAAAAAAAAACTATATTTATAACAATAAATACAAATCCCTGCACCAATAGGCACTAGCAAACATTAATTTACTAGGCATCCAAAAACGTTTAAATAAATAAATAAATAAAATCTGATTTTCGTTTATTAAAATGACATCATATGAGCGATGATTATACAAAAACAAAATAACTTAATTTTTATTAAACTCTTCATCATCATTGTTGGATACCATCAAGTGCTATTGTGATTTTATTTACTTGCACGCAAAATTTTAACATGTATACAAAATATAGTATGTACTTTACTCCCTTGGACACATTAAATTAACCGCAAAAAGAATCAAATTGAAAATTGAATATATATCGAAATTGGTTAAAAAATAATTTAATTTTTTCTTTCTTTACTTCATTTATTTATTAATAGTAATTTTCTCTTTTTGGTTGGTTCATATTTATTCAAGTAAACACAAGGATTGTCGTTCTGGCACAATATACAAAATAAAATTAAGCGATCGTTTTGGGTTGCACAAAAACCAAGGAAGCAATCTTATAATTTTCTTCCTCAAATACAATTTTTTTATTTTAAAGAATTTTCATTTCTTCTCATCAACACTTTGCGGTGAGAAATATTTGCGTGTGTGCGCAAATCTTATCTTAAACCTTTGATCTGGTTGGGAGGTTGAGTTATTATTTTTGAAAAATAAAAAAAAAAAAAATTATATTTATATTTTTTTTTTAAAAAAACTTAAAACCAAAACGAAATTTGCAGTTAAAAATTAAATGATTTTTTGAAAAATAATTGTATTGTCCTTTATATATGCCTCTCCAAAAAAAAAAAAAACAATCATATGTAATTAAATTGGAAAAAAGGTGAAAATGAATTTATTTTTTTTGTGGATCGATTTTTGTTTTTAATAATCGTTAAATCTTGATAAAAAAAAAACCAAATATTTATAAAGATTATTGCACAGTGGGCGGAAATCAAAAGAAACAAATATTTGATTTGGATTCCTATCAATATAAAATTTATAATTTTTTATATCGAATTTTACGTTTTTTTTTCTTATGTGTTTTATAAATGTTTGTATAACAGATATTCAATAATGAAAAACTGTTTTTGTTCTTGAAAATACATAATTCACTTTTCAAGATTTTTTTTAAGAGGTGACCAAAACCAAAAAAAAAAAAAATTTGTAAAATAATTGGGTTCACTGGAAATTGAAAGGAAAATGAGGTGGTAAAGGGAGTTAGTCTCTAAGATAAGAAAGTTTAATGTGTAATTTTTTGCAGTTTAAAAGTTTTTTTGGTGATCAAGTTTAGTTTCAGCAGATATGCTATTTAGTTATGAATGTGATATAATTATGAAATAATTATGCTTGAATCCATTGCGCGTGTTTCTCTAGTGTAAATATGATTCAACGACGAAATACTATATTTTTCGGATCAGATCAATTTTGATACAAAATAATGAGATTGACAACTTTCAAAAATAACTATAGTGTGAATGGTGTTGGACAAAGTATACAAAGGTCCATCAAGAATAAGAACAATTATTGAATAAGTTGAACAAAGTTGAAAAAGTCCATCAAGAATAAGAACAATTGTCCATTAACAATTTAATCTAAAATACTGTTGAGAGTTGCCGTACAGCTGTGGACTCAAAAATCATGCAGAAAACATTTGGACAGTGTTAAAGATTTTGTGAATATGAAAACAAGATGGCGCAATATGCCAGTGTATAACGTGATGTTTATATAACGAATAAACTTAGTATATTTATGTAGTATATGTGGACTTAATTCTAAAGTATGTGCAAGCTAAATCGCTGAAATTTAATTCAAAACAAAATGAATTTGATAGCGATACAGATATGGAAATCACTATCAAATTTCTATCATAGTAAAATTTCTGCAAAATTAAATAATTTTAACATATAAGACCTAATAAGCGTTGGCAGTTGTAAATTGGAAAAGTCAAATTATTGAATTAATTGCTAATAAATGCTAAAAGTTGCTCAATCCATAACTATCATTTCAAGAGGGACCCCATAAAATTCACAATATTAATTATTATTCTTATAAGTAGTATATCAATAATTAATAGGAGGATATCATTTATGATTTATTTGTTAATCTTGTGAAAAATTCCATCACAATAACAAATTTATAAAAAAATTTTTTTTTTGGACACCGCCTTAAGGCTTTTTTGTTGTTGTTATATATATATTGGGAGTAAAAATTATAGGTAGGACGAAAAGGTTGCGTAAAAATTTACCCAATATATATAACCAAAAATAAATAAAATAATTATTTTAGAAATCCAAAGAATTTCTTTATGAATATTATATTATTTATTAACATTTGGTTTATATATTTCCTGAGAAAATATAAATTTTAATACAAAAAGAATATAATTAATAAAAATTAATAATTCTATTATACCAAAAATTAACATTATACCTGGTCAAAATTGACAAAGAATTAGTTAGGTAACCGTCAATTGTCGCGACAAAAAAAAAAAGAAAAAAACTATTAAAAATTCGAATTTAAATCTGATATAAAATTTATTATTATTAATTTTTCAATTTTTTTTGGTATATTATTAAAATAAATAGAAACTTACGAGACTAGAATCGATTTCGTCTAGGATACTTTTTTTCTTCTGTACTTTATTCATATATTGATTTCCGTTTTATAAAATTTAAATTGATTTTGGGATTTGAAAATGTTGGAAAATGGACAAAAAAAAAAAAAAAATATAAAATATAATTATCTACAGATTTTTGTATATGATTGTTGGTATAAAAAGTTAATTAATATTTTTAATTGGCTATTGATTCAATATAAAATTGATATAAAATTTATGAGTAGTTAGAATAACTATGAGTGTTGCATTGGACTTAATAGTGTAAAAAAAGGGATTTAGCTGAAATTTATTGCTGTGCGTTTACGAGGTCGGGTAGTCTGAAAGTGCAATAAAGACAAATGTCCGCGTATGTGTATATAAAATTTGCATGTGCGCAGTAAGATCTTCTAGAACCACTCGAACAGATTTGAATTGAATTTGAACTCCATTGGGTACAGCAATAATTATTGTGGTAGATTTTATTGAAACGAAAAATTTTCAAAAAAAAAAAAAACTAACTCAGATTTGGATAAAATTTGGTTCATATAGGTTGGTTTCATGTTTGTGCATATGTCTACTCAACACAGATAAAGGTCAGTCTGCAGGGGATACATTCTAAAATTCGATTTCAATTATATTTGGTACACATCTTAGTTCTGTAAGCTAGTTTGTGATTATAAAATTTTGGGGTCGGGAGTTTTAGTAGGTCCTATCAAAATTTTTAGATGTACGAAGTAAAAATTTTAACAAAGCACTGTTAAAAAGGTGAGCATTATCGCCCGAAGGGCGTTAATTCCCACTTGAGTGAGCATTATCGCCCGAAATTCATTACACCACAATATGTAACAACGCAATTACAAGGAAATTGTTGTCAATAGTGAAAAAATATATATATATAGTAGTTTTATCTTGTGTAAAACATGATAACAAACATCATCTTTTATTTATTTACTAGTTATGTTGGTCATTTTCTACTTTGTAATCCCTTTTCCGGAAAAGGCAAATAGCAACGGGCTTTATTTCTCACTTATGTGGGTTATAAAGCTCAAACATTATTTGTATAAAGGAATTTCTCACATTTTTGTGGGCGATAATTCCCACTAGGGTGAGCATTATCGCCCGAGCACCGAAATTTACGGATTTCAAGTAAATTGTCGAAATCTTCACTGTCAATTTGGTAAATAAAAAATGATGTCGAAAGAAGTCATTATGTCAAATGAGATAAATAATTTCTGTAAAGAAATGTATTTAATTACAGCTTCACATCGTTGATATTTAACCAAATAACTAAAACTAATTATGTTATAAATTTTTATTAATATACAAAATTGTTCGAGTAATAATTTCTTTAATTAAATTTTATCTTCATTAAGTTCAATAATAATTTAATTAATTTCTTTAACTTTGTATATTCAAATTTCACTTTCAATTAAGTATTATTAATTCTTCTTAGTACGTAGTGTTGTGATAGACTTGAAAAAGATGAAAAAAAAAATAGTTTTGATGCTGAAATGATTTTTTCACACTTTCGAGAGTGGAGTTATTGACTCTTAAATTTAAGGTTGATAACTTTAGTGGGTTCCAAGTTCCAATAAAAATTTCCGATTCATATAAAATATATATTTTTTACAAAACTCTGTTATTATATATTAGTACGAGTTATCATCTTCACTTGGTTATCATCTATTTTATATAAATTTATAGAAATTTACACATAATAATCAAAATGAAACATTTTCAATAAAGAACATAAAATCTTCCTCCAAAACAATCAAGTTTGTAAATAATTATGAAAATTAAATTATAATTTTATTCATATTTTCAAAGTATCTGTTGGTTGTAATAACTGTATTTCAACGGCAGGTGGTAAAGAATTTTCCGTCATATCACCTGGAGTTATGTTTTGATATTTCTAGAAAAGTGTACAGTTAAAATATTGGCAATTTTATTAATATTTATCAGAATCAATGTCAATCGATTTTAATATGGTAATGAAATTTTAAATTTTGCGACTAATTAGTTAATATTTTGTAAAAAAAAAAATTCTAACATTAAAAATAGATACAAATTTAATTTTGTAATCAATTTATTTAAATAAAATTGAATATTTTACGATATTTTAGTTAAAGAGTTGCCAATGTTTCTATTTAAATAATTTTCAGCAATTTTTTTTATAAATTTTAGGTATATCATTTGAACCTTAGTTAAGTTAGTATACCTCGATAAAGAATTCCCACCAAAAAATATAAAAAACGAAAATATTTTAAATTAAATTATATTTTTTTCAGCAGACCATCGAGTCTTAGCACGTCATAGTTAGCTAAAATATTGCTATACATACTTGCAAATCCAAATTGAATTTTTTAAAAGCACTGGTTGCTATTTTAATTTACACATGGTTTGTAGATCTACAATTGAGTTTTCAATGTTATTAACTACAGGTCTACTTATTTGAAAATGCTAATTTACCTAATGCTAATGGGCTAAAAAGTTGTAAACCTTCAAAAGTATAGTTTTTATTGATTTGCGGAAATTAGCGGAACATTACTCTAATCTTGTTTTACATATGAAAGGTTATAAAATAGAATAAAGTTCCAGTTCCAGCAAATTTTAATTTCTTCTATATAGAAATATTTTTTTTTTTAAAAAAAGATTATTGCAAAATTATTATAGCAAATAATTTAACGCTTCTTATTTACAAAAGAGGAAAAAAGTCTATAAATTTCATAAAGTTATGACCAGCTGGCAAGAATAAATGGCATTTTAAATGATAATTATATTTGTAAAAATAAATAATTTGTTATTCGATTTTGTTAGTTAAATTGATTTTATTTCAATTTTATAGCAAAACAAGCTGTTCTATTTTTTAAGCGCGCAAAATAAAATAAATGCAGTTTATGAAATTATAATGATCACAATATAAGATGGTATCAATGAAGATTATTGAAAACTCCACAGAAATTTGATGGATTTAATAATAATAGGCAATTATTATATAAATAAAGCAATAATTTCATATAGCAGACAATGCCCAGCGTTGAAGACAATCACATCTATTCTGTAGTGTAGAACAAAGATGAATATAATTGAAACGCGTGTAAAATCTTTTCTAATGTAACCTGACTAGTCACAAGACTAACTAACAAAGACGATCCAGATATTCATAAACAAATGCCCAAGAATTATATGCGGAATATTCAAACTAATTTAAAAGTTTTAATTAATCCTCACTTGTAAATAACGATCCTTCGAATTGCGATATTTAGTGTTTTTGACATTTCATTAAAATATTGTGTCATGTACAAATGGGGCAATTAAATATTGCATTAATAATTATACTATTTGAAAATGGTTGAGGTACTTAATATAATTTTTTAAAAAAATAATCTTTCTTTCAACCATTTATATTCTTCAAATTTTATTTACATTTCATTATTTCAAAATTATTACAAACTTGGCCTTCTTTATGGCATCGATAATAATCAAAGAGAATTGCAATCTATTTAACAATAATATTTCTCTTAATTGCACTTGTACGGTTAGTTGTCCAATTGACTTTGGTCATAAATTATAAATATTTTGTAATTTTGAAATCTTTTGTAACCGAAATGAAACTAAACTATAAATGTTCCCAATTCGAATTTCGTTGTGATATTCCTTGTCACCAATCCCAATATAACAAACACTAACCACTGCAGAAAAGTAGCTGGTTTGATCCACACTACACAAAATTTTGGTATGGTTTTAATATTATTGACAAATATTAAAATTATAAATTAAAATGCAAATATTACAGCGCAATACAAAATGAGCGTTTTTAAAAAAACGCGCGTGGGATGTGTTTTACAAAAAAAAAAATAAAAATAAAAAAGAAGTTTGAAACTTAAATAATTGTAAAATTTGAAAAACAAATCATTAAAATACCAAAATGTTATTTTAACTTTCTGTGATTATTATTTGAGGATTGCCGACAAAAATTAAAAATGCACTTAAAATATATTCGCTGTGTAATCTAGAGAATATGTTTTTTTTGATGTTGCGGCTTTTTTTATGCGCAAAAGTGTCTTCGCGGTTATGATTTTACTAATTGGACTGTTTTATTATTACTTATTTGATGTAAATTCTGATATTACAGAATAGATACAATTTTTTTTGAATATTTGCAATATATATTTAGGTAAAATTTTAATTTTGATTACGTAATATCGATAATTTTATTGGACATATTTTTTTATATTAACGATATTAACCCCAGTATAATTTATTTGTACAATTTGTCATTTATATGATTATTATTGTCGTCTTTGGTATTTTGCTTTTTGTAGTATTCTATTTTGCATATTCAGATGCTGTTCTTGATGTTACCACTCGAACGTCATCTTTTGTAATACTATAAGTATAAGTTCTATTACTTTTAACCCTTTGACTTGAAAAGGGTTAAATTTGAAATTACTCTAGTTCAATAGGAGCTTAACGGAAAGGGTTTTATTATTTTACTGAAGCTTAAAATAGTAGGGATGGGATGAGTTACATCCTGTTTATATAAATCAGTTTTCCATTATTGTTTATTTACATTATTTATTGTAAGATTTACAAAGGAATATTTCAATTTATTTTCATTACATTTATTAAAAATTTTAATTATTTATTTAGTATAATAAGAAAAACAATTTTAAGCCAAGCTTGATTCTGTTTAAAAAATTCGCATCCTGTCCGAACCGAAAAAATTTGACGTGATATAAAACGTCGCCAACACTATATTTTTGCATAAATAAATGGTATCATAATTATGTCAAATTTAATTAAGTTCATTAAAATGTAATAAGACTATGGAAAAAAAAAATTACCAAAAATTTTACCATAACGAAAAACTACACAATTACTTATTACTTTTATAGCTCACAAAGAAATTTTGTTCACAATCAAGATTCAAGGAGAATGAAAATTCTGACACCAAGGATTTTTTTATTTTAATATAAATCTTAACATTTATTCTTATTATTTTTTAATAAAGTGCTACATATAATTTACTTACGTAATAAATCTACAAACCATACTTCATCACATCATCAACAACATTCACACGGTCAAGAAGTCTACTACTAAAATAACTGCTTCGAGGATATTCACCCACGTTTTATATTTTTATTTTTGCCAAGTTCAGACTTATTTTAATCTGGTTTGTTGATGATGATGATGATGACACCACTTTGTTGGTGACAGATAACTCTAGTTTTCATAAGTAAAGTGGTGCAGCACGACACTTCAATTTTTATATTCATATAATATAATGTTAAAAATAAATTATTTTTCTTCTTCGTTTTGCATAAAATTTGTGGTGTGATGATTAAACATTTGTGATAAATGTGAAATAAATGTAAAACATAAAATATAACTAGAATATGTATGCACTTGATAAATTTACATAATTTTAACTTGTTGATTTTTATATAAATTAATATAAAAATTCGATAACATTTTTACTTTTCAAATTAATTAAAAAAGCATAGAATTCAGAAGGATTCTATTTTATGTACATTTGATATATAATTAATTATAATTGTATGGAAAAGATTACTTATTTCTAAAATCTTGCAATTAGTAATCCATAAACACTCCATTTTAATGAGTATCTTATGCCATCTATGAGCAAGTATAATAACAAGTCTAAGCTATTTTTAAAATACTGAATGAATGTAATATGTAAAAAGTACAAGTCGCGATAAAAAGTCTTAGTATACATTCAGAGTGACGCTATGAACGGTGTTGAACTATGCTGGAAGCTGTTATTTTCACGTTATGAACAAAGCGTGGAGTTTCCAGTTTCCATTTGTGTTTTATATTCTACATTATATTTTTATTTTTTAATTCTATAGAAATTTCTTTCCACTTTTTTCAATTAGCGCAGGCGATTGTAAAAACTAATGTTAGAAAATCTTCACTTTCAAATACCATTTATAAAAAAAAAAACACTTCGAATTTGGGGAACCTATCGTGATAATGCGTATACTATATGTATATTTGTTATTTGAACATAAAAATGAATACATATATGAAACTGTACACCAACTAAACATTGATGTACAGGAGAGTTTATAGCAATGAGCATAAAAATCAGCTTTCGTTCAGTAAACAGCTTGACTTCACTTCATGCACACGCATTTAAATTTATATGTGAGCAGATTGCTAAAATATAAAGTGTCCAGTGCAGCATAGCTTCAACACCGCTTATAGTTTCACTCTGAACGTCTAAACGTCACCTTAGGTTAAATTGAGAGAAATATTACGAAAATATAATTTATGATATTTTCCTCTACGTAACTACATAAAAAGGCAACGAATATGTGTTACTGCATTGGAATTCGAAAATTTGTAGCTGTCAAAAACGTCATATGTTCCTTATTCCAGACCTGGGGAGCCGGAGTAATATTGATTTCGCTCCAGCTCCGGTGATACGAATTGAATTTTGGTTTTTTATTATTTCTTTCGAAATAAATAAGTTCTCAAAAATGTAAATGTCGTTTTAAAATTTAAAGTATTTTAATTAAGTTTGTTGCGAACGAGACTGACGGTTGGAGCTTGATATTAATTTAGCTCCGGCCCCGAATTATCAAAAATGCCCAGCTCCGGGGCTCCTAGCTCTGGCTCCAGTTCCAGCTTCCCAGCCGTGCCTTATTCAACAGGATTTTATTAAATTCGATTTTTCAATAAATTTGATCTATTTAATATAATTGTACAATCGTTAAAAATCAAATAGATTTCTAGTTTTCTCTTACATCCATAAAAAAATTTTAAATGTCAAATGTAGTTTTGATATCTTCATAAAAAAACAACATATTTTTCTATAATAAAAACAAATAATCTTCTACCTGATGAAAAACATAATATTTGCTGTAGTTCGACTATACTTTAACAAAAAAAAAACTATAAATATTATAGTAAAAATCTATAGAGGAAACTTTAAAGTGGGTGGAAGAATTGGCGCCAGAGTTTTGGTTTTTAAATAAAATGTGTGCACCACCCTCGCTCTGAATTGTCATTTCAATTGCGAAAATTGAATTCTAAATAAAGCCAAAAGACAATCATAAATTACACTGATGGTTATGTTTTTAGTTGCTACTTTTTTTTGTTTACTATTTATTCTCCGGGCTTTTATAAGTTCATGGTGGTATATGTAGTTGCAACGTTGCAAGTGCAACTAATATTAAAAACAAATTATAAGGGGTATGTTAAGTTTTTTCATTAATTAAAAGAATCAAGATGAACGAATCCGACTCGATCTCTTTAAATTACTTTAGAATATTTTGTAAACTCTAAACTCTTGCCACGCGTATTTCGTTCTTGAAGAAACTAAAGCATGTGTGACGCATGACAATGACACAGTATTAATTCGAATGTAAGGCCAATTTAATTCGAATGTAAATTTAAAAAGTATTCAAAAGTAAATTTCGCTTCCAATAAACCGAAGGTATCTTTTGGTAACTAAATTTGATTGGGAAACTCTTAACATTAACAGTTTAATACTCTAGACTAGAGGTCTAGAGAATAGTTCATTCTTGCTAGTCTAGGTCAAAAAGCAATAATGTTTCAAAAAAAATTGCACTGGTTTGTTTAAGGCATAAGACAATAAGAATAAATAAAAATGTCAAAGGTACTGTAAAGGTGGTATATGGGCTATTACGATTATATATATATACATATATATTTTTTATAAAGGGCTATTTTTTGATAGTGATCTCTTTGATAATTTAGTCTGTTTGGTACGTTATATCTTTTACTTATACATTAAAAAAAATTTTAAGAAAAAAGTAAATTTTAATTTATTTTTTATTTGTAATTATGTGACTTGGACAAGTTAAAAATAACTTCATATATAATGTTTTCTGTTGTTTTTAACATTAAAATCACATGTGGAGGTTTTAATTTAATGGGCTAACATGTTGCAATAATATCAATCGATATACAATTATTTGTTGTTGTGTTTAATGACCTTATGAGGGCGCAAAATATGTTGTTAAATTGAATTGCTATAGTTTTTTTTGTTTGTGTTATTCGTGTTATGGCACTATAAATCCAATTAAAAAAAAAAAATTTTTTTTTGAACTTATGTTTTAATGTTTTTTTTTTATATATATTTTAAAAACATTTCACACAATATGATTTTCTGATTATAATTTTTATTATACCTCCTACTCCCACATGACAAAATCTGTTGTTTTTCGGTAGGTTTATTTCTGGATACCATACCAGAGGATTCTAGAGAAAGAAATTTAATTGTAAAAAAAAAAAATCAATAAAATGTATTATTAACATTTTATATTAAATTATATTTACATAATTAACTTTCACTTTAATTTGGTTTTTATAATTGGCCTATAAAGTGTTATAATCACGATTTCATTGATTTTTTTTTTATAATGAAATTTTACCTGATTTGATTTATCATCATTAAGTGAAAGGATTAAAATATTTAATTAAATTAAGTTTATACTGTTGTTAACAAAAATACTCTTGGATTTATTAAAACGTATATAACAAATTAATAAAATTGTGGATAAAGTTTAGGTAATCAGATTTCTCTATGTAAATATTTTTTATTTGATATCCAAAGTTTAACCACCAGCAAAAAGGATATTTTATGGATTGCGAAATGAATTTTAAAAATTGCGATTTTCTTATTTTGGGAATCACAAGTTCAATTCCTGATCGAAACATCGAAAAGGATCTAAAATTACGGAGTAGATACTGATAATCAGATTTACAAAAATGTAATTTAAAGGCTGTTAAAATAAAATGTCATACTATATTAAAATCATATTTAAGAATTGCAATCAACTTAACCGAAACTGTGCGGTGATCAATTGTGTTATAATCAATTAGCCGTAAATCAAATCCCACAAATATTAAATTAATTAAAGAATAATTTATATTATTTTACCAGGGGCTCGTTATGCTTTGTAAAGTTAGAAACCACAAATATTTATTAGCTTTAAAAGCTATTTATTCTATTTTACAATTCAATATAATTTAACCGAAGTCAAATACATTTAATTTTAACTATAATTATATGTAATAACTTGTGGTTATTTCAAGCTTTAATTGACATTTGATTTACATTTTTGATATTGGTATCATTGTGGTGCGGTTTTCTTAACATTGAAATGATTTAAAGATTTAATTTTGTGAACTAGTTTCAATAAATTTAATAATTGATTGTTTTTATAAAAGTATTTACAGAATTACGTATTTTTATTTCATAGAAAATTATAAGTATTTATTTTTGATTAGTTTTTTTTAATAATTCAGAAGTTTTAAAATTTAAAGGATTGTTACCAGGGCTGTATATGTATATTTTAGCTTGGTTTGGTTTTTGGTTTTTCTGGCTGATAACATTTGGTTTTGGGTTTGGTTTTGGTTTTATAAGTTTTTAAATCATGGTTTTGGTGTTTGGTGTTATAAAAATTAAGATTTGGTTTTGGTTTTGGTTCTGGTTTATGAAGCTGTCAAGAAAAAATGGAAAAAATACTATTAAAATTTTTATTAATAAACAAAACAAAATTGTATTATCTCCAAACATAAAGAAAATTAACAAAAATAAAATTGTAATAAAAAAAAACAAAACAATTAAACAATAATAAACAAAATGAAAATATAATATAAATAATATTAATTAAATGAATTGAAATTTAATTTTATAAATAAAATATTTTCTAGCATATCTTCAGTCAAACTATCCCTGTTGTCTGCTAAAATAAATTTCAATTTTGAAAATGCTCCTTCCACCGATACTTGAGTTGCAGGGACAGAAAATAAAATGTTGGCTACTTTAGACAATTCTTTCTGTGTTTCATTATTTTGCCAATACTTTTTAGGATCTTCTTTCCGATTCATTCTTTGAATGTTGTCAAAATCATCTACAATCATTTTAAAGTTTTTTTTTTGTATAGGTGATTTGATTATATTTTCCAATTCTTTTTCTTTAGTTAAAATTAGCTCATCTACCTCATCTAAATCATTTTCCGAACAATTATAATCTCTATCAGATGAATTAATTGTAAAATTTTCTTCGTTCGGCAGTGATGAGCTCGGAAATGAATTTTGTTGTATTGAATCTTGATTATAATATATAATATAATTATGAATTTTACATATATGAGCTTTAGCTGAAATCTTCTGCTCATTTGTAAGTAATATTTGGTAGCGTGGGTCCAAGTAAATACATGCTAACATAGTATCACTATATGCTAACATAGTACACGGTTTTCTCATGAAACCGTGTTGATTATTGCAAATAATAGATTTACAGTGAAAATAAAGCTTATCAGTTACTAGTGCATCTAAAATTTTTGGTATAATTGACTGTTTACAAATCCCTCTGTAATTTTCAATATTATTTATCCTACCAGATTTATGTATAGGAACAATAAATGCACTTTTCCATGCAGATGGAAAGCAACTAGTCGTTAAAGAAACATTAAACATATGACACAGGACAGTATGTAATGGGTCAGCACAATTACGGATAAATGCAGACGGTATACCATGCGGTCCAGGATTATAATTATTATCGACATCATTTATAAAATTCATGGTTTCTTCAGGAGAAATTAAAATATCATTGAAAATTAAATTAGATGCATTACCCATATATTCAAAAAACGATTCATCAATGTCAGAGTTATCGGAATTGTAAACAGTTTTAAAAAAATCGGCAAATAAATCACATGATTCTTGAGCTGACTCAGCAATAACATTCCCAAGATTAAATGATGATGGATAACCATCATTTTTCAAAATAAATTTAACGAAGGATGGTAAGCATCCTCATTAACAAGTGGTTCAGCACTTCTTGAGACGAAATTTTCATCAGTAACGTTTGAGAAAATCAAATCTAAGGTACGATTCTGATAATTTTGAATCGAATTCAGCTGCACTAATCCGAGAGCCTGCAGCGTGTCCACTAAACTAGTCTCCGTTTGACTTACAGCATTTACTCGATTAAGAAAAGTGCAATCAATATCTCACGGAATCCAATTAATTCTTGGTTGGTTAAAATCACCAAAAATAAAAATAATATCCGATGATTTCATCAATCCGTCAATATAGCGAAAAGCATCCAAATATCTATTAATTTTTTCAATGTTACTATTTGGAGGTATGTAGGAAGCAATAACAAAGATACTAGTTGTGGAATTAAAATTAATTCTAGTACAGCAAATCTCAATATCGGAAAACGCAGACATATCAACCTCTGTGACATTAAGATGATTTTTGACAGCAATCAGGACACCACCAAATCTTTGGTATTCACTATTTAAATAAGATCTATCACAACGATTAATATTGAAGTTTGATGGAAAAATAGCAGCATTATTAAAAGAACTATCTAAACCCGTTTCAGTCAAGATAATTATGTCAGCCGAACAGGAATGCATATTTAAGAGAAAATCATTAGTCTTCGTTCTTAAACCTCTGACGTTTTGGTAAAAGAACGAAGATTCTCCAAGTTTTTTGGCATATTATTTATAGATCTATTTTTTGGTGCAAATTCTTTTACTAGAATACCAGTAATTCATATCTTAATCTTAGTATTTAACTACAGTGACAGTTGCATTCAATAATATTTAGATCACATGGCTTCATGACTGTCATTTTTAATCAGAAAGATTCAGTTACGTATTGATTATAATCTAATATAAGTGAAAGAATTAATTTTTATCATGTTGTTAATTATCACTACATCTACATTGACATACCGATATTCACCAGGAACAAATTTTAAGAATGTAAGGAATTAGTTGGAGTTATTGCGAAATTACCGCAATAATAAAAGGATATCTATTACCGTAAATAATGACTTAGTGTTGATGGGATCCTGGAAAATATTATAAAATTTAAATAAATTCATTTATTTTCAGAATAAAAACTTGAATAATTTCTATAAATGTTTCCAGAATTAAAATTTAAATATAAATCTCACCCATTATTAGCTAACTAGAGCATAAATAAATTGCTTTAAGCTTTGTATATATCTATTGATGTATACATACCAGGAAATATAAATGTATATATATATATCTACTCTACAATTTCGAAAAATGAGATTTTTTTGTGAAGCCTTTTTTTGTGGCTTTTGGTTGGTTTTATTTTTTTACATTTTCCTTTTGGGGTGTACATTTCCGCTGTTGTCCTTTTTTTGTTCAGTTAAGGAGAATTCATTGAACTTTTAGTCTTTTTTTATTCATCTGGCTGCCAACAAAATAGACAAAAATATATATATATATATATTTTTTAAGTACTTCTTTAATTCTTGAACTATTTCTGTAAGTTCATAGTTTCTGTATTATTTATGTTTTATAAAATATCCATTCATTTTCGGAGATTTACTCAAATTTATATTTTAAGATGGATTTTTTTTTATCTAAGGATTGATGAACTCTAAATATATTTAGAATTAGACATTATATTATTGTAATTGATATAAAGATTTGTTATTTTTAAAGAATATATGAGTTTTTATTACGAAATTGGCGGCTATTGGTTCGGTATGTCGATGTAGGTATACTGATAATTAACAACAGGGCACAAAAGTATTTTGTTATATTAGATATATAATATAACTAATTGTATACATTCTGTTAGCATGAAAATGAAAGAGATTCCCAACCAGTATTCTGGTATTGATCAGGCGGTAGGGTAAAAACGACTTAGTCATGTTAACGGATTCGTGCTCACTCGGACTCGTGGGTGGATACTGTTAATAAAAATATAGGTTTTTATTAAGAGTAATTGCTTAGTGAAATATGTGGTAAAAAACCGCTTGGATGGAATGATCAAGGACTTTTTGGTGGCCTGGCTTACATTATATCTAAACTTTGGCTTCTTCTGCAATTCAGAGCACATAAAAGTCTATTTGAATCTATTAGATTATATGTATTAATAATTATTGTTATATACACATATAATTTTATACATTAAGGAGTTAACTCTGTAATAAACCAAAAATAAATAATTCAATGAACTTGAAGTCTTATAAAAATAATTCATAAATCCATATTTTCCAGATTTTTAATGTTGTTGAGATAATATTAATCAACTTTATTTATTACTGATAATTTTTCATTTTACTATAATAAATCCAAATTTTTCAAAATTAGTTAAGGGATAATACATAAGTTTGTCTACAAAAATAATAAGTAATTTTTCTTTTCATTAATTTTTTTTTTATGCTATTAAATTTTTTCCTTTTCATTTCCTTTTAGATGGAAAAGCAACATTATTGAAATTCTTAATTTGTTTTTGTTGCTTTATATATTTAACGTCCAGACGAAAAAGACTTTCATTGCAGAACATAAGTTTTGTGATTTATGTTGGTGACCAATTCATTTATAATAATTTTCTATTTTTTTCTATTTGTATTTAAACCAATTTGCCAAAGAACAACTTGGTATCTTTTCGAATCAATCTTTCAAAAAATATAAAAAAAAAATTTTTGCAAGCACAAATTTTTGTTGTTTCCTTTATTTTTTTGGTTGATGGCTAATTTGATTTCATCGATTTAGCGTGCCGCGTTTTGGGTAATAATGAAAAAATACGCAAACAATTTTCTTTTTATTAATACCGTGGAATGGGATTAGCTCTTGACTTATCTAGACTTGTTAGGATTATTTTGTGGGTTGTTGTATATCCTTAGACAATATTTTTTTTATTTCGTCATATAAAAAGGATATAGCTAAGTTTGTAGTTATTATTTTTTTTTTAACTTTTATTAAATTTTGATTACAAAATTGGATTCAAAGTTTTATTAGACATGACGCGACATAATATATTTCATTATTATTGCATTTCAAGGACAATTTACTGTAAAGTTTATTATTAATTTATGATATTGGAAGCTGGTAAAGAGGTTTTATTAAAAATAAGAAATATTTTTATCGCCACAAATTATCTAATTTGATGTGAACACAAATAATTTTTATTATTGAAACATTAAAAGTTTGTCTAGATTGAAATGCATTTCGAAAAATTGGCTAGACAAATAACATAAATTTTGGATATGTCGAAATAATATAAAATTAAAATGCATAAAAATTAAATATTTTCCAATTTAATCTGTAATTTCTGAAATTTTTCAATCAATCTCGATCTTATACGGTGTTTACATGCTGGCACTATCGCTATCACTATCTGTTTATTGTATACTAGTTTAATGTAAACCTTTAGAAATTTATCATTTATTTAATTCACATTATGACAAAAACCTTATAATTCAAAATATTGACACATGACTAAATTTGCTATTAATGGAAACTTTCATAGATTATCTTTGAAAACATATTTAATATACATAAAATATTGTTGGATTCGCCGGGTTTTAGTACACTCAATTCCTGATATATTTGTAATTTCTCATTTTTGGCTTGTAATCTTTCATATTCTGTAAAGTTAATTTTTGGAAACCAAAAATAATTACCCAATCAAAGAAATTTCAATTAAAGAAGGCCACACATGATTCTACTTTTTTTTCTCGAATAAACATTACATCAAAAATATTTTTATACATTCATCAAAATTTCAACTCACAAATCAAACTGTCCCTTCAACAAATTATAAAAAAAATGTCTCATAAATAATTTTGCATAAAAACCCACCCAAATAGAAATTTAGCTACTTTAACTCACCGTAAATTCAAAATACAAGGATTTCGTTATATAGAAGGACTAACGAAAAATTTAAATTAATTTACAAAAATTATTTAATTTACTTATGTCTCCCTATATAATTATCCAGAAGGTTATGGTAGCCCACAAAAATTTTGGGTGGGCTATACATTAAATAATCAATTTTAAAAATAATTTTCCAAATTTTATTCGAAAAAAATAATTTATTACTATAAAAATTGTTTTATATGTTCATCAGGTACAAAAATTTAATTTATATTTTAAATGTTGTCGTTTTCGGGTCAATTTACCAAAAAATTAATCAATAATTCAAAATTCTGTTTGCGAAATGATTTGATACCGCCATCGATGATTTTCCGTGGTATAAAGATTCATAAATATTGAGAAATCCTTTTAAGTAACAATTGTGTCGAAAGTGTTCCAAGTATACAAAAATTCTTTCCTTTTATGCTAAAAATTCATTCAAATTTTAATATATGTTACACTGTTGATTGGTATTTGTTCAAGGCATCCGTCAAAATAAAAAGCAACAGCATCAAATTTTTTGTTACAGCATATATGATAAAAATTATATTATTTTTTATGATGATGACTTGAAGCGATGATTATGATGATGACGATGAAATTTCCCGACAATATTAATTTAAAGGATATATAAATACATGATTTTTTTTTTTTTAATATAGTATATTAAATTTGAAGTTTATTGGTGAGGAATTCCTTGTATTAATTCGTTGTTTCTTTATGTTATTAAAATTTATTATTTGCTAAACGACTAAAGAAAAATGATGTCGATTTCTTGTAATGAACTCGTTAAAATGTGTAATTTAGCTGGGAGCGGTATTTGTTTATTCCCGTATACTATATATATTTATATTGTAGAGAAGGATATTATCCAGGAAAATGAATAATTCGACTGCACTGCTGCTACAATTAGGCTCATCAATCTATCTTGTATCATTATGTTTTTTAGCACGTTTATATTGTAGTTTTTTGTTTTTTTTTTATGCTTTTGGTATATTATAAAGAGAGACCCGATGAAAATTGAAATTTTTTTATTTCCCAGATTACTATACAAACAAAATAATCATCTTTTATAGAGGAACGTGTGTTACAAAATCTGTGGGATAATATCATCAGACACAAAATGAATTTGTATTTAATTAACATATGAAGCGCCAGGAAAATTGTTTTCTCTTCTTCGTAATTGTGGTAATTATTTTAAGGTTTTTTATTTTTTATGTTGTTAGTTTTACTTGAAATACGTGAAAATGTTGTATAACTATTATGTTAAATACACGCGGTGGATAATGAAGACTATTATAGAAATATGAACCACAAGAAATCAAAAATATTTTATAATTATGATCTTAAATTAAGTAGCAAATAAGCTAAAACGATATTATAATTTATGAAATCGATTAAAATAATTCATTTAGTCACTTAGTTTACACAGTGAATCCACTTTAAAGAAGTGAACTCTAACATGCAACTCTGAGTCAAAAAATTCAATTAGATGAAAAAATAATCATTTATAGTTAAAAAAATTTCATAGAAACGTAATTTTAACCGTACTCGCAAAAGCTTGTCTGATCGTGGAAACTCTATTATATGAAAATGTCAATAAAAATAAATATTGACATATATAGAAAATATATATGGAAAATAATTAAGAAAAACCATTTCTGGGTGAAATACATTGGGATATATTCAAAATATAGATAAAAGCAGACACAAGTCGTAATGTTATTTCACCGTCAGAGCTATAGAAAATACATTAAAAAATTCGTTAACTAGTTCACTTTAATTATACACTCTACCAAAAAATCACTACTATTATAGTAGGAAACTGGTAACCTAATATAATAGTAGTAATTTCACATTCGAGAGGTTTGCATATTTTCACTCCAAAAAAGTAGTTTTATAACACTCTGGAAATAAAATGAAATTACTTGGAGACACGACTGAATTTAGTATTAATTGTTTGTAATTTTTCTCTAGTAACATAGTAATTTCACTTAAGAAAGGGTGCTAAATATTCTCTGAAAATAAAATTGAAATTGAATTTACTACTTCTTTTAATATGTTAGCTGTATAAAACCAGTCTTGTCGTAGATATCGTTCTGGGTCGTTCACAAACTAAACGATCTTAACGATCTAGCCAGGAAACGGCATACGCAAATATTACAATTTCTGAACCCTACGAATTGGATCTAAAAACCTCAGGTAATTCCTTTCTATCGACGGTTCACGATTGTGACTGGTATCAAAATGGTGCTAAAGCAATAATTGGAGGACGATATTCGCGAGTATCACCAACCCGATATCTTTACAGACTGAAATAATACATTGGAACGAATTATAAGTAAACGCATCTACCATGCGCTTGTCAGGTCCAAGCGGTTTTAATAGTCCAAAAGGTCCTTATAATAAACCCATAGAATTTAGATTATTACTCGGATAATAAAAAATTACTTCAAAATTTAATGTTACTGTAGTCTTTGTTGGAATCCTTTATAAATTTATATAATAATTTTACCTAAAGGCGAGTAAATATAAATTTAATAAGAATAACATTTTCTTTTTAATAAAATATTAAAAATAATTAAATACGCCAATTTATATTGATGTTACAACATAAAAAGTGAATTTAAAAAAATAAATAAAAATACAACGTAATTAAGGCCTTTAAACGCATCTGAAACACCAAACATTTCTCCCGCATTAAACAATAAATCAAAATAACAAAATTTTTGAACAAATTTTTATTTTTTATTAGGTTTAATTTTGGGAGGTCCTTTTTTTTTTTAAATACCAACAGTCCGAATGAACCACACACAAAATTGTTCTTAGCTAATTTTTAAATATGACTAGTGCATTAGAACTAATGATTAAAAATGTGTCGTTTTTTAATAAAAAATAATTTTTAAAATTTTTACATTAATTTGATCTGATAAATAAAATCATAATGAAAATTAAAATGAAATTATAGAAAAAAGGTCCACTTTTATTATAAAACAACAGGAACCACCACCGTCATAACTATCATAAAAATATTGTATTTAAAAGGAAAAATTTCACTTTCTCCCTAGTTTTTTGTTTGGGTCCATTTATGACAATTTATATTTTAATTGTGGTTTGGTTTTAGTTTGCTTTTCTAAAAAGACCCGCACAAATTATATCAGATTATTATGTTTTGAGGTCGATTTATTGAACTCTCTTTATAGATATAAAAAAAGGATATTTTTTATACAAATGTAATATGTATATAAAATTAAAGAGACCATTTCATTCAATTTAGAATTATTATAGCAAAAAAAATCAAAAAAGGTCCAATGCCTTTATTGTTAATGAGCTTGTCGTACGAGTGAAAGTCGCCCCTTTTATTAGTAATATTGGAAAAAAGTCATAAATTTTATTGAAAATTGACGCATTATTTATATACAAGTCTAATAATGCCTTTTTTTTCGGTGGATCGAAACTATTCTTCTTGTGGCCGGTCTATAGTTTATAGGAATTTTGATTTTTCTGGTATAATGTCCGCAATTATACAGATGCAATGTTTGTTTTCTGGAAATTATTATTTTGGGAATAAAATGAATTATTACATTTAGTAATTGTTGGGAATGTCCTTTATATATAGTAAATTGAATATAAGGATATTTCTGTTAGGATGGAAAATAATAATAATAACAATAAAAAAGGTGGAACATTTTGGGAGTAATAAATTTATTTTTGAAAGCATATTCTTGTATTGTTGGAATTATAATAATTATGTATTTTTGGTTATATATAAAAGAGGGAGTACAAAATGACATTGTTAATATTTTTATTATAAGGTAAAAAAAGAAAATGGTATAAAATTGAAGGATATACATCCACTTTAATGTCGAATGGGTTTTATATGTAGGGATTGATAAATATTGCAAAAAAATAACTAAAAAATTAAATTCATACTAAGAATTTTAAGTGATTTTGATTAATTTCTGTACAAGGTTTAAACACTTTTTGTCCTTACGAATGAAAAACATACCGGCGAATGAATATTACACACAAAAGTCTATATCTGTCAATAATTAGTTGAAGTTTTAGTTGAACTTTTATAAATTGGGTTGAAAAATTATAAATAGATATAATTTTTCTCAACGGGTCAGTTGAAATTTTTTTTTGAATAGTGAAATAGTTGATAGTGTGCTGTGTATTTATTTAGTATTAGTCAGATTTAAGCCCCAGTTGCAATAATAATCGATAGTATTTAATTACGTAATATAAATTGGTAGGTAACCAATTAAATTGTTCATTATTCGTAACCATTAACAGCATAATTTGATTTTGATTGATTGTAATCGTGAATCGTATAGGTATTTATATATGAATGGATATAAAAATACCTTAGGTTCAAAATTTTGAATATATTAATCTATAAACTAAAGTTTAATTAAAGAACGTGTCCAAACTTATCTTAGAATTTTATAATTTTATCCATTTTAACCTATGGATATTTAATTTTGTAGGTTTTTCTAGTAGGGTGAACTTGCGTTACAGAATAGAATAGAATAGAATTTATTGACGACATTATTTTCTTACAGTATTGTGATCTTAGGTCTAGTCTTATAATAATAATATGTTTAATAATTATAAGTTTATTATTTTTAATCTTGTGAGTTGTTTAAATTGTTGGTTATTCTGTTTTTGAGTTCTTTAAATTGTTACAATTCATATTTTTTTTTTTTTTTTTTTTTTTTTATTATGACTCTTGCGTCAGGAGTGCTAACATTAGCGTTTTTAGCATAAGCTGTAACAAGACTTAAAACTAATAAAATACTTAAAACTAGAAAACACTAAATCTAAATAGGCTACTTTTATAAATTTATCATTTTATGAGCTACATACATATATTTTTTAATGTTGTTTTATGTATGTTAAGCAAAACTCAAATAGGAATCCGAGGGATTATCTTCTCAGATTTTTATTTGTGTTCCGGCCATATAAATAGAAATTTGAAAGCATGTGAGTGCTATCAACTTCTGAGAATTCAGCAGCAGAATTTTGGTTAATTACTGCAAGTGGTGAAAGATAAAATTTATCTATTAAATTATCGTTACAATTATTAACAATGTAATCTTCGAAAATTGAATTTATTAAATTATTAGGATGGTTTGCCATCTTATTATAATATTTTATTTGTTGTTTTGTCATATAATGAGGTAATGGTTCTATATTCGCTTCGTTGTATAAAAAGTTATTAGAATATTTTTTATTTGTGCTTTGGAAGTTTTTATTTAGACAAAGTCTTAGAATTTTTCTCTCAAACATTTGCAACTTTTTGATGTATGTTCTTATTAGTTATATTCTGTTAATATAATACTCTTCAGATGATTTAATTATATTGCATTAAAAAAGTACAAATCAAGTTTAGACAAAACAAAGTTCTAAAAAACATTTTTTACCAATTTCTTCATAATTTTACATGGCAAAATGTATAGGAAAATAATTTTTATTTATAACAATCATTTTTTTATTGAAATATTACAAAATTTTTAAATTTTTGTCGTCTTTCAAATATATTTACAATTTATTTGTTCAATTCTTAATGTCCAGAAAAAATGCATTACAATATAACACAAAAAAAAGAAAAAACCATTTTCCCAGAAACTTCCATGCAACCAACAACTGTCATATAAAAAAATTGTTATTATCACTTCTTATTACCCTATTCTTGGCGCCTCTAAAGTCTCCAACATCGATTTTGTTCAAATATCAAAAAAAAAAAATCATCTTACAAATAAAAATCTACATAATTTTTTATTAACATTTAGTTCTTAAACAGTCAGATTCATTCTTTCAAAAATATTTCTTTTAAAAAAAACTATCATCATCATCATTATAATCGATGTCTATTATTATTGTATCGTGGACTCGTTAAATGTCAATGTACTCAAAAGACAACATAGATATCACTACTATTAATATTTACGATAACGAGATGATGGAATCCATCAAAGCAAAAAAAAAAAGAAGAAAAATATGAAGAAAATCAAATATACAAAAAACTATTATAAAATTGTCAGAAAAAAAAATGGGTAAACTTTGTGTCAATAATTATACATAAAAATCTGCTGCTGTTTCTGATATTCCGATAAGTCTCTCTTTTGCATATCATCATCATCACCACCATCATCAGTGTCAATATTATTAGTGACCATATCAATATAATGACGAGACACTGAAAATATTTGATTGAAATTTATTTATTTATTTCTTCTGTTTTACAAATTCTGTTATGGAATTTTATTATAAGAAAAAAAACCCGAATTTCTGTCCATCTGGTGGAATTCACCGCAGGGGGGTTAGTTAGTCAGAAATAATTCTTATTGAAAAGGGTAAGTTTGGCTATAAATGACATTCTAACCAATTAAATAGTTGAGATTTATATATATAAATATAGATTTTAGTATTGGTTATAATTTTACTTATTTTAGTATTGGTCCAAGAATTTCACTCGCAGAAAATGGATAATAATAAAATTATTTATTAATATTTTTTTATTTTGAGAACTGAAATTTTAGTATTGAACAGCGATGTAAATACATAATATATTTCTATGATTTATTTACAATTTATTATATATTTCCACAGATTAACTCTAATATGCTTAGAAATATTAAACCTTCAATCGAAGAAAAGTCTTTAATCCGGCAGACGTTTAGTAATATCGTAAATACGAACCAAAAGTTGTAAATACGAACCAACATTAACTGTGGTGTGGTTGATAGATAAAAGTATAAATCATATACAGTAATAATTTCGGGTACAATTAGAATGTGTGGTGAAAAATGGTTTGATGAATATAACCATACTGACGAATAAGTCTGGTTTCTCTTCTTATTGCAATCAGCTGACGAATAAATGTATTTCGTCCAATATTCCTAAGTATTGTGTCATTTTTCTATAGCAATTTATTTAACGACCATGGCAACACAGATTATATTCGATTTTAAAAAGGGATGGAACGCCTCAATCCCTTTTATAATCAATCTGTGTCCTTTGTTAATACATTAATCAAATATCTTAGTTTTATCCGGACAAACAATTCAGGTTGAATGGAAAGGTATGTTGACGTTTCTTCTTGCTATTTGATAATTCCCTAATGCCCTATCCTTCACATCAGAGAAACTCTGTTATTTTTAGCGAGATTGTAATAACATTTATGATATAGCTTTATCTATAAATGAAGGAGCTTTGTCTGCTGAATTTAATAAAAAAAACATGATATTATAAATTATTATTCTATATTGTAGAAATTAATGTCTTCAATATAATTAAATAAACATTTAGTTTTAGGTGTCACAACCATTGCTTGTTTAAAAATATATTATCATATTTGATAATAAAGTTTATTTTACTATGTAAAAGCGGTTGACATTAAAAGAAAACCTACTATTTAAATTATTTATTTACCACATTATCCACTCCTTCAATAAACTGTTTAAAAAAAATCCAAGATCATTATCATGTAATTTTCATGTAACCACAATTTCAAACTTAAATCATCAAAACAATCAATGGATCTTATGTCCACCACCATCAGACAATTCTTTTTGGTTAACAATTTAAATTTTTTTGAACATAAAAATCTTTGTTTGAATCATATATAACGTGCCGCAACCCGCAACGCATACGTTATTACCGTGTTAAATTTAAACATCATATGTAAAATCAATGAATTACTTAATAATAATAATCGATTTGAAAAAAAAAAACACAAAATTATAATGAATCCATTTTGAAATTTTCATATAAAATAAAGAAATGTAAAATTTACACGATTCATTCGAACTATGTAATTATAATTGACAGTTTTTAAAATTCAAAATTCCGAAATTATTTTCGAACGTTTTGCAATTGGTGACAATTATAGTACAAAAATGTTAATCAAAGGTGTTTAATATTTCAACGTATTTTACACTTAAATTAAAGGTAGACATTGAAAATTATAATTATTATTATCATCGTTCAACAAGTTTAATTTTATGATTTTTATATTTCCCATAAAATCTTAAAAGTAACAATTTTCAGTAAAACAATTTATATAAATTGAACACATAAATTGAAATTTTTTATATAAATTTCATTTTATATAAATTGAAATTTATTGAATCCCCAGTAGAAATTTTGGAAATTTTCATAAATGACTGAACAATAATTTTCTAAACTTTGTTACTAAATAATTGTATAACTTACCAAATTCCTTAAAGAAACGATTATTTAATTTTTATTATATAAATTCATTTAATAAAACTAGAAATTCTTATAATTAATATTAATAAACTAATTAATATTACATTAATAAAGGTTTTAATTCATATAGATGTGTAGATAGAAGGAAATCCTCGAAAGGATTGACATATTTAATCCAAAATTAGACCCATTTTATTCCTCAATATGTCTTATGGTCTATAAGTGTAATTTGTAATACATTGACGAATCAACAGTTCTTTTGACCAAATCTTATGATTGGTTAATGAGAGTTTCATCACGGAGTAGGAAACAACAAGTGACCTGCACTAGCCAGGGCCACTTAAACCAACCAACCAACGAAACAAGAAATTTATGACCCAGATCAGATACAATAAAAGCTTAATTTTAAATTTGAACTCTTCTATACTGAACGTTTAGACACCTTTATGTATGAATTATTTCTTACATCTTTACGTTCTTCTTCTCTGCCTCCTTATGAACTACTGGATTACATGAAATTCTTTCTTATATAATTTTATGAAATTCTTCAAATTGGATTTTTTTTTGTTCTGTCATTAAAATTTCGGACTTGAACTTTGCTATTAATCAGATTCCATTGAGTCAATACAAATTTTGTCTTAATACTTTTCGCGAAGTATATCGCAATATTTACATTCCTATTTATGCTATCGGGGTTTTTTTCTTTTTGTTAAGTTAATAACTATTCAATAAAGACGTTACGCAAAAATATTTCCAGCCAAATGAAGTGTCGATTAAATTCCGTGAGTTAAGGATCGCTTCGACTTTAGATTATATGTTGTCTTCAATGCATTTCTTGTGAATAATTAAATTGGTCTAACAAATTATAACATGTGATGTAATCGTATATCTTTTATAATTGAAAAAAAAATTAAAAATTTCAAAAAATTAAATATTTTATTTTATTTTCAAAATTCAATTGAACAAGAAAATTTGTATCAATTTTTTTACATCACGTTTTCTACAAGTAAATATTTATTGAACATAAATATCCTCTTTTCTGTTTCCTTCTTATCTGATGCTCGGGAAATTTCTTATATTATATTCAAAAGTTATCAGAACAATCGTTCCAACAAAAAGGTGCAAAAAAAAACCCCTTAAAATTTACATACCAAAACAAATTCCAAAAAAAAAATTATTCGGCGCCATTTAAATCAATAATTTCCAAAAGGCATACGTAAAGGACAATCGCAATTGCCGCAAAAAAATATTATTTTTATGGAATTTTATTTTTTTTCTTCTGCAACTTATATTTTTTTATTATATACATCTTTTGACCCCTATGCTCTCACCTACAATTCCAAAATTTATAAATCGAAGAATATTTCATTTTCAAAAAAAAAAAGAAACAATTCTTTTATAATAATTTTTTTTTTGGTATAAGTCATGTAAGAACCACATAGAACTTCCGCCAAAATTTTGTTTTTTTTTTCTACTTAACCGAAGTATATTAACCCGAGCAGAAGTTATTATAGACTTTGGTCATCAATAAATCAAACACCAAAAAATATAGAAGAACACTGCAGGATATCAGATTTTACGTTGTTGTTGTGTGTGTGTTTTTTTTGGGATATTGTCGAAATATCAAATGCACACAACAAACACGCTACAAAAGACGACGACGGGTCGTTTTTAATAAAAAAAGCAGATGATAAATTCGGGAGGTTTTTCTAAGGAGAAAGGTAAATTTAATGGTAATTTTTTTTGTATACATTGTTGGCAATGAAATCATCAGGTGAAGGAGGAAAATCTTTGGAGGCACACAAAGACTTGCTAAGGGATATAAAACGTTTCCCGGAAAAAGTAATTAGGAATTATGTTTATTTTTTTTCTGTTGTTGTCATCGAAATTATCAGAATTTAAATATCGATAATCAATTATGACATATAAATTTATTTATTGTACTCGGAAGAATATTGTTTTTGGCATTCTACTATTTATTACGAATTTATGAGAACAGGCAATGAAATTATATTGACCTTTTTGCCTTTATGTTGAAGTTTTATTTTTAAAATATGCTTCTTCCACTGTTATTTGGATTTAACGAACTTTGAGATATAGAGATATACATAAGCATTTCCATAACATCTTCAATTTACTGAGCATTATCATACAAATTAAGTAATAAATTAATTGAGTAAATAATTTTGTAATTGTGATTTGTTTGAATCTACTTATAATTATCAAGTTGTTTAAAACTTACTAATAAAATACATTTGAATATAGTTAAATTGGATGGTCAGAGTAAATCAGTAATAAATTTAACGTAAATCACACTTATTAGTACACCCTTTAGAAACTGGAGTACTTCTAAGAATTTTACTAATATTAATTTTAATAATTTATAATTTCTCTAAAATCTAAATCATTTGTTCGATAAACATAAATTAACTGTACTTTTCATACATTGAATCAGAATGAATTGCAGTTAAACGAAAGTCGGGGTCCATTGAACCATTGAACCACTGAATCGTTTGTATCACTCATTATAAATACACATATTGTATAGTAACAACTGTTGTCTGTTGCCCAAATCATGGTTGTCAACAGGTAATCCTCCGGTTATTCCTTTCAGGACTACCGAAGTTTGGTTTCATAATTCATGAAATGTTTGATATGCGCTTCACCCAATCGCTACCATTTAACTCGTCGTTCCTTGGGTCCGAATTTCTGACTTACTTAATCAAACCTCTCACATTTTGTAATAAGATTAAAAATTTGATATATTGGGAAAGTGAGATCTGTATACTTAGTATGGAATTAATCCAGACCATTAGACAATTATTGTTCAATCGATTCATAACTCATCCAAGCAATTGCTGCTACGTGGAATGTGCATGTGCGCCTGGAGAAAACTTGTCGTCTTCGTGTCAGGATTCTGCCACAAATTATCCATGTTTTGTGAATGCTTAATTTAAAAAGTTTCTATTTCTATAACGAATTTACTATTCAATGAATAACTAGTAAACGTTCGATTTCTTATTTATGTTATTTCTAATACACAAAGTTTCAGTCTAAACCAATTTACGTGGAAAATATTACATTGGAATTGGATGAACTTCTTTTGCCGGTAATAAAAATAATTTTTTTGTTAAAAGAATCCATAAAAGTTTCTAATTTACAAAATTTAAAGAAAAATGCATCAAATTTATTTATTATAGCCAAAGAAATATTGTCAGATTCACAGGAAATAATTATATATATTGGGAAAGGAAAAAGGCACCATAATGTCTATAACCAAAATATCTTATATACTAATATTTGCTAAAATGTGTAATACATATTACTGTGAAGCCTTTCAAATTTCCTATTTATTTGAATAGGATATACAACAATAAATATGCCACACGACCAACAAAATTGACAACAAAAAAGAAATTGACCACAAATTATTATTATTATTACAATAAATAGTAATATATTTAATAATAATTTTGCAAAAAAAAAAAAAAAAAATTAGAAAGGAAAGGAAAGAGGAAGGATTGATTGTTCTTCTGGAATACAAATATTTCAAAAAAATTTCAGCTGCCCTTCCTGTTCACATTGGCCACAAGCCGGACGACTGTATTTTATCCCAGAGAGGAAGAAGAAAATTTGTAATATTTATTATGGTCAGTAAATTTGTCTTTTCTTTTTTTTTTTTTTTATTTAAATTTTGATGGAGGACGAAGAAGAGGCGGAATAATCAATGTATAGAATATATAAATTTCACAAATTTCTTTTGTATGTGTGTATGAAAAAGGATATTGGTTTTGTGTTATATGTTTTTAGGTTAACAGTATACATTTTACGGTTATTTATTGTATACAAATAATCAGGAGTATCTGCATATTGTTCCTTTTATCATTTTTTTTATTACAATTTGGCTTGTGCTGGCCATATTAATATTATCCTTATTGGTGTGGCGGCAATAATCTCAATATCCGAAAATAAAAATTCAAAAATTGTGGTCAGGAGGTGAATGTATATTATAATTGAGCCTCTGTGATACAATGACATTTAAATTTGACTAATGTTTTATGAAGATAGTTTTTGGATAAGTTATTGTCATAATATTTTTAAAATATTTTTTGTAAATTAATTGAGTGGACAAATTATGATTGGAAATCAAATTGAATTTATCTCTTAGATTGGAAATAAATTAATATTATTTTTGAAATAATTGTTAAAGGGTAAATATTTATTGATGTTTATGATTAATGGTTGGTTTAAGTGGAAATTGGTTAAAGTTCATCACATATTGAGTACACTTCGGCCCGTTGTACGCGCAGTCGAAGGTTATTTACTTCTACATCACATCGATCCATACTATTTCTTTTATGAATGAAATTAAAATCAAACTGACCGGTTTCATTTTAAGAGATTTGTTATAAAATAACATTCCAACTGTTTCAGTTTTCTACAACGCGCTGAGGCTCAGTAGCACAGAAGATTCTCCAAAGATTTGTCTTCCTCTTTGGAGCCCCTACAGATGAATATCTTGTGTAAGCTTTAAGTTGAATGTGGCCAATAACAATATGCGGTATACATTCGCGCCATTGGTTTGTTCATAAATAGAATATCCTGTTTTTTTGGCACATGGTTTACCCCAAAAATATTTGGTGTGATAGCACGTGCTGCTTTCCAACCATCTGATTAATTATTTTGTACTAATATTGCAAAAATTTGTTATAGTTATACAAAGTTCAATTTGTCTCAAACCAAATAATTCTTTTAGATTTAAATGAAAGACTTCAATTGACACTGAAACTGTTCAATAAGCGGATCGATCTAGTTTCTCCACACAATATATATTTTAGGATGTGTTTGTTAACTAAAGATAATTTCATTGCGTACTCTTTAGTTTTGATTGACATTTTTACTATTTAGTTGAATGAATTTGTTTCATAATTTAAATTTATATGTTCTAAAAAATCAAATCTGTATAGAAGCCGATTTAAATTATCACCCTAATTTTATATTTGACTTCATAACTACGTATTTATCTCAGTACTGTAGTGTATTTTTACTGTATGAGAAATCAAATGAGTTATCTGTCAAAAAAATAATTAATGGATCTGTCACTTCATGTAACTCATCATTTATCATATGAGATAGTGTAAAACACCCTTAACAATTTAAAGAGCCTTAAGAAAAATGTTATATAAAATTTACTATTTAATGGAGGCCTTCCCCATTAATGATAAAATTAATATTATTATTTTTTTAATTTGTTTTAATATTAAAAATATTCATTGCCAAATTTTATTTTTTTGTTTTAATTTAAATTTATAGTAACATTTTTATTTAAATTTTTATAATTTTTGTGGAATTTCGGACTGAATCGATAAATAAAATAAAGGCTTGGCTCATAATATATATATATATCGATTTTACGTCTACAATTCACATGTATACTAGGTATAACAATTAAATATATAAAAATCATTTAAATATTTCAGTAAATTTAGTTTAAAACAAATAAAAATTGGTATTTGTACAAAATTTTATTGATTTTTAAGATCTAGTTGTGAAGTTATGTTTTTAGTAAATATTTATAAGAAATTTACATTAAGAATATTTTATAAATTCGTTCTAGAAGATAGGAATGTAATATAGTAAAATTTACAATTTTTTTTTTAATGATTTCTATTAAAATTTTATGTTATTTCGATTTTTTTCAGCATATTTCGGAAACTGTTGATGACAGAGAAAACAGGTAAATTTTAGAATTTCAATAAATTTGCAAATAATTTATTTTTATTTAATTGTTACAGACTTGATGATAAAATACTTTTACAGGCTATTCCAAATTTAGGATTAATTATTGATTTAACAAATACTTATAAATATTATGATCCATTGGAGGTAAGTTTCGATAAAACGAAATATTATTTTAAATTATTATTTTAGAAATTAGAATTTAATATAAGATATTTTTCAATTTAGTGTTTCGAAAAGAATGGCATTAAACATATCAAAATAATGATTCCAGGGCATGTTGTGCCTGATTTACAATATAGGAATAAGTAAGTTAACAAAATATTTTTAAATAATATGCAAGAACAAATATTACCATTTAGTTGCCGGAACATAAAATAACGTTATCACGATTTTATGCTTCGACGCTTATTACATTTATAACCCAGTTTACAGCCCAGTTTTGGTAAATATTTATCATCTTTAATATAATATTAGTGTAATTGGCGAAACAACTAATTCTAAAATCCAATTTTGTATTATGCTCTTACATAGTAAACAATAGCGCCAAGTTTCGTTTGATATGATATTGTCGGATGCAAATAGAGAGACTGTCAAAACGATTATGTAATCAAAGGAAAAATTCTAAAATATACTATATACTAAGCTCAATATACGTGAGCAGATTGATTAGCATTTAAAAAGCCAATGCGTCACTAACGATCGTGGTACTCTGTACGTAGCCTTAGTTGTGTACGTGCACTAATACTGGGTGCTAATTACTAATGAGGCTAACACCTTTACATAAGACCACAATTGATCTTACCGAAAAACAGGAAAATTACAAAATATTTTTCTCTGACATTTAATGTGACAATAGGTACGTGATGGACCTCAGGTTCGAAGGATTTCAAAGTAAATTCTAATTGTATAAGTTTTTGTAAACTTTATTAAATTTATATATTAAAAAATGTTGAATTTTTAAAAAATATGGTAAAAGTCATAAACTTAATATTAAAAATAATAAACATAAAATTTCTCTTCCCACAATTTTTTCATGTTAAAAATTCAAAATCATATAACCAGTAAATAAGAATAAATTCAGTATATTCTTTATTTTAGATGTAAAATAGATAAATCTTTATTGATTTTCTTAGTATAATTATCATATCAATGAAATTAGAAAATAAGCTTATAATCATGATAAAATAAATATTCTCACCACGATTAATATAAGAACTTTTAGAATTTCTGTATCAGAATCTATAAATATAAATAAATTTATATTTTATATATCAATATTTTTATTTATAATTTCGTTTGCAACACCCACTCAAAAGTTTACCAAAATATTTCTTCTGTATATACTCTACACCAGTGGTGTTTAACCTTTTAATAGTCACGAGCCAAAATAACTACATTTTTGTGTAGCCCCAGTCATTCGTTATATAAAATAAATAAAAGATAAATTCATATGTCAAAAATTACTTGCAAAATTAGTATGATTTTTACTGCTGAATACCTCAACTAATTTAATTAAACCATGGGGTCGATATCTTCAGTTGTTAATGATTCGTCTAATCGTCACCGTATTTTTATTCATATTTGAATCTTGCTCTGACCACTGACCCTCTGAGTCTAAAACTTAGCCAAAACTCTACAATATTTCAATCATGCGGCAACGCTTAGGATGGTACAAACTTCTATGTTTCGGGGACTGTGTTATAGAGGATGATGAATCCTTGGAGCACTTTGGTGTCACTACTCCACTTTAAGACATAAAAGATTTAAGTTTTTGTATAATCACTTTATGTCATGTCAAAGTAAAGTAGGAAAAATAAAACAGGATAAATTGGTGACCTTCATGAAAAAAGTAGGATGGGATGAGGTTTTTTTTGGACAAGAAGACAAACTTCGGCGGGAGTGTATAACAGGTCCTTGTTGCCTAAATACGTGGAGTGGCATAAGGTCTCCCTTCATTTAAACTAAATAAAAAAAAATGTTTCTTATATGTAAATGGTTTGTTCCCACATAAATTGGCGGATCCTCGTCTAACCTTTCGCGGACCACTGGTTAAGAATCACTGCTCTACACTATATTATTATCAATTTCAATAAATGAAATATATTTTCAAAAACTTTCAAATATAAATTTAAATTTATTCCATCCAATTTTTTTTTAGATAAAAGATAACGCAACGCGACTTCAAAAACGTTAAAGTATAAAATAAACATAAACCCATCACGATCAATTTTAAATTTTCTTCTGTAACCAATAAAAATATTTATTATCTTTCATTTTTATTTATTTGGTTTTGGATATCGTTTAAAAATCGATATTTGAAAAATTCTTTTCAAAACACAGAAAATTAAATGTAAAAAAAAAATATATTTCTGAGAATTTTTCAACTTTATATTTATTATTATTACCATTAAAATTTGAAATAAAGAATCCATCTAGAATTATTGAAAATCGTTCAAAAACTTAAATAAAATTAAGAAATAAAAACAAGATAAAATTATTGTCTGCTTTTGAATCCGGAAATAGAAATGAAAATGTTTTAAAATGAAATTTTCATTGGAAATGGCGCTAAAAATCTGCATAATTCAATTATTTACACTTTCTATAAAATATTCGAAAAATTACTGCCAATGTCCAATTAGTCGATAGCATTAAACATTTTCAATTAAAGAAATTAGACCATTCTTAGTAGTTAGATTCATTAAAGATTGCATAAATAATTTGTCTTTCAAATGGAAATTATCGATATATAATTTGTTTAAAAAGTAATCGTAATTTAATGTATACAAAACGGTTCTGGGGTCATTCCTAACCATAAAAATTCAATTTCATAATTTTGAAAATGAATAAGACAACGGCCAGATTATATGTTTTCACGAAGCATGCAATGAGATTAGTACTTACTCTATCCTTCACTTGTGTATAGAAGAGGCGGACTCAATAAAACATTGGAATGCCATTGCCCTGCCCAACATAAAAGATTTAAGAAATTTGGTAGCTTCTTTTTAGAAAACTTAAAAGGGTCAGGTAAACTGAAGCCTGACAAAGTGATTTCATGAGTCGACTAGCACATATAATGATACAGCGTTCGACGAGAGAGTACAATGTTCTCACTAATATGAAGTCTTAAAATTATCGCTTCTCTACCACTCTTTTAAAACCTTGTAATTGTCATATTTTCATTTTTAATTCTTCTAAAATCACATATAAAATCTTGAAAATTAGCTGTTATTGAAAAAATATTGCTGGTGAATAGAATAATTTGCTAAATAGTAGTGCAAAAGAATTATCCTCTTAAAAAAATAATTTCAGTATATAACGATTTTCTCACTACAGAGACAATGATCTTAGGTCTGCTGGATATTTAATAATACAATTACATAAAATTTCGGTTAACTCTTATTCGCCAAATCTAGAAGGGCTAAAAACTTCAAATGCAATATGGTTTGAAAGGTAAAAGTTTCTATATTTGATCATCATAGATTTTGTACCCCAATTCCTTTGATACTTAGTTATCCTCCTATAGAATTAAATTCTTGATGATCCACCTAGGATTGTCGTGTATATTTTGGTTGAGAAAAAAAATAGAAAGTCTTTCGAAAATCATAAAAATCGAAAGAAATTTCTTATTATTTTTTACCATTAAAAAAATTATAATATAACATTTAGTATTGAGGTTTTTTTGTCGTAAAATTATCGATATAACAAAAACACGTTATATTTTCCGCACTACAAAAATACGAAACTTTTCTTGATCTTGTTTTTAATTAGATCGTTAAAAGAGCTATAAAATGAACCTTTTTGCTAAACTTAAATACCAGTTGTTACTGTTCTACATTTTCAAATATTCACATTAAAAACAGCAACAATAAATATTTAAATAAATTTCATTTAAATCATTTATATAAAATTGAACACAAATTTTGTCTTCTTGGAAGAACAATACTTTCAGTTCTTGTCTAAAATTATATGCGAGTTATATCAATTTTGGCAGATTTAACATATCGTTTGTAACAGAGACCAAGTTTAATATTTGACAACACTAAAAAGTGTCAAAACAAATTGCTATATTCGAAATATTTTAGCATGATTTTAGAAGCTATTCAATACATAAACACGATATTAATGCAAATTTTTGCTTGTGAAATAATCAAAATAAAACTTGTGAACAAAACATAAATTTTATTGACATGTTTCCTTAAAATATTATCGATGATCGCCATTTAAAATATTTTGTTATCATTTACCATTGGAATTGGTTTACTTTTATAAATTTCTTCACCTCTTCTTTTTTTTTTTTTTGGCGTCAAAAGGTACTTTGATAATGTTCACGCGAGCAATGATCACCACAAAATGAAATAACATTTTGCAAAACATTAATAAAAAAAAAATTAAAGATCAATAAATAACTGGATCAAATAAGAGATGATCTTTAATGTTCGATTTTTATTTTAACAAAATCCAGAATCTGCTGTGACGAATTTTTTTTTTGAAGACACTGTTAAAAAGATTTTTGTGAATAAAATGAGAATATTGAATACAAGACTATTTTTGAAGGCCTTATGACGATTAGTGATTGAAATAGTGAACTATTAGCTATTTAATGGAATAGAGTAATTGTTTCAATATTTTTGAGAGACTCAGTTTTCAATCAAAAGTCTCTTCCCCTTTTTGTGTTTGTTATAATTTTTGAACCATACAATAAAACACAAAGCTGATTTTTTCGGCCATATTGAAAGCATAATTTTCCCTGAAATGTCCACAATTTTCTTGTTTTTATTAGAAAGTCATTTATAGTATCGGCACCATTGGTTTATTCTGCAAGTGTGTGCAGTTTGATTAAAAAGCCTCTTACCTAAAACGATCTCAAAAAAAAATTCTAATATCCTTAAATGTAGTGATCGTGAAAACAAATTGTTTTGAATCATTAATTCATTATTAAATCTGTTAATTATACAATTAAGAAAAACCTCTCTTAACAACTGCATTTTTAAACTGGTAAACTGGTGTGTGCTAATGTGAACTTTACCTCTATGCCCAATATTAAAATAGAAAAAATTATTTGCACTTCCAGACGAGCCTTGACTTTCTTTCTATGTGAGTTGATTGGGGAGAGTTACTTGTGTTATCAATTGAAATCTATTGATTGGTAATATAACGAATCTAAAGATAAGAATGGTTGCGCAACGGGCATACCTAATGAATTATGTAAATTGAGTATATCTTTGGAAATATTTAGCTCTTCAGCCCAAATAGAGCCTCCTCAGAGAAGTTTTGTGACATTTTATTGCAATAATTTTATATGGATTCCGAAACATTTAATTGCAACAAGCTAATAGCGGTCACATCTTCTCAATCTTAAAATATTCCAAATTTTATTACTGGTACTCTTTAAAACTGAGGGTGACAACTTAGGGTGGCAACGATGGTTTGGTATTGATTTGAACCCGGGACTTAATGAATCACAGCATAGCATAGCGTCACCGCACTTTTAGCCCACCTTTGTATTAAAAAGTGATATATTTGTATATTCAAATTTTAAAACAGTGTCTTTTTATGTGTCGGGTAATAATCAAAACTTAAGCACAGCTTGATAATCGAATATTTGTATAATCAATATTATTCACATAAGTTCCCTTTCCGTTCGCCACATTTACCTTAATTTTCCAATTTATACAAAAATATCATTTTATTCGTATATGATCATAAAATTTGATGATATAAATTTAATTGAGTATATGTACCCAACAACAAGAACAACATTGCTTTAAGTACATAAAACCATTTTTTTTTATAAGAATAAATCTTTTCAGCGGATAAAATTTGCCGATAAAAAATATAATTTTTATGTTTTTTTGTTTAAAAAAGAAAATCACCAATTGATCGTTTATCCATTGAAAATGACTTCTTTATGCGATTTAAATGGCCTTTAATCATGGAATTGTAAATCATTTATGGTTGTTGTTGATGATTATTATTTAAAAGTATTTTTATATATTTATGTATAGTTAAAATAAAAAAAAATCTGCAAAATATCTTTTAACCAAGCATAAAAATAATCTTGCAAAATGCCACAAACAAAATATGAAAATTTATGAAGATCGGTAGGTAGAGCAAAAGTGTTTAATGTCTTCATTAAATTAATATTATTTTTATATTATACTTTTTATGATATTAATATAGTAAAACATTTTTATTTCATTACGATGACAATATTCTTTTAAATTAATTATTGATAAAAATTTATTTGTTCCGGCCATTTTCAAAAATTAAAAAAATTAACAAAAAATATTTTATTCCAGGTTTAAGGAAGCTGTAAACAATTTTTTGGAAATTAATGAAAATAATGGTAAGTAAATTATTTAATAATGGTAGATTTAAGGTACTGGTGTCTAAAGTAATGTCCACAGTCCACATGCCACCCTATAAACATTTTTAACCGGTTGAATAGAATTTTATTATTTAATAGATAGATCCACTGGAAATTTTCATTAAATTTTATTATATACTTAAAATAAGAGGTTTTTTTTTTTTATAATTTGTACATTAAAAACATATATGAAAATACCATCAGTAATGAACACCTTCAAGATTTGTTGAAAACAGCATATATACTGAATACCTCCGGATTATCAAAAAATATGCTTGGAATTGTAAATTCACTATTCGCATTAATATAATAAAGGGATTAGTGCATTTATTTGTAAACTGATAGTTTTTTAAATTACCCACCCCTGGGCTATAAAAGATTGGGGGTCACTTTAATGTATGATAGAGAGAAAAGTACGAAATTCATATTAGTTTATATTAGTTGACAAATGATAAACTTATTTGTCAACTTTTCAAAAACTCAAATTTAACCATTAGCATTATATTTATTCACTTGTGAGCTAATTTAATGGAATTAATGTTTTCCGGGTTGTTGGTTAGTGCGATCAATGAGAGCTTACGAACACAATTTTTTTAAATGCGATCAATGAGAAATTGCAAGCCTTACGAACATAATTTTTTTTACAATACAATACGTTAGTTTACTGAGTAAGGGTGGGTCGCAAGATAATTATAGAGGAGTTTTTTAAAACCCTATTGCTCTTTTTTTTTTTTTTTTGCATTTTCATGAGAAATAACAACATACGAAGTGGATACGGACAACGGACAACCCTTCCAAATGTGGTTACATATCTCAACATGGGCCAATATTTTTGCAGATTAGATGACATTAAATCTTTCAACATTATAATTGTAAATTTGTTTGTTCTCTGTTGAAAACTGTTACATGATCAATTCGCAATTTTGTTAAATAATAAATGGTTTATCTATATCATCTTTTAAACCTTCTTTTGCTAATAAGCATAATGTCTTAATTCAACGTTGTTTGGAAATATTAATTAAATGAAATTATCATTGATATAGGACTTATCAGTTGTGAATAAAAATGTTATTGATCAGTTTACAAATGTGACCGTCATAATTATTATTTTTTTGAAATAAATTTGACAAAATTATATTATTATTATTATTTATACAATTCTGATTCAATTGCATTTTCCTAAATTATATTCAGACCGGATTTAAAATTAAGTAAAAAATATTTTCTTTAAATTATTCAATTATTCTTTCCCACGTTTAAATAATGCACATCACTCTTTAATAAATTATGCACCTTTTTCATAACTAGGTCAAAAATTCTTAAATATATTAACTTTTTTTTTTAATGATTTAACACAAACAAATAAATTTTCACCTCCTTAACTATGCTGCGTAACTCTGAAATAAAAAAGAATATTTATCAAAATCTAATTTGCATAATTTTAATAAACATAATTTTATATATAAATTTAAAATAAAAATCATGTACAACACGAATATCACGATCTTGTTAAAACATTTTATTCTAAATGTAATAAAAAACTAATTTCAATTAATATTTTCTAGTTACTTTTACAATAATGAACCTAAGCTTTGAATTGTTAAGATCTTAGCGCCCTTCTTTTTTTTTCAAAATAAACATAAATATATTAGATAAAATTGAACAGATAAATTATTCCTTTACCCACCAAGAGATTCTTTCCAAAAAAAAAATATTTCAAATCGTGTTTTCTGGATATGTATAGATATAAAATTAGATTTGTAATCTAGTGGCGCATTGTCGCTTCAATGTTTATAGAAAGTATCTCATTGAACGAATAAGGAAATCCTACGAAAAATGATTGTAATCTTTAGTATGTAAAAAAATGTATAATGTAAAAATTAATGTAAAAAAGTGCTTAGATATTCAGCTTCTTCTAATTTGTTACATTATTTTTGAATGGGTAAAATTTGTAAATGGAAAGGATTACAGGAAAATATTAGTACACAATATTCAAATTAAGTATTATTGTAACAATTATAGTTGGTTGGTTCGAGTGGCGAACCTTAGATAGAATTACCACCAGGATGCAAAGTAGACTGCTTTAGCAACATTTACTACAAATTCTTATGAACCGTATCATGGATGAGATTATTTTAGATAAATCATTCCGTTAAGGAAGTCTATCTAGATCAAGTGAGGAATTAAAATTTATTCAATTATTGATAGTAGTTACCATATGAGCAATTCCTGGACTTGCTAGCACTGGGCCCTTTCAAATTAATTCCTCAATTGTTTCTTTTTCTTTGGGATCCATAAAGCTATTACATGATTGGTTATGCGGGACATCTAACCGTACGCAGTGTCCTGTTTATACAGCTACAGCAATAGCTATGTCCCTGGGCGATAATTTTAAGATGTTTTTTGTTTTATTTTTCACGTACAGCGATAAAATAAGTATTAAAATTATTCGGAACCACTGTAAAAAAATTTCAACACAGTACAAACATAAGGCTTAGTCAGGATTTATATTTCAGACAAGTAAATTATACTTTGATCTCTCAGCACAAGCTTTAGTGGAAATTAAATTAGTAAAGCTTAAGCTTATGAAAAAACAAGAGATAAGTGTCTAAATTTAAACATTCTCGATGCAAAATGAAATTTTGCTCTGCTATTTTATGGAAATAGTAATTTCAGCTTATGGGATTTTGAAAGATAATCAATCTCATATTATTTAAAAACTTATTAAGAATAATGACTAAAACATTAAGCAAAATTTGCTGTTTTTTTTAAATCGTACTTTCCCAATTCAAAAAGCATTGTACATTCTTCCATGAGTAAATCTTCCTTTGCAGTTATTTATGCTGCCGTTTTATGTTGCAGCATATAGTGATACAATGGAAATATAAAATGATTTTGTGAGGGTGCTTTTAATTATCTTTATCTGAATATTTTCTTGTAATCTTATACTTAATTCAAAACTCTTTAAATCCGTACACGCGTCAAATATAGAAGCAATAACAAATAATCGCACAGGCACCAAATACACAATCAGAAATTGTTGATCTCGATTTTAAACTCTCTTTACAATTATCTGTAATGTAACTAACATTATAGACTTACGATTTAAAATGTTTAAAATATGAAACAACCAATTTGAAATCTACTAATATAAATGGAATTGTATTCTGAAGATACGCGTGGGCATTTTAAGATTTCTTGTTTACATTTGATTTAAACCTATCGATCTAGTTATACATTGTATAATTATTTCCTACTATATCAATATCAATTTTCCATTATACTTAAAAATCCTCATATACGTTACATATTGCTAAGCTTAAAGTGTCTGGCGGATGATACCAAAAACCAAAACAAATTTATAATTTAAAAGTTTATATGTACAAGATTATATTATACGGTCTCTTTATAGAAATTGGATCTTGTTTTCGACAATACGCATAATCTAGTTTAACATAATAAAATCTTACCAACCGCAGCATAAAATACCATCAAATCTTCAAAATAAATAAAAAAAATTATAAATTTAATTTTATCCATGAAAAACGATTAAAATTCATGTCTTAAGATGATGTACAAATTGAAATTACAGATCAATAAATTTTAAATTTTCATAAATATTTTCGTGAAATTGAAAGAAACGAAAACAAAAATCTGCGGTTTGTTGTTATTATTTGATGGTTCGAGGCCAATTTACCGCCAAACACACGCTATTAAGTGATATGATTTGTGATGATGGCGGGAGCAAAATGAAGAATACAAAAATATTAAAATATTGTATGTATTGAGAAAAACAGGAATAGTACATGAAAATAAGGATTTTTGGCGACTAATAGTCATCATTGGCGGTCTGGTAAATCACAGTCTCTACCCAAAGTCATTTTGGTTAGAAAGATATGGTGGCTGGTGATGATGATGATGATTGGTTTAATATATACTAATAATTGTGGCGGCAATTGAATTTTTTTTTTGTTTTAGACATTGAAAATTATCATTTATATTTATTTTTTTTAAATATGGGATAGGGCCATCGATCTTTTTTAACTGTCCCAGTATAAATATGAGTGATTTCTCTGATTTATTGCAGACAGTTTTGACAAAATTTATGATTAGTTATGATTTCTTTGTATAAATATTCTATAGTTTATTAAAGTTAAATGAATTATGAAATTTAAGGTTCTGTTTAATTTATTAGAAAATTTAATATATTTTATGAATAATATTAAATATTTTATGTTTTTACTATTGTATTTTTTTTTTCAGATAAACTAATTGGTGTTCATTGTACCCATGGCGTTAATCGTACTGGTTTTTTAATATGTAATTATATGGTTTATGAAATGAATGTTAAACCGGAAGATGCATTGCAACGTAAGTTAAAATTGGTTGATATTGTTAGAGAGTGTTAAAATCATAAAATTTTTGTAATTGATTATACAATATTTCATTTAATAGGTTTTGCTATAGCTCGCGGACATCCAATAGAGCGAGAAAATTATAAAGAATTTATTAAGCAAATGGTAAAATCATCTAACGACAACATTACCACAATAAATTACAACTCTAAACTACCTAGAATTGAAGTGCCTTTAACTAAAAATAATTATCGATGTGATTATGAATCATGTGAACAAAATTCCACAAATAATTCTTATAGTAGACCAGAAATTCGAAATAATTCGTGGAGAGAACGTGAATCACTGCCAACTAGAAATAATTCGTGGAGAGAACGTGAATCACTGCAACCTAGAAATAATTCGTGGAGAGAACGTGAATTACAACCACCTGGAGCAGAACCGTATCAAGTAATAAGAGATCATTCACAAAAACGAAAGTATCAAGATATAGATCAGAAATCTAAATATTCATGGCGATCACAAACTACTTCTATTAATTCGAGTTCAGTGTCAAGTAGTGTATCAAATAGTTATCAAGAAATACCACAGAAAAACTGTAATTACTTGTCACAAGATTCAAATCACCAACCAAATAATACGGAACGAATTACATCCTTGATTAATAATACAGCGCAAACATTAAATCGTGATAATTATTATGTTAATTCAAATAGAGTTTACAGAGCAAAATCATTAAACAATCATTCAAATCCATATGACAAAGTGACTGATAGATTTGAAAGAAATCCAAAAGGATCAAATTATAGAATACAACATACGCCTAAGTATGATTCAAAAAATGATACAAAATCTGTAATTTATGGCAACTATGATAACAAACCGAAATTGGAACATCGAAGAAAAGATCCCAGTCAAAGGACTTCTATGCTTGATAACTTATATTAGAAAATATTTTAGTATAATTAAATTAAATATATTTTTTTTAAAAGTAATATTGGAACGCAAAATAGATAAATTGAATTTTAAATTAAAAAAATAAAAACAACAAATTTTAAATGTGCTCTTAAAATTATTTCAAACATCGATTTCAGAAATTATCAATTCGTACAATATTTTCATCTGTCTTCGAAAATAAGACCGGAAACAAAATGGCGCGTGCATTAAATTATGAATTTAATGAGCAATATTCAAATTGTTTAAATATCTTAAAAAAATTGGAATTCATTTTAAATCTAATTGCCGGAAAAACCATAATTTTCAAGGGTTTTAGGAATTCTAACCTATTTATCTAGCGATTTAACTTCATGAGAAGAATAAAATTTCAGTTATAAACTAATTAATTCCACCATAAAAATATTCTCTTTGATCATTTCTTTTTATCAACTATAATTAATAATATATTTTTTTAAATTAACTTATATTAATTTGCACTTCAAAGAATCGAAACCGAACTACTACACGGTGCTGTATAAGTATAATAGAAAAACTGCTGTAATATGACTTTGCACAATATTCACAGCATTATTTAAAATTCCTAAATATTCTTTATATAGCAATAATTACTAACAAGATGAATCAATTGATTAAAGATAATATATTTTAAAAAGATAAAAGAGAAGTATTTTTTAATTGGATGATGCCTACAGACCTGATATCATCATTTAGCGTATTTTTGAATTTGCATTATTTTCCACCCCTGATTACTATCCTTAAACAAGGATATTTTGATATATTCATAGTTTTTCATGGGTGGCTCATTTTTTTTGTTTGTGTAATCGAGTTTAGTCAAAATATTTCTTTTTAATATTGAAGATGCTTGTCAAACATGATTACTGTGTTTTGCTTCAGCATGACCAGTAATATGGACTAACTTTCCGTTAAACAGGTAAAACTTGACCGTATAGTCTCATAAATAATGTAAAGGATACCAAAAATATACCACTTTAATGTAAGATGAATTTGATGAGATTTTTTTTTTTATTTTTTTGTTTATATTAATAAATTGAATTTCTAATTTTTGGATCGATCGGTTTGAGATCAATCGATCATTTATGAAAAAAAAAGAAATTGAACTGGACGCGTGAGAAGCAGTAATACAACTTTGTAGTTCTCTGTTTGTTAGAACAAGTATATAGATTGGATCTTGTTTTAAGTTGAAAACGTGATTAGCATAACAGTGAGTATGAAAAGATATTTAAACCAGATAAGATCTGATAAATATCTTGCATCTATTTAAAAATTAATCAAAGGATTTTTTTTTTTGTTATACTCGTTTTGGTTGTTGAAAAAAAAAAAATATACGACAAGAGAAAGAAAATATGACTTCCAAATATATTTTGAAAGAACAAAAAAATAATAATCAGCCAGTTTTTTTGAATGGAATAAGGATTGATAATAAATTATCCCTGGGGATATCTTAATTAAAATTTATGCTGTTATATTAATATTAGATAATGTTGACGTTTGTAGTTGAAAGAAATATATATAAATATATTTAAAAATATAGTTTCTAGTTTATATAATATTTATAATGATTTTATTGACCTTTTTCTTAGATCCTTTTTTTTGTATAGTTAAATTTACAAATTGATGTTATGATTTATTTTGTTATTGTAACAAATAATTTCACACTTAATTTTATTAGTGACAGTTTATAAGAAAATGATTCAATGAACCATCAATAAATTTTTGTTGGAAAACTTAGACGCCTTATTCATTTTCGATATTTTAATTAGATTCATTCTATTCTATTTACATTACACAATTCTTCTCAAGGAAATCATAATAAATATAACTCAATATTATAGTCACACTGACTGAGATAAATTTTTAATTAGCTTTTGAAATCATATAAACGTTTTCCAGTTGTAGTTGTTTTACATAACTAACAATAATGACCAAAATAGTAAAACATAAGAAGAATTGTAAAAGTGAGATAAGACCAAATTATTGTTTTTGTCAGATGAGAACTCAGAAGAATTAGTGGAATACGATTACCGAAGTGACTTATATGATTAGCAATTTAAATCTGGCTATACATTATAATAGAATCTGTTAATCAACATGTTAAACACTTGTTCAAGTTGTACAATCGTTTGTGGGTAAGTTTACAACACGTTGGCAACCATTTTGACGGTTGACAAATCGGTTAGAAGAAATATTAATTTATGTGGTTTGATGTTTGTATTGTAGGGGGAAGTTGTACAGTAAAACCAGAATTACGTTTCTTGACGTGTTATGATGTCAAAAATATCAAAAATGTCATTAAAATTATGTATTAATAAAACACTTTAAAGCTGACCTGCAAAATTAAAAAAAAAAAAAAAAAAATACATATTTTGATAATTGTAACTTGTTGTATAAAAAGTTGTATAGTGTGTGACATGGCTTGCCAAGCAATTGTAAACCAATTTGAAATGTGTGTAGTGAAAATTTATATCTCGGTTGACAACACATTGAAATCCAGGTTGTGTAATGTATGGGCAACATAAAAATTTTCAACATCAGACCGAAAACAATTCATTTTTAATTAATTATTTTCAATTAACGTTTTATCACCTAATAGTTAAATGGTAAGCAATTCGTTAACTGCAATATACAAGATAAAATTAAAATTATTTCCCAAAGTTGTAATTAAGTTTATACAATGTTGTCTAATAATAATATTTTTAATGGAAATAATTGTTCAATAAATAGGTATTTATTTTTATGCTACAATGAAAATGTTGTAATGTATAAATATTTTTCGATTGCATATTTTCCAAAATCATGTTACACAAATTTAATATGATTAATCCAATAAAGCAAAACCATTCAATAATTATATCTTTCTCACACTCTCTAAACTATTTTTTTGTAGAAATTTCAATTTCTATCACATCTGGTTGGGGTCATTCAATCCATTTCTATGTTTACCTTGAAAATGCATAATGGAATTTTTATTTGATAATACAAAAAAATTCTAGATACAGGTTAATATCACAAGGTTAACTAATAAATTTTACCGAAAATCTATTCATAAAAATGTTTACATAATAATAAAAACAAAAACAAGTAAATAAATTTCCTATTTAATTTCCCATCATCTTTAAAATAATCTTATCTTATCCAAATAAAATTCCATGAATCATATTGTCCAATTAAAATATCGTTTCTGTCTTATTAAATTAAAATAATTTAAATTAAATTATACTATTTATTATAAAAATAAATATAAAATACATAAATTTATTAAATTAGTTATTTGTTTAAATAGTTTAAACCCGCGACGAATTAATTAAAATAGAAAAAAAGTGTTAACAAAATGAAGAAAAAAAAATTATGTAAATCGTAAAATTCATAAATTGTCACCATCATAAGATTTCAGATTGTTTTATTTCTAAATGGAATAGTTATAAATGAAAATATTTGATTTAACGAATAATTTAATTAAAATATATAAATATTTTTATATGTACATCAACATCTGTTTTAGATGATTATGTATGAATAATGATGAAATGGAAATTATTATGTTAATGAAAGCTGTCGCGCCAACTAAATTATGTTATTTAAATTATTTGTTATGCAATTTTTACTCATAATGAAAGTAATTTTAATAAACTAAATAAATTAATTAGATTTTTTAATAGAAAATCTCATAAAAAGTTTGGAATGCCTTCAACTTTGGGCGTATAATCTAATTTTAAATTTAAATCGTTTTTGTTTGGATTCTACCTTGGATATGCCGGACAAAACTAAACCGGATATTTAAAATAGTTTATAATTTAATTCTGATTAATTTTTATTATGTATAAATAATTTTATTAAGAAAAATTATCAAACGCTCTAAATACTTAAATTTGAATTAATTAATTATCAAACGTCTCATCAATGTTATGAAAATCGGAGTATTTTTACCTTTTATTTTCATTAAAAAATGACTGAAGTTTTGAAATATGCTAGTAAGTCATTCATCAGCAGTGTTTTACCCCTGTTTGAGGTTTAGTATAATGTAACCTTTAGTATCTTTAGACATACAATGAAATAACAGTCTAATTCTAATATCATTAGTGTATACATAAATCCAATCAATTTAATTAAAGAATTTTTTACTCCATAATTCGATTTACAGCCATTTAAATCGCTACAAATTTCAATCATTTAATCGCGTTAATGATTATTCTTAATAAGTATCGTAGGTTAAATAGAATTATGACCTCGCTGAGCTTTAATTGTTAACCATCAAATTTATAATGTAATCCTTACCATTCATGTTTTTGTAATATTTTATTCATAGTTATACCTATTGTAATTGGCAGGTATGGAGTATGGTAATTGATTAGGTCCTCTAATATTAGGAGCACCTGACAACCTGACATATAGCCTTCCCACGAAAGAATAATATAAGTGGAAAATGGAGCTACAACAGGATGAACACTTTAGTCTCCATTTTCTTCAGGGTGCATGGATTTTGGTATTTCTTAAATTACATTTAGCAGGAACAACTTCAATTTTTGGAGCAGTAAATTTTATTACAACAGTGATTAATATACGATCAATTGGAATTATTTTTGACCTAAAACCTTTCGGGGTTCGGTATAATTTTTCATTTATTAATCCAGAATAAAATTTTTCGTCTCTAGGAATAATTTATGCTATACAAATTATTGGACTATTAGGATTTATTATTTGAGTTGAGTCCATCATATATTTACAGTTGGTTACATACATTTAATACCCATTCGGCCACCAATTCTTCATTTAATACATCTAGTTTCCTAATTTTTTCTAGCATTACGAAATTTTTGAACGTATCGAAGAACTAACTATTCGCGTTTTTAAATATAAGGGAGATGTTTCAACTATCAACCAAGAAATATAGATTCAAGAATCTGCACATTACTATTACTTATCATAACTGCAGAAGTATACAAACTCCATGATTTAATGTAGTATAAGTTTATATATTTGAAAAAATTAGATTACATAAATGGCGCCTGTACTAGCCGCGTATATTTTTAATTAATTCATGTTATTTTTTTTTTTTTTTATGAAATTAGCATATTTATAGTCAGTCTAAATGTTATGTTAAATTGAAGATATTTGATTGAAGTATATGTGGCTTGGAATTTAAATTTAAATTAGTAATACCGTAGAAGTTAATATATTTAATTTTATATTAAAAATATTGATAATAATTGAAAATATTTTTCTCAAATAACTCAGATTTGAAAGTCTTCTTAATTGTTTCTGTAAAAAAATTAAAACTGTTTGTCCTACTTTACAATCTTGATACGAATAAAAATATTTTTGCCAATTAATGTATACATACTTTGATTTCCAAATATAAATTAATTATGCCTATAAATTATAAATAAAATATTATAGTCAATTCACATCAACATTTTGATCCATCTATAGTTTAAAACCTGATGATTTATCATAAATCTGGATTTCATTTAAGCATTCCCAAATTAATATATTAAAGTTTTCACAATTATGATTTATATGTAACACTACTATATAGGCATCGGCTAGAAACTTCATTACGAAACTTCAAAACTTATACATTGAACATATATGACTAACTCAATGTTTCAATCTCCAATTAAATTAATTAATTTTGACATTTCACGACGAACATTCTAACTAACGCCAACATTAAAGATCACCTCTATGGGTGCAAATTATTTAAAGGGACATCGGTCGAAAATTTAATTAAGATTATATAATATATACATAGTTTTCTATTAGCTATGGGAGATGTAAATGACTGAAAAATATAAATAAACACTGATTATCAAAATCACTTTATTATCATAGTGATAAAAACCCTAAAGTCGACAATTATATAGCCGAAATATTGAGTCCCCAGAAAATTGTTCCTCGATACAATTTTCCTCACGATAAATGTTGCTGACGAGAAGTTTTCCCCAAAACACGAACATATTTCTTTCCTATAAAATTAAAGTGACATAAATTATTTTTCAAATTTATAAAAAATAATTTAATTAATTCTAATTATTGTCTCAAATTAAGAAATTAAAGATAAATTTTATTTTTGTCGCCAAATTTTATTGAATAAAATATTATTTATTTTATATTTTTCAAGTTTACATGTTTTATTATGTTAATTAAAAACGAACTTAAAACAAATATTAATGTAATAACATAAATATCATCACGATTTCTTAAGTAAACACCCTTGAAGTAAATTAGTTAAAATACTAAATATTTTTGGGTGTTTAGTTGACATGACATTTTGATAAAATACATAATAATTTTTTTATGTAAATATATTTTTTTCTTCGAAATATATATAATAAAAATGAATAATTTATTATTAAATCAATAAAATAACAAAAAGAATTTAATAAAATAAATATTAAATAAAATAAATATAAATTAATATATAATTTAAAATTAATATATATTAAATTATAAGATTAAGTTATTTAATATTATTATATTTTAATAAAGTTTATGATATAATTCAAATATTTTGTGTAGAGAGCAGAGGCAAACTTTTTAACCAGTTTATGCCAGACAATACCGCGCGCCTCAGATTTCCTGAATTCTGATGAAAAATAATATAAATAATACTATAATTCTACAACGCAATTTGACATTTCAAATCTGACTATATACATACATCAATATATAAATTCACCGACAGCCGACAGGTCGTCTCTCTACTGAAGCTTCCATTTTCTAGTGTAAACTCCAGACGTATTAAGTATGTATTTAAAAAAATGTTAACTACATTTATTGTTATAAACAAATTTGCGAAGTAAAACAAATATAATAAAAATTCCTCATTAGTTAACCTTAAATTTTGAATTATCCTTTTTTTATCATGCAATAAGATACGTGTTACTAGACACGAAATAGTTAGTTGTATCGGAACAAAAAATATATGGGCACTTTCCTGGATTCGCCAATCCCCTATTTTCATTTACATCACATTTTCGGGTTCCGTCTTAAAAAAAATGTAGCATCATAGTTGAATCAATAGTTTCAGAATAGAACCCTTTAAAACAAGCTATAAGCAAATATCAACTTTCCGGGTTAGCAGTTTACAAAAAACGTAGAAATCAGAAATCTTTTATTTTGTTTTAAAGGATATTTAATTATCATTATCAATCTAATTACATATGAACCATACTTCTCCATTGACCTATTCCGAAGCTATGAATCAAAATATGTATCTACTTTTTTTTAACATCGAATCGTAAAATGATGGGTAGCGTTCCAAAGGTCCGACTTCGAAAAAAATTCCAATATAATTTATTGCTGAGAATGAACCAAGCAAAACCGTAGCGTATCGTGGATCTACTGTATTTCTTGTTCATCCTGTTTATATATAAGTTATGAACCAAGACAACTATTATCCTTTATTCTATAAAATTTCAATAAAACATTTATTTTTCCAGTATTTTTTTTTTCTAAAATTAAATATGCATTTCCCAAAATTGTACAAAAAAAAAAACTTTACTTAATTTTCTTAATTGCTTGACTTTAAATATGCATGAGCATAAAACATTAATATTTATGTCAAACTATTTTACCTGTTATCTTAAGGACATTTGTAATTCTACCGGGCACTTAATTAAATTTAAAAGCAATATTAATTTTTGAAAATTCAATCTAACATTAATTATAATATCCTTTGCTATTAACTTTAAATGAACTTCTTTGTTTCTTTCATATAGAGAAGAATAAAATCATTTTTTTTATCTCTGGCGACACTCCAGGCTCCTGGAAATAACTTTTTACTCCTGTGACACTGATATATTTATTTGGGTCGTATATATAAGGTTTATTATGTTATAATATAACAATTTTATTCATCTTCTGATCTGTTCTAGATATTTTGTGTTCTCGACGACTGATGCTGGGACAACAACAACAAAAACTTACACAGGAAAAAAAGGATATTAAAAATAAATACTCCATACGCAGTGGTATTCCACCTTTCAAGTTCTTTGGAACTTATCTGTACCTGATGGTATTTATTAGAAGAACTCTTGTTTTGGAAAAATCTCAAGGAAGTATAACAACAAAATTGTATTTTAAATTTAATATATGACAGTATTTTTTATTGTAAATCATATTAAATTGAAGTGAACTTGTTGAAATAAGCAACCACGTGTCATATTTGGCATCTCTAATCTCTATTCATTTCCATAAAGTAATTTTTGTGAAAATATAGATAATAGAGAACTCTTACTCATATAAGTCGTAACAAATGGTATCAGAAGTTCAATTGCAATATTTTCTTGTTACCTACTGAATTTAAAACCAATATTCGGAATTTAACTGGAAGCAAATTATTGAGTATAAAATCACAATATTAAGTACTGGATTTAAGTATTCGATCAAGTACAATATTAAGTGCAGGATTTGATTTCTATATTGGTTTCTATAATTTTTTTAGCAGAACCTTTAAAACTTTTAAACGAACCCAAGTGTTCCGCTGAATACAGGCGGTAGAACACTGCTGCTCTAGAGAATATATCAAAAATTTAACGAGAATATGCTTTATTATATCGAAATTGTGATGTTAAAAAAAATGACAATAAATATAAACAAAAATCACAAAAAAAAATTATACAAACAAAAAGTTTTAATGTGTGAATTCCAGTTTTTAAGAGTTTTTTGAAATATAATAATAAAAAAAAAATTGTTGAATAACAAATTCTGAAATATTTCATAGCAACTACACCAAAAAAAAAAGTGCATGTGGCGCCTAAAATGCTATAAATTACAAAACAACAAAAATAAGAAATCAGAACAGAAAACATACAAAAAAAAAAAAAATGTTGCAAAAAATTATGGTTAAAAAAATCAAAAAAAAAAATCTAAATTTCTGATGAAAAAATAATTTAATGTTTTCGAAAAATTATTGATTCCTGATTAGATAGAAAAATATGTTTTTTTTAGATACTTTATTTATCATGTGGCGAAAATGATTAAATCGGTGTTTAGTAATAAATTTCAGTTTTAATTTGGCAATATTTTATTGAAATTTAACATTTTTTGTCTTCTAAAATTTCTAAACAAGTTTTTGTTATAAGTTTCTTTCAATTTCAATAATAAATAAATAATTCTTTTGTTAATCCAAATTCAAATTTTTTTAAAAGTTTGGCACTGCCTGTTGTTGGTTGACTAACACATAAATGATAACTGCAGTCATTAACCTAAATTGTTGAATAAAACTAGAAATTAGATAGTCAATAATGGTTTTTACGATGAGACACACATATGGAATAACTAGAAAGTGTTGTGTTGTGATGGAATTAAAAGAATATAATAATAAAAATGGAAAATGATCAATTCTAAAACCTGAATAAATTTGACACGCCTTTGGATTTTGATATAATTATTGATTCCTTTCGTGAAATGATAAACATAACTCAATTTTTTTTCTTGCGAATTTTGGGCTATCCTTAATTAGAAGCTATTTTTTTTATTAAAATCGACACTATTAGCAACCAATTTCATTATTTTTATAGATATTAATTATATCAACAATCTAATTACCAAATCACATAAGTTCAATAGTTTCGTGAATCATGACAGTTATGGGATAACTTATTGTAGGTGGATTTCGACATTTCAATTACGATAAAATGAAGACCATATGAAAAATGGAACAAGTTATAAACAATCATTGATGAAATTGATTACTTTATTTTATTAATTCAATAATTTATATTTCATAAGTAAAACGATAAATAAAATTAAAATAAAAGCTGAGAAATCTTTTGCCATCTTTGAAATATTTCATTTAAAAAGCTTTTAATTTTGTACTTGGATATGCATTTCGTTTTATTTGGTCGGTGGTAGTTTTATATAAGAAGAAGGTTCGTTTTCAAAACTGGTGATTGAAATGGAAAGTTTTAGACACAAATGATTCAAAGGATAAGGAAAAATGGCAGAAATTATCCTAGTGACAATGTTATTTCTATCATATTAATCTTAAGATAAGAATTTTGGATATAATTTGAATTTTCTGAAATTTATTTTCTGATATTTTCGGTTAGGATCAATTTAAATAGTAAAGTTTATAACTTTATTTCGCATATATTTTTGCTTCTATCTCTCAAGATTATATCTATAAATTATTTATTATAGCATTACAATTTAACCATTTTATAATCCAGAATCATTGAAGCAGAGACGATTACTAAAAAAACTACATAATTTTCTTTGAAAATATAATTCTAAAATAAAAAAAAAAGAATATAGTGACAGAAAGTAAAAGATTCTAAAAATATTTTCATATGCCCACCTATAGAAATAGGTTTAGCCAGTCGCCACAATAACAACATATGATTCAACGTAAAATTCTAATAAAAAAATTAGCAACACTCTTGACGTTCATGGCGTCAGAGGTGGTACTGGTCAATCATATATTTCCTCTTATAATCCTTATGGATTTATTTTTTTTTGTTTACAGAAAATATTACTATATCCTTCACACATATTTTATAATTTTTAGTATTATTTATCTAAATTTAAAAAAAAAAATGTTCAAGACATAAAATTCAAGGTAAGATATAAACGTAAAGGTATTTAGCGTTTTCATTATATCTCCCACAAAATATTATATTATTTGCTTGTACTTTTGTTGGGTTTATTTTGTGCAATAACTTTTGAACAGGTAAGCTCACACATATACGAAAAGTAATTATTTTCCTGTTAAACGGACTGAAGTATATTATATTGTGCAATGTATGTATACATATATATAATGGCGTTGAGTGTTTCACCGATGTTACAACAAAATATAAATAACATGAAACATGAAAGAGATTATAATTGCTTAAAGGCTTTGATTGCTATTAAGCAAGACAAAATAATCCCTAAAGGTAAGGCCTTTAAGGCGAAGATAATGATGTAGAGCGACGGTGGCATATATGAACATCAGAGAAAAGTTTGTGGGTGAAAACAGGGTTGTGCTTAAATAAATTTTAACATAGTAAATCGATGGCTTTCACTTTTATTTCAGCAACCATTCATTTAAGGTTAATAACATTTCTAGAAAGCCATTTTATATCCAAAGTCAAAGTCACTGAAGCAGAGACAACTAAAAAATACATTTTGATATAATGGAAATAGTGACAAAAATACAGGATACTAAATATAAAGATATATAATACGTTTTAGTTAAGCACAACATTTGCGTTCGTCAGTTCATGTAGATAGAATGACAGAAAATAGGCAACCGAATAAAATTTCTACATTAAAGCAAAACAGAGGAAAACTATCAACAGGATCGAAAGATAACATAGAAAATGACACAAAAAAATGAAAATAATAAATTGGAAAACTACGAAAATAGTTAAGAGGGTCAAAGCTTACCAAGAGTTATACGAAGAAGCAAAAGAAGAAAGCATTGTTTTAATCATTCCGGTCGACATTGAAATATTTCCATTAACATATAACAATATACTTCCGAATTATTAATGTATATTTTTCCAACCCCTGAGCTCAATTTCATTTTAGACCTGAAGCTCTGATATTTTACAATAATTTATAAAAATGAAATATAATTATTTAAAAATTATTGTATGACGTTGGGATACTTTAAAGAAGGAATTTTTTGTGAGAATCTGGGAAAAAAAGCAGACAAAAAGAATTGGCCGGTTGGCGAATATTGATGGGATATTTTATAGTGTCACGGTTACTCATTTTTTTTTTTTAAATAATTTAAATGAGAAAAATTATTATTGTTTTTCTATATTGACGTAAACTATATACGCATAATGCTCACGTAGTACGTGGTATGCATTTAACCATTGAAATATTTATGCATGTCGACTTTTTTTCTTTTAACTATATTTAAAATGCCACAGTAAAAACCTAATTTATTTGTTAAAATTGCTGTGAGAAGAGATGTGTAATGTATATATAAGAAATTAGTACAAATTAATCATGAAATTATTATTGGCTATGGCTTGCATTGTATAATTGTAAGGGAAATTGTGATACTTTTTTTTGTGATTTATATTTTGTAGAGTTGAAAAAGGGATTTTAAATAAAATAATATTGTTAAGATATCATCACTTGTGTCTCTACATTGCCGTCAAGACATTTGTTTTAAGTTTTAAATGTACTTATATGTTTAAAATAAGTTATTTGAAATTTTTAAGACAATATGAAATATTTGTAGGCGGTCATATAACATTATAAACCAATATTAGCACAAGAAAAATGATGAATTTGGTTTGCTCTTGTTCGATATGCCCGGCGAATATTCTGGGAAGAAAAATTCATATGATGCTTTCAAAAGTTACCGTGTCGAATTGGTAAAATGAACTGAAATTAAACCAAATAAATTATAGTTAAAAATAATACGATTTTTCTATATAAATGATTATTTTTTTCTATATTATCCATTAGTTCTTTAAATTCCCACTCATAAAATGATATTATAACGAATATAAATTTATTACAAATTTAAAAAAAATCCAGTTTTTATACTAATTTTTTTAAATACATAATCCTTGAATAACAAAGTTAAATTTGATTTAAATAAATTTTCTGTAAATATGTTGTATAAAATTAAATATGTACAAAATAGCGCATTTATTTTACAATAAATTTGCCAATCTTACATCCTATCATCATACCAATATTTATTCCAATTATAATATTAATATATATTTTCTTTAGTTCCATATAATGATATCTACGACCCCCCATTAAGTTCACTACCATAAATATTATCTGATATGTTTAATACCTGTTTTATTATCTTCAATTTTCTATTATAATTTACCATTCCCTCTCTGATGATGGAGAAAACAATGTAACGTTTAGTTCTTAAAAACACTAATTTAACATTTGCGCACATATTTGACAGATAAATCGAAAGAAATTATCAAAGCAATTATAAATGACATTCAAAATTGTTTTTGTATACGTATATTAAAAATATTCAAATAGATTGCGTGCAATTTCTATTCCATTGATGAATATTCTGGTGTACGTACTGATGGTGTCACCAGATTTATTGCTTATACTTCTGTAAAAACAAAAATAAAAAAATACAAAATTTAATAGACCTACGGCAGACCATTTTATAGATATTTACCGCCGCTATTTCGATATTATAAATAGAAAATTTAATCATTTATGCCAAACTCTATCAAACTCATTACTGCATTGTGTATGATTCTATCCTTCCTTAAGGCTTCCCCAAACCAGCGCGTTTTTTTTGCGGCAGCGGCGCGTTTTTTTGCCGCAAAATTTAATTACATGGCGGCTTATGAATGTGCCCACACCAACGCGATTTCCGCGCGGTTTTACAGCGTTTTTTTGCCGCAGATATACATACAAATTTTTTCCGCAAAAAAAACGCGGCAAGCAGCGTTTTTTTGTAAAAATCGCAACAAATGTCAAATTTTTTTTTTTTTGTTGTCGATTAAAAAAATATTTTTTTGATTTTGTTTGAAATAAAAATGGAGAAATTGGATAAAATGGAAAAATTGATTGAAACAATTAAGAAATATCAAATTTTATATGATCTATCCAATAAAGAATATAAAAATATTCGTAAAAAAGACAAAAAATGGGACTATATACTATAATACAATATTAACAATTTTTTGAAATTTTTATTAATTAATATTTTTGTAAAAAACTACAACAAACTTCGATGTAACTTCAAAATAAATATGTCAAGTTATGACTTATGACATATTTATTTTGAAATTTAAGAGCGAATTTTCGCCGCTTCGGTGTGGCCTAATATGCGATATTCGCGCGATTTCCGCGCGGTTTTTTTATTCGCGCCGCTGCCGCAAAAAAAACGCGCCGGTTTGGGGAAGCCTTTATATGAAATTCTAATTTTTCATATCAAAGATAAAACGCACGCTTTTCTGATCGTCCGCGTGTGCTCTGTTGTTAGATGGGCCCAACAATGTACTTGGAACTTGTAACAGGATAATATTTATAAATTTTCGATATTATAGCCAATCGTTTTGTGTGTAAATGATTTGTGTGCAACAGGTAAGTTTAACTATTAAAACAGGTATAAATGTGAATAAATGATATATTTATATAGACGATGGACATAAATAGTTAAATAGTTAAAAAAAAAGAAATGTTTTTATTTTATTTATGATTTATTATCTTTTGGTGAGTATTTACAATGAAAGGTACACGCATCTACAAAATTGTATATCGTTCCGCTGGATTAATGTTTTGCGGAAGAGGGCAGATAGTTTAAACAACACAATACTGTTAAAATATACAATAAAACAAGTATTTTCGATTTTTGTCAAAAATATATTTTAAAGTTGGAATGAGTAATGAATTTTATACTTGTACCTGGCAAATATAAGTGAACCACTTCAAAAATTTAATATTCCTTTTAATTAAATATCTCTAACACCGAATAAACTTTATAATTATAAGGTGTCTGAATATGTCACTGAAATAAAACATTCTGTGTGTTACACCAAGGTGTCTAATTCCCATAAGTTAGTGTTTCATACATACTTGCTTATTATCCGCAATTTCGTTCTAATTGAATAAAACCTCCACAAAAGTAACAATAATATTGTGTTGATTTCTATTTCCTTTCAAATATTTTCCGTAAAAGGAGCTATTTGGAAAAGATAAAAGATTATAAAATACCAAGCACTCGGGTCCGAGCTCATAAATTGTGCCGAAAGTTGTTCTGTTTTTCTAGACTAGCGACTAAAATTCTAATTTAGAATTTTGTTTATCTGAAGTATCTACAAATTAACGTGAAGCAAGTAAAGTGAAGCTGGCTATAGATTGATTTTGATTTCATTCATCATAAGAGAAGTTGGATTGGACCGATGTACTGTAGACGGAAGTAGCCTTCGACTGTTGGTATAACTGGCTCAACTGGTGTCAGTACGGGGTTGCTTTAACTAGTCCCCACTCAAACTAACCAACCAAACAATCTTCAAATTCTTATATGGAGTATAAACATTCTATAATTGTAAGGGAAATTGTGATAAGGAATATTAAATTTTTGAAGTATGGTATTATAAACAATACTATGGTACAAATGTGTCTTAAAAAAATACTGATACTACTCTGAACAAAAAGTCGCTAATCATATTAATGAATAAAACATCAATTTAAAATATAATAAATAATAATTACTTTTTGTATAATAATATAAATTTATAAGATATTTTTAATATTTCATTTTTCTTTTGATAATCCCAAAGAAAAAAGTATTTTGTTTTATTAAATACACCTTAAAAATATGTTTTCCGCCATTTGTCCAATATATTTAATTAAATTTATTTAAAAATAATAATAAATTTAACAAACAAAAAATTATTTACATTAAAATATTGATCGTGTTTGATAGGCTTTAGTAGAACTACACACACTACAACTACAAAACTTGTTAAAAATGTAAATAAATTAAAATCTATTGGCAAAGTGACAGATTAAATTTCTGGCGCGAATAGTTAGTTAACTTACCGCGAATTTTCTGTTGGTTTTATATCACGAAAATTTTTCAATTCAATAAATTAAAGAATAAAAGTGATAATTATATAATTTTTGAAACAAATTTAATTAATAATAATTAATTTTCTATAATTAAATTAAGTTTTTATGCAGTTTTTCAAAGAACAATAATTTTTATATAAAATCAAAGCATTTTATTAATAGTAATGAAGTGATTAAGATTTTCCGTTTCAAAATTGTTTAAAAATATAATTATAGACATTTTTATATAAAATATTCGATTTATTTAAAATTATTTAAACTAATTCGGTAAAATTTGTCAATCAAATAATAGAATAAAGTGTGTTTTATTTTTAACTTCCAAGCTAAGTTGAATTCTGTGAAAAAGATCAAGTTTATGTACCAGTTCCAGTATTCTGAAATTATGTTAAACATTCACTTTTAGGAGTGATCCTTCCTAATAAATATAAAATCTTGATATGACTTCTATAATCTATAACATGATTTCGCAAATTTGGTTAGGATGATCGATCATCCAACCAACGATTATATAAAACTATTTGAGGTTAGTTTAATTATTTTTAAATTTAAATTGTTAAAAAACAATTATAATAAGATAATATATTTAATTATGTACTTCCAACTCTTTTACATTGCGCATCAACATAAATAGTCGTAACAGTTTACGAAAAACTGTCCAGCCTACCATTAAAAAATAAAAAAAAACTATCAAAAATATTCCTTAACTCGCTCGTTCTTATACAGTTTTTTTTGTGCCGCCGCCAATCATTTTCAAACAGTTTAATTTTCCATCACTTCACTCATTGTGTGAATCCCTAAACACGAAAAATTTAAATGAATTTTATATACAGAAGTTTAATTACAACAAAAACCATGTCTGATATTATTTTTTTTTTTTCATTTTGTATTTTTGCTGGGCAAAATCCAAACTAAACAAGAGACACATTCAGCCCCAAATATACTATAATTCATCATCTTAAATCGATCCTCCTGGCTTTTTATTATTATTCATTGAGTAAGCAATATAAGCGCGCGGATGGAGGATATAAGATGAAAAAATCAAGGATGGATTGCATTCGATATATTTTTTTTAATTATAATTATATTACCGATAGTAGAGGTATTTTTTCCCCTCTGTTTTGGTTGATAATTTTGTCCATTGGAATTTTTATCTTCTAAATTTCTTGATAATCTGTATTGGTTTTTTGTTGTTGTTGTTGTGATTTTTTCTCGTGGCCAAATTTTGTAATATTGCATTTTTTTTTGGTTCGATTACCCTTTAATATATGCCGAACCATGAATAATCGTCAACAACCCAAATATCTAAAAGGATTTGTATAAGATATGCTGGGCGATAAAGATTTGTGTAGAAATATATAAAAATATAATTAAATATAATTTAAATTTAAACCTTTCTTTAAACAAACGCACTTTTTACGTTTGTTCGGATTTGTATGTGGTTTGATATTCTAAGGTAGCACGAGAAATATGCAGAAAGTTTCTTCATTGCAATTTTAATTTTAGTATAATGAACGATTTTTTTATGAAGCTTAATGGTCAATTCATTTTTGTTATATAAGGCAATTAATTCTTCAGGAAGAATTTATATAGTTTTTAGGCAATTTGAAATTTAGATGAATTTAAATAGAAATAAATGCTAAAGGATTCAAATATAATTAGATCAGTTTGAAGCTTGATTTTTCCAATTATTGTCGGGAATAAAAGAAATTCTTTTTCTTTATAAAAGAAGGACTAATAGGTGGCTGCAAATAATAAGTACATATTTATATTTACTATATTGACAACTTCTATGAAATATCGAATAATTAGTCTTGTTATGTAATTATCTCTGATTTTGAAAAGCTATTGCAAAATCAAATTTTTGTAAATATTCATAATTTTTTTCTGTTTATCTGCTTTGGTTTGGTTATTTTCATCGTAATTATATTAGTGTCATCATAAAATATTTAATTTTACCATATTTTTTTAATTTATAAGAATTGTTTTTATTTCGAAAAGTATATTTAATTATTAAATACTTCAGAATAAAATATCTGAAATACTGTATTTAGAAAAAGTATATTTGAAGTAAAGATTCAAATACTCGCCTTGTATTTGTATTTCAGTAGTCAAATATTGTTTTTTTTTTCAAATAAATTATTTGAGTAAAATTTTTTAAATACATTATTAATAAAATGTATTTGTATAGTCAAAGCATCTGATGCTTTACTTGTAATTGACAAAATTAGAATCAAATACTTTTTATAAAGTAAAGTATTTGGCATATTCCTATTTAAGAATTATATACTTTTATATGTATTAGATCGTAAATTATATTTTTGGTTCCAAATCATATATGACACATTCATCTACACAAAAGTTCCCAAAACATTATCATTATTTATAACTATATGTTTCTGTATTTCTCTATTTTTATATTATATTTTTTTAAAAATATAAATTATGTTTTGTACTCAAATTTCTTGCATATTAATAATTTTCACCCGAAAACAAAATTGCATTCCATCGTTTGCACAAAATATTCTCTAATATAAAACTTTGTTATTTCATTATATAAATTACTCTAGGGGTTTTACGCAACTTCACACAGCGTACACCAAATTTTACACCATCTACAATACGCAATGCTAGTTTTGTTTGATTATGGTTAGAGGACATTATTATAATCATGACATTCAATTTGCTTTTATATTATTATCCACTTAACTTCAGAAAAACGTTCATTTTATTTTACAAAAAAAAATAGCCTTTTAGCTAAATTTTTTTTAACCCACCCCTGCGTAATGTTTATTTTCATTAACACTATGTATATTTCACGTAAATGATGTTTACCAGGGGCAACAGCTTCGGTGGTCATTATCCCAAATTATTGTTATATGAAAATAATATTCTTTAAGTAGCTCTCATTTATATTATAATTTGTCATCCATTTACGAAGTATATATAAAATTCAGATTTTGTGATATGATATGGTCAGAAATATTTTCATATATTATAATAATACTCGGATTTCCTGGAACTATTAAAGAATTTTTGTCCTTGCAAAAAAATAAAAATATGTTAATTTATCACACTATCGTATCGATAAAAATCTCAAGAGAATTTAACTTATACTATATATATAAAATATGGGAAGGGTCAATTAGAATTTTAATCAAATGCATGTACTTAATGCGAATAAGATTGGAAATTTTTTACACTTCTAAAGCGGCTATTTCATGACTGGTGCTATAAGATTATTTTGATCAATCTTTTTGGATGGTGGGTAATAAAATGTCTTTAGGGAAGTTTATTATTACTGATAGAGTGTATGAAAAGTTAATGTTATTTTTGTGTTGTTCCTAGACTATGGTAACATTTATATATAAATTTTTGTCTGGTAATAAAATAATATTAATACCAGTCAGTATGACTCATAAATATATACTGCAAGAGAAAGGGTAAATAGAATATTGACAATCTTTATGACATTTTTTAAGGAGAATTGAATGAAAAAAATATTATTGGATATGTCAAGAATGAATTTTCATTATTATTATTTTTGTATAGATTTTTATAAGAAAATTTAATTTTATTGAATTTTGACTTCCTTTTTCTTTTTACTTTAATACGGCATTGGTTTGGTAGTTTTAATAAATTTAAGAATTATATACAAAATAAAATACAAAATATTTTTCTTTTTTCCTTTTTGAATTGTGTATTTGAATGTCCTCGTTTTGTAACTAGAAAGCAGAGACATATTGTATTCAGAATATATTTAATGGCGCCATAACCTTTTAGTAGGATAATATGTAATATTTAGAATAATAGGAATAAAAATTTATATATAAATCTGTGAGATATTATCATATTTTTGAATTTGGTATTATTATTTTAACCATTTAAAGAATTTTATATAGAAATATTATTTTAGGGTCAACATTTTAACGACCATATCAATACAATAATGTTATGCCAATTTCAATATTATATTGATTGTGTAGAATGTTTTTGGTTTGTTGATTCGAAAGACCATCGACCTATTGCATCTGATTAATGAACGTTACCAGCAATATATTTAATTAGGTTAATATTTTCGCTAATAAAGTTTATAAATCGTTATAATATTACAATTATTTAAATTGTGTATTAGACGAACCATACAACTTTTAAGTCCATTGGTATTCGTATCTTAAATGATTGTATGGATGCAAATGAGATATTGCACAAATTTTTAATGGCTTGGATTACCAGGTAAAGACGAGGAAAAGTATAGTAGCGTTTTTTTGATAACTGTAAACTTCTTTTCGCTGATCCAAACAAATAATCAGTTTCATATGCTTAACATTTTCTTTTTCTAGATAACACGATGGTTGTTCTTGCGTCTAAGAATGAGTTAAATACTCGATTTCACAGATAAATACTCGACATCACAGATATACTGTAATCCATAGAATTGATTAAAAGTTTTGGTTACAGCTCGCTCTGAACTATAATTCGTGAAAGTTAATATTCCGAAATTAGGAAGTATATTTGCAAAAATTAATATATGTGAGACTTCATTGTGCAAAAGTTTTTATCATATAATTTATATAAAAAGCCTGTCTTTATTATAATACCTCTGTTCCAATTTGTCACAATCATGATAGTTCTTTCGGAACAGCAAATGAAAATTAAATACAGGGTCAATATTTTGTTAGCGTCACATTCTAATATTTAATATCGGCAATTTTTCAAAAAATCAATGTATTAGTTCATTATCACAAAATTTTTAAATCATATAAATCTTTTCTATAACAAACTATCAATCAGTGTTTTTTTGTTATCCCCAGTGATGAAAAATTACGTAAATTTTCTGGTCCATCTTCCATTCTTCTCAATCACCGCATAATATTAATCAAATCACCATTTTTTTTCCTGTAAAAAATCCTTTTTATTCAAACAAAAGATTTGTTTAAAAATCAAATATAATAACAAAAAATTGTATTCTAGCAGAGGCGTCAATTTCTGAACTCAAATCACAATTTAACACTATAATTTCCATAAAAAAAACTAACGATTCACTAATCATCCCGTCAGTGGTCACGCACATCTATCAATTTTATTTTTATTGCTTCTTTCGTTTGAGGATTCTATTCCCACCAGGGGAATAACAGGTGAGAAAATGCATTTGTCAAAACGCAAAAGGATAACAATAAGAAAACAAAATCAAAACTTTGATAATAAATGATTGAATGCCAAGAATTTAATTTGTTTTTATTGATATTTCAAATTTAACCACAATAACAGCAACAACTCATTTTCAGTTTGGTTTTTATTGTGGAAGCAATTGGTAAAATGTCCAGCAGTTATTGGTTTTTCTAGGTTTTTTTTGGTCAGCTCGTGGTTCAGTATTAATTTTTATATAGCTATTAGTCGAGAAATTCTTAGAGATTACCGACCTTTCTTGGAATAAATATTTTTCGTTTTTTTTGTTATTGTCAAATTTGCATAATTTTCTATTTAATTTAGCACAGTAGGTGATTATATATTGAAAAATGATTTGTTTTTATAATATATTTTTAATATTTTTTTTAAGTTGGTTATTTATGAAGCATTGGCGTAAAGTAATTATTCATTCTTTCTGTTTGATTCAGTTAATATGGAATTCGTATCATAATTGCTGAATATTAGGAAATTTATGTGTTCAGGGTTCATGTAATATTTCGCTGAATATGTATATAATTCGAAATGTAGCTTCTGAGAAGTGAATACAATTCGTTGATACCTATTTACACTAAAATTAAATGTTTAGGAAATTTTATGAATTTTTAAAGTTTATCCATGAAATTAATAATTGCTATCTGCAGAGAGGTTTATCGTAATTTTATCAATAAATTTGTATTTTTGTCAACAGGCATATAAAAGTAATCAAAATAAAATCAATTATTAATTAACGATTCATTATTTTTGTTATACTTATTCAATATTAATTTTTAATCCTTATATGATCATGGTAGTTAGTACTACAAAGTTATAGTACACAAAGCACTTTTGTCATATTATCTTTGTAAATTCCATTTCTGATATTCTTTGAGCAAAAATTATAGCTTTTATCATTTAAGGAAACAGAATTAAATTCAGTATGTAACATCTTTCTTATAGATAACACAATACCATTTATGATCGCTTATGATTATACCTATTATGGATCGAGTTCCATTTTGCTTTATTGGATTTTTTAGAATCTATTTTGAATTAATTTTTTTTTAGTGTAATTATTATAAATTTGGTATTATGTTTTATAATAGTCACCATTTTTGTTGTACCATCTAACGCCATCTATGATTTCTTATGATTATTCGTATTATTAATACATAATCGATTTTCATTTTGCTTTAGTAGTTTTTTTTCAGTGTATTTATTATAAATTTCTTATTGTTTTACACTTCATTCCACCGCATATACTTAATTAAAAGTAAAATTAACAAGAAAATCGTATTTATTGCATTATTTTATTTTAAAACTATCCTATAATTTAATTAAAAAAAACTTTTGTTTAATTCCGAAAATTTACAACTGCAAACATTTGCATTTTAATTTACATATAAATGTAATAAATAATTCTACGAAAAAAACGTTACCATAATTTAAGTATAATGACAATAACCTTAATAAAATTCGTATCCTCATTTTACAAAAATATATAATAAAATTCAATGCTAATTAAAAATCCAACAATATCTATTAATTGTCATTTTATATGTGAAAATTATGAAAATCCTGGTAACTTAATTAAGAAATTTTACAATTTATAATATTATATTTTAATAAAGCTACGATGTGAGAAAATACCTTTGTGATTGTTAGCAATTAATATGGCGCTATATAATATAAAATTTAATAGCATCAATGATTAAAAATATTTATAGTTTTTTTCAACAAATTTATTTTATTACTGATGCTATGTTGATGGAAGAGCATATAAATGTTGTTTTTAATGTTTCATTATAGTATAGAATAAATAATTTATTCTGATATGCTAATAAAGATATGTTGTTATATAAAATATTAAACAGAAATATTTAAATATTATATTACTAGAAAGACATCACATAATAATAGACATATGACATACTATTTTATTTTTTTGTTGAGAAATTCCATAGATTCTATAAGAATCTAAATTTTTTTAAAAAGGGAGACTCAAGGAGAATTTTGGACTATTATTGTTAGGTTAGGTCGGAGCAGAATCTTGCATATATCAAACTGGATCCATAGCAGTACCACTTTTATGGATAACTAACTCTGGCTAGGTATTGAGATTCTTTCTAGTAAATTGAAGGAGTCCATAATAGCAGCAAACTAAAGGAGACTTCTTCATTTAGCGATTTCGTGATTGCACTAATTTGAGACCTCTTTCAAAACTGGGTAGGTTTTCATATAGAATATATTGCGTTGCCACTGCGGTAAGATTATAAACGCTTTTACTTGCTTTCAGTTGTAGGTACCGCACACAATGCCTTGTAAAAGGAATATTATATCATTTCAGGAATGCTTAAAAAGTTTCACGAATGTATTTTATATAATTAGCAAATTTTTAGGGAATCTACTGAATTTACAAAGCTAAAATTGTACAGGTATTATAAAGTATATAACATGTGAAAATCATTAAATCAAAATCACATCTATTCTGTATTCCATTCCGAACCAAGAACTATTTTAGATCTGTCAGGACAGTTTCATATTTTAAATTTCGTTCAGAATGTAATTCAATCTTAAATCCGAATTGTTATGGAAAGTGTGTATTCTCAGATTTTGATCGGAATATCATTTAGTCAGCCTTTTTCGGTTTAAAGCCTCGAAATTGCAGAGGATGTGTTCCGCAGTTTCTTCATCATACGAACAGAACCGACAGTCACTGTTTTCAGTCTATCCGATTTTATTCAAGTGACAACTAACAAGACAATTATTGTACACCTAAGAACACAATTATTGGTTAAGTGTGAACACTTACTTCTTTACCATTTTTTTTAGAAATCTAAGAATCGCTTCCCTTGACGTTTGTCTAGGTCTAGGATGTTATTTCAGTAGGTGGATTTCTCATTCCTTTATTGCCTCCTTTATGTGGCTTTTGGAAATTCCGCAGAAGGTTCGGATGCAATGAAGAACCGCTTTAGATTAAAAGGAGTATTAATCTAGAGTTTTAAGGGTTGCTTGCCTGTCCGACATAATAATTATATTTACACTACGGATGTGTTTAATAATATAAACTCTATCGCATGAGCCCATAATTTCGATATGACAAATCCCTTTATGAATGACATATTAATGTTGTTAACAAACATATCCCAATTATCAGCTTAAAATTTGTTTTTCGAAATTTTGATTTTGATTAATTATTTAATAAAATTGTTATTATTAATTTCCCTTAACAAATAATATAACTAAATATAATTTTATTTATCAAATCTATATTTTAACATTACTCTACCTAGAACTATATAGATTATAAATAATTAAGTGAATCATTAAACACTAGAAGCTTTAATGAACTTATATGTTAATTTATTTTATTATACAATTTCCAAGTATACCTTCCGGCAAGCAATAAATATTTCACTTAATATGTAGCAAATTTTACCTAGACAGTATAATTATTTATCTGAATATTAAAACTTCAGGTTTTTACGTATTAAAATATAGACTTGTCAAGTCGAAATGCAAATGAGAATATTATAGCTTACCACTAATAAATTATTGTTTATTTTGTAAAATTAATATTTTTAATATCAACCCTTAAGCTAAACTATGATATGATAATGTCTTTATAAATATATAAAAGTATAGTTAAATTTTAATAACTGAATGCTTAACTTAATGAAGACATTTTAAGAAGATTGTTTTACTACTGATGTTCATAGTTTCAGATCATAGATCATCGAAAATTGGATTGCTTAAAGCGATTTTTAAAATACGCACAAAACATAAATTTAAATATGTGGTGATACTTCTTTTAACATAAATAGACTGTAGTATTAAATTTAGTGTTTAACTATTTCACAGAAATATAGTCACTCACATTTTCTTTAGCTTTTTATGCTAGTAATATTCATATATAGAGAGTTTTTAAGAGCTCATATATATAACCAAATGATTATCATTATTTTATTGTGTTACACGGGTTCAGAAAAAGGTTATACAGATGCTTATAAGAATAATTCTTTGGACACGATAGTTAAAATAGTCTAATCTTTTGGTTTTACTCAACTTTAAGCGTTATAGGAATTAAACTAAATATTAATTGTTCAAAGTGTTAATTATCGCTTTAATCTAGAAAGACATAAACTTTGTGACCTTGCCTTTCTATTTTCAGCTTGGTCGGTTAAGTTAATTTCTTGTTAGCTTTTGTTTTAAATAGATTTTGAATTTATATGTATAATAGTTTTTTACAAAAACAATAATTAATCTATTCAAATGCTTATTGGAATTCTTGTTGGATAATTAACTGATTAATTGAACTGTCATAATTTTTCTTCTACCAATGATAATTATTCAAAAAACACTTCTTCCTAAATTCATTTAATATAGCCGTACAATCTAAAATTTTTCTAGTTTAATTTATAAAATTTTCATCTAAAAATCTCATTGCGAAATATTCTCAATTAGTAAAACTATAGTCATAATATAATTAATAAATATAACTTATAATAATTAACTTTCACAAAACTATAATTTTGACTTGTAAATCTTATAAATCCTACATCAAAAAATTTCCAAATGTGTACAAAAATTCTTCAACTTTTTTAACGAACTAATTTAAAACTATTACTCAATTAAAAAAAAAAACAAGTTATAATTCGCAGACTCGTCCACTTATATTTAAAGACTTATCAACATAATTTTAACTAAAAAAAATTGAATGCATTTAATATTTAATAAATACAAATTTTATTTCTTGACTGATTTCCTAGTAAATATAAACTACACAATTTTTTAAATAAAACTGAAAAACATTCAAATTACATGAATTTTAACAGCAAATTGTATAAAATAACATTTACCACCGCCAAACCGCCCATGATTTTCACTCGTTTTTTTTGTTAACATCTTTGCCAGCCCATTTACAAGCTATTTTTTTTGAAATTCATGCTCTTCTTGTTGTCGGTACATATTTAAGTAAACCAAAATATTATATATAAAGTGAGCATCTTTAACAACAGCTCACGGCATGAGAACTATTCGCACTATATATTCTAACTATCCAGAAATATACATGAAAAAAAAACCGAAGAAGCTCAGGAATTTTTACCTATAAAAATTATTGAATTGAAGAAATTTTTAAAGCTATGGTAACAGAAAAAAAAGAAATTCACAGCAGAAATACCGTACCGCACGTTGAATTGCAATAAATTGTCAATTTGTTAGGCGCATTCATTAAATAATCTTACGCCGGCATATATAAAAACGTGTCGAATTGAAGAAGACGCACTCAACTCAACCAAATATATATAAATATATGGAACCATAGGGGATGGCTTAATAGTTTAGTATTTTAAAATATTTACAACTAACTAGTTTTTTTTTCTTTAATGTTAATATACAAAATTTTCAAATTAAATAAAAAAAATTCTTTAAAATTATGTTGGAAAAGAAGAATTTGTATAATAATTTTTCTTAAATTGGAATTGCAATTCATTTTGATCATAAAGTATATTTTATTGCTCAAATGTATATATAAATATGTGTACAAATTTACATTACGATTTGAAATTTTTCATCGGAATATAACTTTGGGGACAGAACACTGAGTTGTTTATTACTTCTGGGGCAGGTGAAACAAATACACCGGAAAAATTAGTTAATTTGTTAAATGTTTTAATATAATTTTTTGGTTGAAAAATTGTACATAAAATAGAAATTAATTGAATTTATTGAGATAAATATTAATATTAAATACATTTTAGATAATTAATTTGCGGTGTCATACTTGAACAATTTGTTGAATTTGATACTGGACAAGAAAGGTTGAAAAGATCACATTAGATATTATTATGTATAGAAAATTATAATAAAAAGTTGAACTTAGAATTTTTGAAATATACTTTAATACGAAATATTAAAAAGTTGCGTTACGATGTTCTTTATTTGGACAATTAAAGGTTGCTTTTTAAATTTGCACCGATTTTTGGCTTTGACGAAGTTTTTTTGGTAGCAATTAAAATTGATTTTGAATCCTAACAGCCTAATTCGATGCAAAATCGAAAGTGTGTGTAAATACACCGAAAAAAAAGAAACCAAAATTCGACGTAAATGTTAATGGGTATGCGGAAAAAATAATCTTCGGCGGTCATATTTTGACGATAAAAATCGACGTAAAACAATTTTTAACGTCAAAGTTAAACTATCAATCAATAATCAATAACTATGTTGAGTATATTACTCAATATTAGTTGGATAGCAAATATTAATGTCACAGTTCACAGTTTGAAATTAAATTGAAATTATTGATACCGGTTCAGCATAACCTTAGAAAGTTGTAAATATATTGTTAATTACTCTATTTTGGAAACCGTGGTACAAGAGTCAAAGCTATAAGTTAAAGGTCTTGGAGTTTTCCAATTAAAGATTACTGAGTTTCATTCTATTTTGAGTATTTTCAAGTAACTTAAAAACTAAATTATAGACAAATATGTTAGAGTTCAATTATGCAATCATAAATCGACTAAATAAATTTTAACAATTTTTATTTATCGGCTCGTATTTAACTCAAATTATTATTGTTATAATTTATAGTATTTTGAATCTTTGCATAAATTCACATATAAATAAATTATGCAGTAATAACAAATTTTGCATTTTACGAATTTTGTTATCGGAAAGACTAAATAAAATAAAAGTTTTGCACACCATACAAAATCATAAACAAAATTTTGATAAGTAAAAAAAAGATTTTGGAAATGAAAGTTTTTCGGCGTCTAATCTTTTATTATAGTTAAGAAGTAACAAATTTTTATCTTGACAAAATAACTAAAAAAACATTGAAATAAAACGCATATCTTCAGTGTAAAATATCATAAAACTTTGATACTTAAAGGATGCAGTTTATTTTTACTAACCATAAATCGAGAAAATATTTATCCTAAATTTATTTACCAATTCTTATCGTAATAAAAATATTTGGTATACGAAAAAAAGAAAAATAATATTTGATTATTTATTTAACCATAACAGTCCAAGTCAATGAACCGAATTAGAACAGGGTAAAAAATTTGTAGAAGCAAAATATTGTACGATTTATTAATTCTAGAATTTGAGATAAAACTTTTAACTAAATACATGAAAATTGTAAGAATTTGCAGCATAGGAAATTCAATCAATTTTTTACTTTATCCTTATTAATTTTAACTTAATTTCGGACATAGCTAACTTTTCTGTAACATAATTCTAATTGCAACATCATAATTTCATTTCCGATATTGAACCGCAATTTTTTTTATTAATATCCGGTTTAAATTAGCGGTATATATTTAAATATAATAATCTGGAGCCAATATATAATTTCATCCAAATTCTTCAATTATCGATTTTACTTTATAATCAAAAATGAGCCCAAAAATAATAATAATCAAAGAATACATTCAAGTCTTGTAATTAACTTTATCGTGAATGATAGGGTAAATTTGATTTGTAAAACCTCTGCCAAACATATAATACAGTCATTAAAATTGATGAATATTTTCTACCTGGAAATTTTATACGTATAGTCCAAGTTGAGAAAGAAGAGTTAAATTTTGGTCCTTTTTTGCCAACATATTTTTATGATCGAATTAAAATTTAATTTTTTTTTTTTTGGTATGGCCATTCAAAGCCATACCATTAAAGTCATCTAAATTGCGATAATTGTGATACTTTGCAAACTGTAATGACAGATAATAATTATTTTGAAGTTGTCAGTTATTTTGATGACTGTTAACATTTTATGTTTAAAGAAAATTACATAGAGTAATAATTGAAATTGTACATACAACTTGATAGTAATAATTATTGGTGCAAAAGAGATTTTATATAACAACAAAACCGCAGACTTTCGGTTAAACATATTGATTTTTTTTAAATTTTTTTAATTAAAGGCTTTTCCATCTTTTCATCTTCGAATCAACTTGGGTGAACATATATAGAATTAAATTTCTTTAGAGTGTAGTTTCCTAAATATAAATTTTTATTCGAAATTATATTAATATAGCAATTTAAGTAAATTATTATATCTGGGAACCGCGCTCTTATCAGGAAACTGAAAACTTTAAGATACGACGATCAGAGGTAAAATATATGTAGAGGATGAGGAGACGTACTCGAGATGATTGAATATTTTTGGTGTCAATGTCCCAGAGTCATGCGCGTACAACGCAGATGCTTTAGTTCATAGTATATGAACGAATTGTATGAAACCGAAATTCTGGTTTGGAAACAATTTTTTTTTATTTCGGTCAAAAGAGTTATTGGTTTAACCAGCTGCCGCATCAAGTATAACATGAAGAAAACGAGAAGTACAATATGCTTAATTATGGTCTAAGTAACTCGTATTGGTTCCCTCTCTAATCAGAAATTAATCAAATAATTTTATGAACTCATATGAAATTTTATAGTTAAGGACCAGAATCAGTCCGCAAGGAGTTAAAATAGATAAATTTATTTGAATATTTGTTTCCATATTTATTGAAAGTAGTTACTTTACATTTCGAAAAAACTTACTATCTCAATAAAATTAAATCCGAGGGGCGCACTTTACGATTTAAATGTTAAATTACAACTTCTTAAATTGTTGTTAACAGAATTCCTTTTTAAAACACTTATAATTAAATTAATTTAAACTTACAAGTTTGTTTTAAGATTCACTGACATAATTTGTTCTCGAAGTAATGCTGTAGAGTACACACAATACAGACTTATTCCATTTGTTATAATAATTTATATCAAGAATTTACCCAAAATTGTTAGTATAATTATTAACAAAAAGTTGTAATCCCGAAAGGTGGAATTAATGCAAAATGGAATGTTTCTTATTGATTTATCATTTGAATACCCATTCCCAAGTAATTTTTACCCTTTCAATTGTAACAATTAAACTATTTAATATTATTTTAACCCTTCTTATAAAATTTATCAAATTAATTGTTAATATTAACCTGAATGTCACTTAGAATATTATTTGGAAATTTATATTTATTAATTTTTGAAGTCAATAATATTAAATTATTTAAGGGTGTGATCAAAATTACCCTGGTATTAAAAATTATTGAAGTATAGGACATATATAAGAAAGAGGTCAATAAAATATATTGTATAATTTCCAGTAACAAAGACTGAAAAAAGAGTTCATACTTAAAGTAGAACAATTGAATATTATATCAAAACCAGATAAATCAATTTTATCCATAATATTTTATATTTGACCCATATCAAAATTATTATAATGAGGCCTTAGAGCAAAATAAATTTTAATATTAATTTGAAAGATTAAATAACCACAAAATATTTAAATAAATTTATTATATTATTTTATTACTGATCCCAAGAGACCAGACAGAATTATATCTAAAAGCTGTCAATAACATTAAAAATTATTTATATAAATTCATAATTATTATTAATTTGGAAATTTTATATAATATTAAAATAGGTTTAAATTGCAAACCGGAAATACCTTTTGTATGTTAAGTTTTCTATTATAAAAGTTTGACATTAACAATATTATATAATGGCTGTATAAAAACGACCCAAATTGATAGTTTAGTAAAACGAATGTTCGAAGATTTAGTTAAATTAAATAAAAATATGCCATCGATCAAAAAAAACGCAAATATATAATATAATTATTGTGAATGACCGACCGAATTACATAGGTCACTATAAAAATTTAAAAACGACAGATGTTAGATATATAATATATCCGTCTGTACAGACTACGATTTTTATAGGACTTAGAAGACTACGTATTACTATTATTTTTATTGAAGTGGTTTGAAATGAACTATTTTGTGTGAAAATGAATTTAAAATTAGAACATTTTCTAAGCATGATTTATTTATTATTAAAGTTTGTCAATCAAATTAATTTAAACACTATCCAAGACAACGATTTATCGGAGGTTTTAAGATTTCAAGATTGGTCATGCAATGATTATCATCCGTCCATCGACGCTATTATTCTAACTAGAAAACATCGCTCGACATGTTATGTATAGTTAAATGTATAGTTAAATTCCAATACATGTTGGATACAAAATTATTTGATACTGACTCAGAATTATGTATTAGTATGTCAAGATAATTTATATCGTATAAAAGGAATATAAATTTATAAATTATTTACAAGCATATCTAAATTCATTGGTCTATTCTGACAGTATTGTATCACGTCTTATTTAATGGAATTTACAATTTTTCTATTTAAGATTAAAAATTTTATGAAAATTTCAATGAAAAACCTATCATTTTCTACATCTCTATGTAATATAAATTTTAAATATTTTTGCTTTAATTGGTGCCAAATAAATATTCATTATTCATAAGAAATAATAATTTAATAAAACATATAAATTCAATTAATTTTGGATTCGAATTTCACAGAATTTCTAAAATTATAAATAAAAATGAATATATGTTTACTACATCCCAAGAAATCATAACTTATTGCATTACATAATGTACAAAATTGAACATTCCACAAATCTAATCAAGTCAAAATTTGCATATTATCCAATTTTTTTGTTAGATTTTTAGATACCTAAATAAAAATGTCATAATGTTGGTAACATTTTCAGATCATATCACTTCCAAATTTAACTTAATAAAGTATCTAAATCTAATGAAATAAACACCTGTTGAGATTTTCATTATTTGTTTCTAAATTTGTAAGTGGAATTATGTTCACAATTAAAATAATTTGATAAGAACTTTTGTTCTAAAGTTAAATTCTGGTTGCTTTGTACCTAACGAGGAAATAAATATTTATTTATACAAAATATTGAAATTTCTATTCATTTTTGTGTAAATTGAATTAATAAAATAATATGTTTTCTATCTTATGAATTAATTCTTATGCTAATTTTAATTAACACTCATAGTTTATTTTTTTAACATAAAAATGTATATAAGATTTTTGCATGCTAATGTTTTGTAAATAAAAATTACTTGACGTAAACATGTTTTTTTACATTATTTTTATTTTCGTATAAATTATATACAAGATTGTCAATAAATGAATTGCAAAATTTTTCTACGATTTCTGTAATATTGAAGATTATTGATTGATGAATAAATGTTTGATAAATAATTATTTTTAGTATTTCTATATTAAGATTTTGGCGTTGATTTATCAAGTTCATTGGACGGGTAATCAATTTTTCATGTCGCCGACAACAATTAACGAAAATCATATCATATTACATTTCCTATAGGATAACAGATATTATGAAAATAAAGATTCCACTTAAAAATATGATTTTGGACTTCATTGTAATGTAATTTGTGTTGTTGTCTCAGTCCTTTGAATTTCTGGAACATATTCTGAAGCTACACAATATTTTATATTTTGTCTTACATCAGAAATATAATCAAAATATGAAATTGAATTGGTCTTATAAATGGTGCCCTTTAGATGTTGAGAAATTATAAAATTTGAGATTTAGATTAATGTTTCAATTTCCTAGCTATAGGCATTTTTGTACTTCTATTAGAGCTTTTGAAATTTCAATAAGATCGGTCCCACATTTATAGATTCCTTTAAATACCAATTATTAATTAATTTAATTCAAATTATGTAAATAATTTAAAATATTTTAATTCGAATATGAGACATCCTAATTTTTTTATAAGAGGTGGTTTGTCATCTCAGTTAATATCAATCGATAACCAATTATCTGACGCATATTTTCATCAGAATCAGATGGAAAATCTGATTTTTCGGTTTAATTATACACAAAAATCTGTTTCAGACCCAAGAGGATCGCTAGACACATTCTCATTCCAAGTATTACTTATTATTATTATTATTATTAAAAGATTTTTATTTTCTGTTTACATAATTTATGTGTTTAATTTAAAAAGTTAATATTGATTTAAGTTTTCCTCAATTGGGCAGTAGCCTCCCACAAAATTTTCCATACGTTTTGTACTCCCAAAAAAGTTTTATATTGTCTCTCCATCTTTAAGTTTGAAGTCCCACATTTCTTGATCATTTTTATGCGTCATAATTTTGGTTCATCGGTTGTCCTCTGTACTGATGATTTGTCATCTCAGTTAATATCAATCGATAACCAATTATCTGACGCATATTTTCATCAGAATCAGATGGAAAATCTGATTTTTCGGTTTAATTATACACAAAAATCTGTTTCAGACCCAAGAGGATCGCTAGACACATTCTCATTCCAAGTATTACTTATTATTATTATTATTATTAAAAGATTTTTATTTTCTGTTTACATAATTTATGTGTTTAATTTAAAAAGTTAATATTGATTTAAGTTTTCCTCAATTGGGCAGTAGCCTCCCACAAAATTTTCCATACGTTTTGTACTCCCAAAAAAGTTTTATATTGTCTCTCCATCTTTAAGTTTGAAGTCCCACATTTCTTGATCATTCTTATGCGTCATTATTTTGGTTCATCGGTTGTCCTCTGTACTGATGATGTGACCAATACCCATTGTCATTTTAAAGATTTTGCTTGTTTTTACTACATCTCGGGAGTCGGTTCTTTCTGTCTTATTGTTTCGTTGGTTATTTGTTGTGTTTTAGAAACTTTCGGAAGTGATTTCTCCTTGTAGTACTTTATCTCCTACAAAACATTCCATGTACACAAGTGTTTAATTACCAAAAAACTGATGGAAAACAGTTTAATTTGTTCACAACCCTTTTGTAGATTTTTGGGGGAGGGGGAGGTACATTATTTCAGTTACCCTTATTTACAAAATCTAAATTATTTATATAGTAAAATGTAATTTATTATTATATTTATTAAATAATCAAATTATAATTTTGATATTTGCAAAATATGTTTTTCATTCACAATTAATTTATGAGTTTCCTTTAATAAATAACTCAAATATTTTTTAAACAATAATTCCATGAAATTTGTCAAATTTTTTAGCGGCAATTTTTCTTTACTTTGATTGGATTTTTGCCGACCAAAATAAAATTTATATTATGTTATAAATTTTCCATAATTAAAAAAAAAATAAAATCAATTTTTATTTACTAATTTTAAATTGAATTAAAAACAATAATTTAAAAAATATTTAAAAAAAAAAATATAAATAAAATTGTTATTTTTCAGGTAATAAATCACTTTAAAAAAAATATTTTTATTGGTACTTATAATAAATTGCATTTTATTTTGATACTTAAAAAGCTAAAAATATTTAATTATTATATAAAATCGATTCTAAATATACATTTCAATACTTTATTAAAACTTAGAAATTTCAAGAGGTTTGTAATAAATGTATTCGGTGTTCGTAAACAAATATAGTAATTAAAGTTAAAGTGTTCCCTTATTAACAAGTCAATTTTAATACTAAATTGTTTAAATAAATGATAACTTGAAATTTTTATTTTCATTTCAAATAATTAAATAATTAATTTTGTTAAGTTTAATCGTTTACTTTAGCGTAATCACGTAGAATTTTATGTTTAAGTTGTTTAACAAGTGATGTACAATTATCAGCTCTGGAGCTCCTAGAATTACAAAAGTCATTGAAATTATGTGTACCGAATTATAATATTTTCAATTAATTAAGTAAAAAAAAAATGGTGTATAAGAAGTTCGGAAGTTAATGCTCGTCATATAACACTTTTTAAAAATGTATGACTTTTTACACCTAATTATAAACTTAGCATTACTGAAGTTCAAGATCTTTAAATCGTCCAACTTTTCACTATTAATATTAAACTCATAATTATCCCATTCTAGATTTAAGCACTTGTTCTAAAATTGCTGCAAAAAATGCAAGATAATATTGACTTTTATTGTCTGATGCCCCTTTTCAGTTTGATATGTTGAAAGTTGGTTGGTAAGGAGTGAGAACTTCGACATTCCCTCGCATGTAGGCCACATTCTTCTGAACCCGTTGTACCCTCCAGTCGAATGCTGCATCTTCATCACAACATGTCGACCTATATTACTTATTTAATGAATGATACCAATTTAAGCGGACTTCAGTATAGTCGCGTCTTCAAGGATAAGTTTTAAGTAATTTTGATTGCTCTTATGGTTCACTGTATACTCTGAAGTCTAAAAAGTTGAATAAATCTTTTAGTCGAGTAATTTAGTCTGAAAATAAATTGCTTATTTGGCAAATTTACATTTAATGAGCTTCTAATTAATGGCTGGCAGTGGCCATTTACCGAAAACTTAATAGATCTTATTGGTGCTGTAACATTATTAATGTCGATTTTAATTGAATTCTTATGAAGTGTAGCGGATAGCTAAATTAATTATTCACCTTATTCTTTAACTATATAATAATAAAATTTTAAACAAGTAAAAATTTATCTAAAGTAAAATTTTAATTTTTTACTGGAAAATAGCTGATTTCATTTTTGGCTATACGCACATTACATTTACATAAATTATTAATTAATCATTTATTTTTGAATTATGTTTTTGATCGTCCTTCAATCCATAGTTAAACATGATAATAAAATATCATGTTATAAAAGATTTATGATGATTATTACATTAAATTGACATTTGCGTTGTTTTCCTTTAAGCATAATATAAATAAAAATATGCTCTGGTATAATATCAACAAGGTGCATAAAAGTTTTATGTATTAATCAATATAATAATTTTTATGTTAAAAAATAAAATCGTCACACAAGAGAATACTTTCTATAAATATTTATATGTATATTACCACATTACATAATAACTGACCAGTGGCGTAGGGTAGTGCGTTGTGTGAATGCTGCTTGATGATGTATTAAGAAACGGATTTGCTTTCCAGACAGAGATTTCGATGTAACTTAAATTGAATTAGCTTACAAATGAGTATACAAGTTATGAAATTTGAATTATGTAATTGTGATTTTAAGATTCGGTAAAACGGTTTTCAGAATTGAACCATGTTGACAATACTAATATCTCTGTAATAAAGACCATTAGTAATATAGGTCAATTAAAAGTTCTTTCATAAAAACAAATCTCTGGTTCGAAATATCTAAGAATGAGAACATCCAAATGGCTTCTTAAATTAATTTCGGAGAACTAAAATCGCTGCAAATCAGGACTGTAGCGTCAGATAAATTCGTATTAAGTTCGAATTATAGATGCTACTTAAAAAGTCGTATTTTTTAAACGAAATTATGATTATGAGTCAAAACGTATTAAAGACACCAAGACTTTGTTGTTGCGGTCGCGACCGTTCCTAATTGATAAAATTATGGTATAAGTATTAGAAAACTTTTAGCATCAGGGAGGCCTAAGCTCAGATTCTAGCTGATACGCCAATGAAGTAATAACTTTCATTAAGTATAGTGATAGCATTGAAAGTTTATATATCTATACATTGACTTGCTCGCTGTAATTTAATTAAATATTCTTTAAATGTCATAAGAAATCTTAATTTTTTATATAGGAAATGTTATTAAATTGCCATAAAATAGTTAATAGTTTACTGAATCTTTCATTTATGATATAGTTTTTTAGAATTTTTCAATTAAAATATTTTATTTTTGATGGGTGGAAATTGCTATTAACATAAATTAAATAAAATTGCAATTTTTATAGATGCGATTTGTGTTTCTTCACTTTTATTTAAGATTATAATCTGTCATAATTTTTATACGTAATCGTAATGCTCTTTTTTCTGAAATAAGAAACTTCGGTATTGTGGGATTTGATCCTATACACTGTTTTACAGTTTCCAGTAATTTAATTACGCATAAATTATGTATTTAGGCAACAAATTAATTGATTTTATTTTACTCAAATTCAATTTCAAAAGTAGTAATGTATTAAATCTTATATAATATTTAATAGCCATCAGCTTATCAGTACCATTATTCGAGATATCATTTCAGAGTGCAATGTAATTTATTGAAATTTCAAATAAAGATTAATCAATTCACTTATTTCAACTTTCATTTACCTCCAATTCGTTTACCTCAATATTAATTTTATCAAATCATTTTATATAAATTCAGCTACTGAATAATATTGATGATTTCTTGCAAATTTTTTTTCATTTGGCAATCCGTAGTTTATTTCATTTAGTTTCTTCTTTCCCATCAATCAGTTATAAGTAAGCATTTGTCATTATTAATAAAGCATTTGTTAATCTCCTATGACGTTACTACCATGCAGTCAATCATCTTAAAAGTTACTATACCAGTTATGTTTATTTTTCACCAATCACTGATTGATTTTAATATGATGCAGAAGTTTTTGCATATTTCATGTATAATAATTTTTTATATTTTTGTGAATTTCTACACATTATAAAAAATTAGTTATTATTTAATCATTGAATAAACTGGTTATTCTTTACTGCAGAAATGATACTTGACAAATTAGATACAAATTGATAGAAAAAAGAGCGACATATATTACTAAACTAAAAAAAATGGTATATAACGCATGCCATTATAAAAATATGGATAAAAAGTTGATGTACGAATTATTTAACTAGTTAAATAACGTGAAAATCTTCAAATAATTTAGCAAAAATTTATATATTTATAATTGAGCTTAGCAATACTTAAGCAGTATCCCAAAACCTATCATAATCAAATGAACAAGTCGAGTTTTAAAAAAATGGTATTACCTCCCAGTTAATCTTAACATTCACAACAGAAACGCATTTTAACGCAACATATTTAGGCACTCTCAAAGTTGTGTTCAGTGACGATGACATATTTTTATCTGTTTTTCTGTCAGTTCGTATTTTGTTAGTGTGGTTGTTGGATCGAAAAGTGTTTTTAATTAATTCACTCCAGTCGGGATTGGAACCCGGGGGTCCATGTCATTTTTGAATTTTATATGTCAAATTTCTGCATTTTGATTCTGAATGTTGCATTCAATTTTTATTTTCTGCATTGTGAATGTTTGCGGAGTATAGCTTATGACTTGAACTATTTTTAAAAAGCGAGCTGAGTTGAGGTTTTTTTTGAAAGTGCGTTCAAGCGCGTTTCCGTTGTGAATGAGTAACCGAGGCATTATTAATTCTATAACCGTAACTTTTGTAAGGTCAAATTTTAAGCTTAATCTTAGACTAAAGATGACCACTTGTGTTCTAAATATTTCTATTAAAAAAATATTAAGTATTACGTTTTTTTGATTTGTATATAAAAAGTCCAAAGAGCAAATTTTTAAAATTACATATTTACTATTTGTTACCTTAAACATTTTATTACTTTACTTATAAAAAAAAAATGTAATAATACTAATATTATTATTGTAATCTCAAGTGGTGTTACTAAATCAAAAATAAAAAAGCGGCTTTCATTTTTGTAGTTTTATTTATTTATTCGTTATATACTTTTATGATTTTATTATTGCTAAGAGTAAATAATATTGAATTCCATACAAATCATATGGAAAAGAATATTTTTATTTTATTTTTTTCTCTAAATATAATATATTTAACCGGCGTAAATTATTACAAACCATGATTAAAAATAAAATTGAATTATAATCAAGATCAAATGCCATAAATCGATTCAATATTAATATGTTTAAATAAAAGGAAATAATGTAAATAAAAATGTTAATGGTAAATTCCATATGAAAATATATGCTATATCATATATAATTGGGATATTTAATAAATTGGGATATTTAATAAAAATTAATGAAAAAATCGTTTTTTAGCTAATTTCATTGAATAATGAAAGTGTGTATAACTTTGTAGAACAACAAAATCTTTCTAATCATTCAATAACGCGAGAAATACTGAAAAGATACCAACTTCTTAACATAAAATGAGTTTATATATTTATTACTGCCGGCATTCAAGTAACTTAAAACTCCATACAATGAAATAATTCCATACAATGAGTGGCATCCTCTTTCTATCTAACTATGAATGCGCGGAGGTTATCAATTTCATTTAATCTACCATTCCTCGTAAGCTTTATAGAGACTTAGTTGACTACTTATTGTGATATTTACTTTTTGTGAAAACTTGTTGAGTTTTAGTTTATGAAAATTCTTACTTTAATTAAGAATTAACCAAAATTCTTGTTTTTATCGTAATAATATTTTGACAGACTGGCAACGTAAAGTTCTATAAATTACAATAATAATATAATAAAAAAAATTGTTTGTTGCTATTTAAAGGGCAATCGACCTAGAACGCCACAAATAAATTACTATATTGATTTCATTAATTATTTTATTATTTATTATTATTTAATTATTTATTTATTGTTTATTATTAATTTGGTTTAATTTTAGAAACTTTATTATTAAACTAAATAAAATTAGAAATTTTATAAATTTATTTTAAGTTATAATAAGTAATTTAGAAAGAACAACGTATTTAATTGGAAAATATTAATAATAATTATAAAAAAACTGGAACCTTGGGAAGGAGTTACCTAGTTAAGAGGTAAAGTTAAGAGGTTGCATGCTCAAAACCCAGAAAACTTAACACTGTTTCTAGTAAATACGAAATATTTTGATATACTATAATATTCCTAAATACCAATTCAGAATTAGTTATCATGTCATCAGTATAACAGTTACACTTTACACTATAGCATTTACAGTATAACAGTTAGAATATTATTGTGAGCTTTTATAACCAAACCTAACCTTAAAATGAAGGTATCAGAAAATTAATTCGATATTATATTTAAGCATCTTCAAATTGTATTTAGAAAACCAAATTTTGTATCCTTCACGATGCTGGAGAGAGCTTGGATGAATTCTTAGTGTGTAAATGGTCATATGGTTCGCAAGAAAAATACTTAATGAATGAAAAACTTGTATAGCTGTCTCAATAGTTAAATACTTACCCAAAATCATTTTACAATCATTTATAAAATATTTTTTTAACCTTATTCCAATCCAAAACACACGTAATTATTTATTCGCGTACTTTTTTTTTTTTCGTTTGCACGATTCTGTAACATAATTCATAAAACAATCACTTTACAAAAACATTCAATTTTAATATATACTTTTTCTAAAGATACAAAGCCGCAATTCAATTCCTAACAAAATATAAAAAAACAGGTGGAATGTTAAACATGTTTTTCAAAATCACTTAAAATTTTCTCTTGATTTTCAAAACTGGTGCAGCATCACAAATTCAAAATGAAAAAAAGAAAAAGAATTTCTTATTTAAACTTAAATACTACAGGTAAATATATAATTCTTAATCAATATTTCACGTACAATCAATATTTCATGTCTAAGGTGAATTATTGAATCCTCATAAGTGAATGAAAAAAATAAAAAAAAAAAAAATTTAAAAACAATATTAAAATAAATAAATTCAATCTTTATAAAAAATCATAAATAACACAATTGAAACAGTCAAAAAGCTACTCATTAGCGATCATCATCGTGAATCAATAAAAACTTCTTGTTAACTTCTTTTATTTTATTATAAAATTCTTTATAGTATAAAATTTTCAATTTTCTTTGCGTGTGTAATTCTTTCCTTCAATTATGCCACCTGAAAAAAAAAAAATACGGCATGGACTTCTGAAATTATTGCCTTAAGTTAAAGTAAAATTCAAAAAGTGAGCTATACTTTTTTCCTTGAGTTCGTGGTGTTCATATTAATATTTTTTTTTTTTGTTATTGATTATTTTTGTGTGCTGCACTTCTCACGTTCAATCAATAATTTTGCACATAAAGATAATTTAAACGGAAATAATATAATATTAAAAATAATAAATCTCAATGGAAATTAATCGGGACTTATACATTTTATTAGTGGAAAAGTTGTTGAGCATTTAGTTAAGTGGTCAATAAATTTGATTATACCGCGTATAATAATTATCAAATATTATGGTTGCGTATCGTATAATTGAGGATAGATTATTGTGAAAATAATCAATTTTACTTTTGAAATTTAGTTCACATTATCGTAAAAGTGATTTGAAGGCGTGTGTCAGTATAGTACGGAAATACATTTTAATACAATTTGTACATTACATTATTATAGCTTAGGTAAATCACTATTTCAATTAAATATATTTTTATGCTTTCATAAATTACATAAAATTTGGCTAATCAAAATTTGAATATGAACGAGTGCATTTTTGGATCTCCTTATGTTCCTAATTTTGGGAAGGAATTTATTTTGTACAATTCCTAAAATTGTAGATATAATTTGTAATTATTAATTTTTTTTTTTACAATAATTGGTTATGATCACGCACGATACATTCTGAAAGTATTGATTCATTGTAGTTGTATCTGCATCTGGTATGTTTTTATCATTAGGCTTTGAAATATAATGAATTTGAAATTATCGTTACAAATAAACTTATTTCAAAGCGATTTCATTAATTTTGTGAAAATGTGGAAATAGCTTCGCCAGTGGACATAAGACTATTAACCAAAAACGAGAGCCTGTTAAATAATTGTGTTGCCTTATTATGCTACCCTTTCTACAAGCCTGAAGCCCAGAGATTAAAAATGATGAATTAAATGTACATTACATACATATTTAGATAATTTTCAGTCTATTTTGCTGAAGTGAATAATTCCAAACCGACTTTTAGTTTCAGTGTAGACAAAAAACTAACATTTATTCCGTCAATAATATTCTTTCCATGTTCACCCCACTTGGGTAGAATAGAACATAGAACCTCAATGACAGAGGTGTAATGACTTTTTTTTTTAATGAAATTTGGATCTATTAATTTTATATGGATTCCGAAATCATAAGTGAAGAAGTTTCTAAAGGTATGAATCGCTAGTATTTTTGATAATTACATTTTGCAAATTTTATTACTGGTAGACTAATATTTAAAGCTGTTTCAACATAGAGTGACAAGCGACAACGATGTCTCGGTCTGTAGTTGAATTGAACTAAGGACCGAATCAAAACGAGAGCCTGTTACAGCATAACACACTAACGCTACGCCACCGCCGTCTTTTTCATAATTTATCATTTTACATTTTCCACAAATTTTTTGTTATTTTTTCGAAATCGTGTCGAAGTCATGAAATAGAAAACTTCCATCCAAAATTGTAACTTTAATTTGTATCAACATTTGGACTGAGTACGACAGCGATACAATTATTATTTATAAATAATCAATCCATTTATGATAACAATTTTCTGGTTACTATTTAATTTATTTATTTTTTTATTTCTCATTGACAAAATATAAACGTCCATGCGATTTACTTAAGTGGGCCAATTTAGGTCACCTGCTGTATATAATCTTTTACTATATATATTTGAAATAATTTTGGAAAAAAAACTGATATTTTTGCGCGGTAATTTAAAAAGAATCTGACGAAAATAATTTTAATTTTTTTTTTGAGGAATTTTATCTATACAGGAAAACTTACGAAATATTTAATTGATTTAAAGAAATTCATAGAACAAAAATAACTAAAACTAATTCATTAAATATTTGGATATTGATTAATAATTAGTTAAATGTTTTTCTAAGTGGTTTATAAAATTTTGATATAATATACGCAATAATATAATAAATTAAATTTTGAACTTTGTTTGTTTGAAAACGAATTTCAGTTTCAGGAAATATTTATAAATATATATTTCAAAATTTTGTATGACTTTTTTTATTAGGTTATTTATTTTTTACAATTTTTATATACATATATTATTTTCCTAAATAGATTCATTTAAATAAATGTTAATATAATTACTGCGATATTAATAAATTAAACTCTTTCACATTAGAAATTAAAAATATATTTAAAATGGTGTTAAAATAATATTTTAACAGGATTTGTATCAATGGCGAATTAATAAAATATTCTATCTATAATTTATAAACTATTAAAAATTATTTATCTACCTAAATAACTATTAATTATTTTATAATTGTATAATTTAGAGTTAGAGATCAGAAACTATAAAACTTTCCATGACAGAATTTAATAACTATGTTGATATAATATTTAAATAGTCAAAAATTATTAAATTATCAATTAAGTGTTAAAAGTTGTACTGAATATTTACACTTTTTCATAATTAAATTACACAAATATTTTAATAAAATACATAGTGAGCCACTGAGCCAAATATTCATCATATATTATGCACTGTGGGATTTAGAAAACAACAAGAAATCATCATAATCGGAATAAATGTACAATTTCCGGACGTAGTGTTTACTATAGAATATAATTTGGAGAAGTTCAAGAAGCGTATGTGTATAAGGTATACAAAAGTTTACTTTTTATCGAAATTATTCCATATTTTATGTTTATATTTCGTCAATTATTGGTGAAAAAGCTACAAATTTATCAGAGTGCTTCATGTCATATTATTCATTCACAAATTTTTGAGATCTCAGTGGTGTATTAAAAAAAAATAATGGGAGCTTTGATTCACAGGGCTTACATAAAATAAGTATTGTTTCATCAATAATATACTCGCGTTTTTATATACAATTTATACTAATTTAGAAAAACTTGAAATTCGGAGTCTTGTACTAACTACATTCCTGGTTTTTTAGACAAGGTGTAGAATAGTATTACTAAAAATGTACTTATTTAAAATGACTGCAAATACCTCATTCAATACTACAACATTCTACTATAAACAGTAATGATTTTAAAGTTTAAATATTTCACTTTCAAAGCCCTCTAATAACCCCCTGTCAAAAAGGATTATAATCTGATAACGGTATTGCAGTGTTTTTTGATATTTAAAAAATAGAGCATTTTTAGTACTCCCTCAAGAGGGTTTGTAAGGTCTTAATTAAAAAATAAGTTTTATCCCTTTTCCCCAATTTTCAGAACAATCAGGATATTCTTATAACAATTTGTAGCGTTTAACAAAGACCATTTTTTCATACAGTTTTCTGTATACGCGAAAATATGCGGATTCTGAATCTCCGTCACTTGAAATGTATTTTTATTGCCACCCACCACAAAGCTTCATAAATATGATATGAAGCAAAATTCTATGAATTTCTGTCATTTGAATTAGTGATTGTTAAGTAATATTGCATTGTTGATAAAATTTATTAAGATATGCCAATTAACTGATTTTTCTACTCGTTTCTATACTTCAAAATAATTATATCTATAAAATTTATTAAAAGTTATTTTTAAATATAAAATAAAAAACTAAAAAGAAGCGCCTGAAAATTTGCGCTAAATAAATATTTTTATATTTACATATGCGGTCAATCAAAACAACAGCAACAAAAAAATGTATACAAACATCATTGAATATTCAATCAATATTATTTATTATTTTTCACACAAACAACATTTTGTAAACATTCAAATAATTTTAAATAGTAGTTAAAACATTGAAAAACTATCATTATAATCATATTTTTTAATAAATAAATCATATAGAAAATCTATTTTACATGGCATTCTTCATCTCATAATAATATTACCTAACCAATCAAAATTCTTTAGTATGCAGGCCAGACCAGTCAACAACATTTTTTTCATTAATTTCCCATTTAGATTTGCAAAATCATCATCGGATATACGACAACGTATAAAGCTCCTTCTATTAAATGAAATTCTACATTTCCATACACTTTTCAATGGAATTTTTAATCTAAAAATCTTGTCCATCATTAACATTTGTATATTAAATATGTTTTAACCATTAGTTATGGTTTATAAAAATATAGAAAATATATAGAAGCAACTTATTTCTCTTTTTATTTAGCTTACCAATTTGCAAAATTTTTACTGTGATGGCCTCACAATTTCAAAAATATTATTTAAAAAAAAAAATTGTGATGATGAGGTGCAAAAGATATCAACAAATATTACCTAAGATTTGTATGATGTGTGATATTGGGGGGAGGGGGAGAATTGGAAAGACTATGCGAAACATAATCTAATACATAATATTAAAAGGTATATTTTAAAAAAAACCATGATATACGAAAAGTAGAATAACTATAAGAAGTGTTGTGACGGATTTGGAGATCGAAAAAAAGTATTTAGCTGAAATGTATTTTTCTTTAAGTTTCCGAGGTGGTATAGGATTCCAAAAATACAAAATAGAAACTTGAATAAAATTTGGCACAAAGGTTGAAATTGTGTTCCAGTCGATGTATAATAAGAGAATCTGCAAAATAGCTCTTAGCTTCTAAGTGAGATAACTTCAACCTTCAGTTGATCTTTTACGAATTATACAAAATTTTCAGTGTCTATAATTTTTTTTTACTATGAACTGTTTATTTTTTAGCAATAACATTTGAAAAAAATTTGTCGCAAAGGTTTGAGCTGTGGTCCCATCGATGCATAATAAGATCAACTTTGCGATAAATTGTATCTAGAATAGTTTATAACTGTAGTTTCTATCTTAGATAGCTTCTAGCTTCACTGGATCTCAACCTAAATACACAAAATACATTCTATGTGTCTAGCAATTTGTAAACGAAAAAGTGTTGTTTTCAACGCACTTATTTGTTACTAAGTATTACTAATCAGAATCACTATTGCACATATCTACAAAATATGTGATCCCCCTTAGGTTGGTAGTTTCTTTTTTTGTTTAAATGATATAATAACCATATAAGGTTTACATACCCTTAACCTATACGATTCCTATTACCATTATCATATATAGTTATCATCAATATAATAGTTGATGATTTGGCGCGGGGAATTTCTAGAAGAAGATTGGTTAATATTGATCTATTCTTTTGCAATTTATTTTGGTTGCAAATAAATTTGGAATTTTGTTGTATATATGCTATGAGTATGATGTGCGATAATGATACGGCAATTATTATGATGTGCTGTTTTGCAATCAACATTATACAAAATAGCATTGAAAATATTTTATGGATCGTACAATAAAAAAAATGTTTGTGCATTGAGTGCACGCATTTCAAGTGTAAACTTTTGATGAATTTTATATTTTTTTTACATATATTTTTGAAATTTGTTAAAATTATATGATTTTTGTTGAAATTTTAGTTAACTATGTTATGGATAATATGGAAAATACCTGCAATGTCGATTTTATAATGAATAATTTAAAAGTGTCTTTATTAAGTAGAGCGACATCAGGATAGCCTTTGATCTAATGTGATAAATAAATTCGTCTCTAACAGTCTAACTAACCTTAACTTTATAAATAGATTCTTTAAAAAATAATATTTTTTGAAAAAAGAGTTAATTTTTTTTTAGCAAAGAGTGGAAGCATGTTTGATTTTGAATAATTTGATGTTTCACATTTGAATCGTATACTCATTTTAATATCCTCAATAAATGTAGTATAGTTGAATAGGTCGTTTTCCTTCTTAAATTCTAACTACCCATGAATATTACAGTTCCAAACTCCCTAGCCATTCAAATGTCTATTTAAAAAATGGTGGTCCATAACGATACCATTCCACAAAATTACAAGGATATAATTTATTACATTGAAAGATTGAAACTATGTTATATACTACCTAACCATATTTACAATATCTCTCATATTTACATTTAGACATTCAGTTTTTTTTGTAGAAAGGTGGCAGCAGACTGAAGTCAAGTGTTTGAGTTGCGGCTTTTTCCAATACGTCAGCAGCATTTATACAGTTTTCTGTAGGTTCATATTTGTTGATTTATATTTTACAAAACAAACTGCATATACAATAAAAAAAAAATTATGAAAAAATTATATTTACCAATATAATCACTTGTGTGGTGTGGTGAACCTTAGGTATTGACCTAACGAAGATTGTTATTTCGGTATTGTAGATATAGTTAGTTTTGATTGTCTTTTTAAGTTTTAATTCTAGGAATTTTTAAACAACCATTTAATTTTTGAATTTTTTTTTACAAAGATGAAAAAATATTTTGTAATTTGTGAAGTGTATCGTTTTTTAAAATAAAGAAGATTTTATAGAGAAGATTTTATTTAGAGATAGAGTCAGAAAAATATACTTCATAATAATTCTATTTTTTTGTATATAGTAAAATCTAACCTAATTTCATTGAGTAATTTTATTAAGTTATCAAAATATACTTATTAAATTGCACTTTTTTTTACCTTAAAATAATAAAACTGATCATAAATTCGATTATGTGTTTATATAGTTTTAATAAAGAGTTTGTTGCCTTCGTGTCAGTAATTGAAACACCAAATGAATTTCCTGGAAATAAGTTCAATTTTCATTATATATTTTTGTTTATTAACTGTTTATACAACATAAAAGAAATATAATGTAAATACAATATAAATGTTATAATTATGTCGTCTATATTACAGAATCAGAAATTTATAGTTTAATATTTTTTATTATTATTTTCTTTGCAGATACACGACGGATCAATAATATAGTTTAAATTTTCCATTATCGACCTATTTTTATGAAATCAACCAAAATGGTAAGTATTTTTTTTTAATTATTTTAATATCTAATTAGTATTATATTGAATATATATCTTTTGTTAAAAATAAACCTTCATTTTTATGTTAGCTTTTCAGTAATTTGAATCGGAAATGGATTTAATACCGATCGGTTTTGAATCTAATATTGAACGTTTTCTAGTATAAAATCAAGTAAAATGATAATTTGTATTGTAAAATTTATATAGTATTGAATATAATGTTGGTATTTGCATTTCCATATATGATCCTATTATTGAACGGTTCGAATGTAATGTATATCGATTGAAGATATTAGTCTTAAATTTGTATTTATATTATATATTTATATAATTATTTCGTTTCCGGTTAAATTTTTATTAACCCTTGCAATTCTTAATAAAATTTTCGCTCTACAAAGTATAACTAAAGTCTGTCATTATTCAAGCATTACAAAAAAAATATTATATATTAAAAACTCATCAGTGTCGCATTTTTCATCATTGTCGCAAACAAATAAATAAATATTTAATAAATACAAAAAAAGAAAATAATCGAAAAAAGTCATCAAAATAATAAGACCACCATTCGAGCTTCGAAAATATACAAATTAAAACGGGTCATGTTAAACCTTAAAAAAAAAAGAAGTAAAAAAATCGTGAGGCTTACTCTAAAAAATCATGTCCAACAGAATATAAACTTAAGGATAATATTTTTTTATATACATTCAATTAAATTGTTTTAAAGTGGAAAAACGATAAAATTGATTATTAAAAAATTGAAAAAATAAAAATATTTAGTGTGGTCTTTGTTGTAAAGTAAATTAAATGAGGAGTACGCACCGGTGGGGTATCGTAATTTTTTGTCCCATTGATATGGACACCTTCAATAATCAACACAAAAAAATTATATATTTTTATCAAGAATTTTACTATATATTCAAACTAACCAACAAAAAGCACTGCTGTGCAGTTTATTTACTCAGAGTTCGAGGACAAAGATGATTTAGATAAGATATCAAAAAAAAAAAAAATATATATCCATAAGATATCATATTTCATAAACATATATGTATATATGAAAATTATGAAATGTACTTAAAATATTGAAGATCAGTCATAAAACATTTTTGAATTGCTTAACAAAAAAACAAATAAAGTTTAAAACATTGTATGGAATTTATACCAGAAACAGGTTCGATATACCAGGAGAAAAAAAAAATATTTAAGAAAGAATGTTAAAAAGGTCAGTTAAGATTGAGCTGGTCAAGATAATGTTATCATTTTTGTCAGATTCATGAAATTATACTAATTTGTATAAAAAATGCATCAAATTTTTGAAAAGAAATTCTTAAATATATTTTTTTTTTGTAATTATATATTGATAAGAATCGATTTATATCGAAATTGTCATTTTCAATTTATAACCGAATTCAATTTATGATAATCATTTCCAACGCTGGTAAGCTTGCAATAACATATGGAAGGTTACAAAGAGTTTATGGATACTTCAAATGAAGTACCTACACTACAAAGTAACACAATTTCGGTATATCTAGCGACCGCGCTAGATTGCTAAGGGGTCATGCCTTTAAGATACGGCGATCCGAATGAAATATGCGTAGAAGATGCGGGAACGAACTCAGTCACTGATTGAACATAATTAAAAGTTACAATATTTAAAGTTATAAAATTTAAAGTCCTACAAAATTTAAAATTATAACTTGATATTGCATGTTTTATTATTCAGAGTATATGTAATTAATTACTATTTTCCTAAAATTCCAATAATTCAAATAGAGTTAAAGTAAGTATCACCTGATTTAATTTGGTTAATAAGGATCAGTCATGAAAATTATTCTAGTTTATATTCTTATATTTTGATAATTTAAAGCAACTTTTTAAATATTTTTTTGTATTTTATTTGATTATTTTAATTATACATAACTTTTTCTTAGAGGATATAACTTAAAATTGTCTTGTGGATCAGTCAATAATTCGCGCGTCATGATGTCGCCATGGTTAGTAAAGACATACTAAACAGAGAATTTAGGGTTTGACTAACCTGTACCATTTCGTATTGTAACATTAAATTTCAGAGGTAGCGTGCTTAATCATTAGTAAAATAGTAAAACGTATAATGGCGATAAACATCCCATATATTTGGCTCTCTGGCGTACGTATACTTTTATTTTAGACCTACTTACTAGGATTTTTTATTTTGATCCTTTTTTTAAAATAATGTATGTCCTTTGATCTCCAGTTTTGATCTAATACCCAATAAAATTTATTTTAATTACTAGCGGCCGCTCAAGATTGGCAGACCTACCATTCCATGTTTAATGAGTTCATAATGTCATTTCTGTAATACATTTATGTATATATAGTAGTACGATAAGGAAAAAACATTTACAACCTTGCCTACAAATTAGTTATGTTTCGAACTGATTCTGATTCAGAAACTGGGTAACAAGATTTTTGGGTTCTACTTAGCGAAAACTATAGCAAAACTATTTAATCTTAGATATAATTAGTGAATTTCTACCAATTTCAATTAAAAGTATTATATCAAATATTAATTATTAATTTAATAAGTCTAAATTAGACTACAAAATAATTGTTAAATTTAAATAACAATTTAAAAATATTTTATTATATTTATTATCTTCGTTACACATTTAAATTAATTATTGGTATTGCAATTAAATTATTCTTTTAACCTGTCTTATTTTTCGGATCCTCCTATAAATTTTAATTAAGTTCCACCGCCAGTTTTAACCATAAAAAAGACAGAAAAGACAGAAACAGGCTGGTTATTATTTAATCATTTTTCGTTAAATACCGCGAAACTATCAAAAGAAATACAATTAGCTAATCGTGTTGAAGATTAGAAATAATCTAGATTTTTTGATATGAAGAAGTGTTCACTATAAACTTGTAATGTAACACGTTAAGTAATATTTAATAATAAATATTTCTTTTAGCTATTATATAGTGACGTAGAATTGGAATGTTGTTAATATACACCCCGAATCTGATGTGCTATGAATCGTCTTTCTTAATTCTTTATCCTACTTTTTTCGGAATTTAAATGTAACTGATATAATCTTTTCATCTATTTTGAAAGCGATTATCAGGTGAATCTAATGTCGGGCTAACAATTTCTATTTTAATATATAGTTAATAATATTGTTGATAACAATCTGGGGAAAAAAACAAGAATTTATATGAACAGGTTGACTTGGCTAGGGAATGAATATTCATTTTTTTTTTTTACAAATTATAGTAAGTGGTCTATAAAACGGACTTTTAAATTAAAATTAGTTTTATTATTTGTAAGTTAAAAATATTAATTAGTTGATTCACTATTTTAAATTTTAACTTCATGAATGAAGTTATAGAATTTCTCAAGTTCAATTGGATATTTCAAATTAGTCTTTTTCCTGCTGTGAGTAGAAAATATTGTTTGCAATCACTTATTTTTAATATTATATTTAAGTCATAGTTCGATGAGTCTTGTTAGGTCTATTTAAAACACTGCTATAAAGATGAAAATAACAAAATTTTGATCGCCAGCTTTAAATTAAGAAAAATGTCTGTTTTTAAAGAAGCAATACCACATGTCAACTAAAAATATATATAGCCCTTCTTATGGTCAATATTGGGATACGATAATTCTATTTTGACATAGTCTATTCAGAACTGAATATTTTTATTTTTTACCCGATAATTTAAATCCATAAAAAGCAATCTAAAGATAATCAGTTTTTTTTTCAGAAGGGGAACGCGAGAGAGCACTACAATCTTAACGATCTATTGTATGTTTAAAGCCCTTTTTCCTCCTACCATTTAATAGATTTAAAGAAACCTAGTATGTTTAAGGGGGCCTTAGTTAGTCAACACTGAACTTACTAAGAGACTGGGAGTTTATAATTTAAGATACCACGGTACTAATGCTAATTGGGGTCACAATCGTGTTGTATGGAACTCGCCATTTAAAACCAACCGGAAATTCGCCATTACAACAATGATTTGGAAATTTGAAAAACTTTTGAAGGAACTTTAATTAATAAATTTTCATTGTGAAAAAAGCAGTTCCTGGTTTTAAATATATTTGGTTTAGTGAGCCCGTTTAATTATGTTTCTTATAACACATCCAATTATCATATCATTATTAACATTATCTTAAATCAAATTTTTTATAAACCGTTTGCAATTACTTTCTCATAAATTAAATTTCCATTTTATCATTTCCATTTGCTTACAACAAATTTATACTTACTAACTTGTGAAAAATCCCCTTGAAAATACTAAAAACCATAGCTTTTCCTTTAGCACAAACATGAGATACGATTAAATCGAAAATGTTTTTCTTTTTAAACTATTTCTTACAACTGGCAATGGTTCCGTTCAATATAATATATATATATAGAAAAATCATTAAATATGGAAAATTATCTATTAAACTTTTAATAATTTTATTTTATAATAATTTAAACAATTTTATTTATATACATTCTTAATCAAATTTAGCTTTCGTACGTCATTTCAGTGAATTTTTAGTCTTAAAGATTAAATTTTAAGTCCATTATTATTAAATAAATTTCACTTTTTATTAATTTATTGTGAAGGAATTTTACAGGTTTTTATTTTCATATTATTTAATGGTTTAATGATTCAAATTTTATAATCTTTTATACATTTTTTTTTTTTAATAAAAATTATCATAATAAAAGATGCCATCATCCACCAAAAATTCGAATCTGTTGATTATCTTTCTAAAGATTGAATTTAAATCAAATATCTAATACAGCGTCATATAATATTAGTTCCATTTAGAAATTTCCTTAAAAATTAAACTTGAATCACTGTACGATTTCATTTTTTATGGCGATCGGAATGAATGTGATATTAGAGACTGAATTGATGACATTGGTTATTGGTCCACTATATAAGAGTCGGGATATATTCACATCTGTTTTGAAAGGGATATGAGAGACTGGTGTTTTTAATTTTAAGAATTTAATATTTATAGTATAAATGGCATTAAAGTTTTATATACATTTGCTTCTGCTGGATGTATGTAATATAAATATAAAGAAGTTACTGCAAACGCCACCTAAATATTAAATATCAAAATTTTATAATTGGAATTCTTTGTATTTATATTTATTGTAGATGTAAAAAATAGATTAAATAGTTTCTTACTTTGAACTAAGTATTTAAAATAAGAAAAATCAGTGTAGATAATTGAAGAAATTCTGTATATCGTTTTTCAGGTCTGGTGAAGTTTTAAATTGGTATATAATAAAATAAAGAATTAATGAATTTTAAAATAATATGGAATATGTTTATATGGTAGAATTATAACTCCTCATGCCGGGAAGTGAATGATCTAATTATGAATAGCATCTTTATTTATAATAGTTAGTGTATATCCAAGCTTCAATAGATTCTGAGAAGGCTCCGGACGGCTGTGTATCCCGGACTTTTTGAAAAATTAGAAATTCCTTTCTTCATCGCCTCAGCATCATCTGAATTTTTTTGTTTAGGTGGTATTTTAATGAGCAATAGTGACCTGTAAAAACGAAGCTCATCAGTTTGCAGTGAATGCTGGTCCTCTATCTGAAGAAATCTATAAACTACTTTCTATAACGAATACTTACATATATGCAGTCATTGCAGTACCTATGGACTTCAAGATACTTTCACAATACTTGTTGAGTTCCACAACATTGTTCACGTTTGATGAAAGGTCGATTGCTGCTTATTTTAGCTAGTTCACTGGTACTTTCTTAAATTCAATTTTATTATCGACAGTATACTTTAACAATAATTCCTGTAGAACAATATGAACATATGAACTTTGTTACTTTGTAAGCTACATTGTATCAAAACTTCACTTCAATTTTTTTTTTTTTTTTTGCTAAAATTAATCCTTTCAAAACTTCATTTATGAAAAGTTATTAAATATTTCTTTCCTGTATATTTAATTTTCAAATTAATTAACTTGTGAAGTCTATTATAACCGTGAACGCGAACAAGACATAAATAAATGTTAAAAATCAATCAAAAATCATTTAAAAAGTATCCAATCAATCAAATTTAATATATACAATAAAAATGATTAATGATATGTCCATAAAAATTTAGCATACACAAGAGTCTCTTTTCTATATACCACACGCAAATTGACCACCGTCCTTTGAAATCTTCTATTCTCCATAGATTAACGTAGTTACTACTACATAATTGTTTAGCCTACGGCTTATAAATACAACATTCAACAAGATATTCTCATAAAATCTGTAAAATATTCAATGAAAACTATCGAGGTGCTATTTATATATGAATATCTATTTCACTATTTATATTAAACTTTATTTGCATTAATACAATTTAAAACGTCAGGTCATTTATTTTGTGGCGCTGTATTGTAATTTATTGGTTATTTAGAAATATAATTCATCAATGAAATTTACATTCATTAATTAGAATATTGTGTTCTGTTATATATGGAAGAAATGTATAGGAAATGCGGAAAGGAAGTATATATCTTTTCTAATTATTCAAATAGATTAATGAAAGATTGCATAATCTCTTTGTACAGATAGTTTTCCCAGATTGACGTAGATTGAATATCAGAATATTGAAATTTATTGAACCAATTTTGGACCAATTTATTGAACCAATTTCGGTTTGCAAAACAATCAACCATAAAAATTGTATAATATTTATTATGTAAAAACATTTACATCGTTTCAAATTGTGGATTCCACTATTCCGAAAATATTATGCAATATGAAGAGGTACAAAAACGATAGTATCTATTTACCAGTTAAGAAATAATCAAAAAATAAAAATAATTACTTTATCATTTTATCTTTAATTATAAATTAATTTCCTTTAGATAAGCTTATATGAAGTGATTTGGATTTAAAATGATTATAAAATTAGTCCAACATTTAGATTTTACCCAGAATTTTGGATCCATAAATCAAAAACTTTGTTGGTGCTGTCATATACATCCCAAAATATTCAAAAAAAAATCAAAATCATATTGACATATTTCGCAAGGAAAGGTTATAAAAATTATGTAATATTTTTTTTTTTTAATTTCTGAACCTCGTAATTCACCATTTCATATGTAAAAGTAATATTATTTTGAAATTGTCACAATTTTGCGGTATTCGCTAATCATAAATTTTAGTTGTCGTATTGTATAGATAAATTTATAGGTACACTCAACTTAGTCATATATGCCGCAATAATTTTTTTTTTTTTTACCATCTATCTATCTATATAGTCTAGATGATGACGTAAAAAGCTTAGTTTTATTTTTTGCAAAAACAATCATTTCTTTAATAATCAAAAAAAAAAAAAAAGAAAAAAAAATTATCTTCCTTTTTATATGTTTTGTATCTTTATTAATGAAAATAAACAAATTTCATTATTATTTTTGCATAACAATAAAGTAGAATACGAAATCTTTAAGATTACATCATAGATTTTTTAGGTTTAGTGTTTGAGTTTGACATTTTGTTTTTTTGTTTGTAATATTAAAGAGTATTCTATTGTTTTGGTTATCTAGCTCTTTATATAACTAATTTTATCCAAATGACTCAGTTTCCATGTATGGATAATAATAATAAAAAATTTAGTTATATAATAATATTAGTTAAATGGAATATGTCATTCATTACATTATAAATCAGATTATAAAGAAAGAGAATAATTGACATTTTATGAGTTAGCTCTGTGTATGGTATGGATTATTATAATTTAAGTGAGTAGGTCAGCATGTCAGTTATGATTATTTTGTTGTTCACACGCAGTGGTAAATTTGTTTTTTTGGTTGTTCCCGCTGTGGAAAGTCCTTTTTTTCGGTTGTTGAACATTGGAAATCACGATTTCCGGTTGTTTGTACAGTGGTAATCCTGATTTTTCATACAGTGGAAACCCTTACGTTTACGTTTTCCGGCTGTTCCCACATTGGAAAGTTAATTTTTATGATGTTCCCACTCTGTAAATCACGTTTTTTTTATTATTACAACTGATGCTGATGTGCATATTAAGAAGACATAAAGAGCTTATTCAATCTTTTAGTATCATCTGAAAATTGGATTTTTATACTATTTATATTCGACGATTATATAGACTAATTTATGAGACCAACACTATTATACAATTAGAAAACATTTTGTCTAGCAGAGGAAGTTATATTCTTAAAAGCAATAAAGTACTGAGACTTCGTAAAACATAATTGGTTTCATTAAAATCGTAGAAAAACAAAACAATCACAATAAAGAAGTTGTGCAACAATTTTAACTCCTACTAGATTTTATCAAATTCTTTTTCTATACTTTAAGCTTGAAAAGGTAAAAGTCCCTTCAGATACGTATATCAATCTGTTATGCATTTTTTCATTCAATCAGTTAAATATGTAAAAAATCGAATAGAGTGAAAGTAGTTTTATGCGATATATTCAAAAATTCAACTGCTGCTGCTGTTTTCATCCGATTTTTCATACAACCTTTTGACACATCGAATGAAATGTTGATATTATGTGAAGGGACTTTTAATGATATTTGACATTATTCTAATAATTACGAATGTTAAACATATAAAAATATTTAAAAGTATAATAATATTTAGTGTATATTCAAAATTGACAAAATGATCCAAGCAATAAATAAAATTTAAATAGGTATTTTCAATATAATTCTTTGTAACAAAACAGTCATCAGATTATCAAATTTGTGTAATAGACATCTAAGAAATTTTAAATTACAATTTAATTAATATTAAATATTTTTAATAAAATTTCCACATAATTATTGCCCACTGAAAGCTTATAAGTGAAATGATTCACTTAATCAATTATTCCTTACCCCGAGTATTAATATATTTAATTATTATATAATTTTAATATTTTTTGTGACAATAATTCAGTGAAATCGTATATGACTGTAATAATCCAAATTGACAGACAGTCTTTAAAATTTAGAAAATCGATGTATTTATGACTCAAAACAAAAGCTCAGAAAAACAGTCTAGACTCTAGAGACAATAGAACATATAAATGGAATATACTTCCTTAAGCTCTTAAGAATTACGCAAGGTCACAATACAATATTAATTACTAATAAGCTTCTGTGAAAAATATTGATAACTTTCTTAAGTAATTAAACTTCTCATAGTTTCGTGTGACATTACATATTATTTCTATCATTTGATTTTTACTCGTAAGGTCAATTTCTTTCTTATATCACATAATTCATATTTTGGAAACAGGGCCTTTCAATTTATATTTCCGAATCATACTCTGTAAACTGTTGTCCTATATATGCTGGTATTGTTGGTCTCTTAAGGTATATAGATAAATTTAGGCGCTGTTATTCTGGAGAGGTATCATTATGCTTGACTTACATTGTCGTTTTCATTGGACACTGCACTGTAGTCGCTTTAAAGCAACAAGAAAAGAAAGAATTGACTGTAATTTTGTAAATGACAGTAGTTTGTTGACATTATTTTGACAGATATATTTTATTAATATACCTATTAATATGATGATTTCTTACTTTCACTTCAACTTTATTTTGATAACTGGTACGCGTGAAATGCGTCTTGACAACGTTTATTATTGGGCGGTTATAGTACAAATCTAAAAAATTATTCAAATATTTTGTTTTCTTAGAATAATGCTAATAAATCGCGCTCCTAACATAATGAAGTTTTGATCAAAATTATTTAAGCTCCAATAAATTCCTTCAATTTATTTTGTAATCGGTGACATAAATGATTTATAAGCGCCATTTGATAAATTCCTTCAATTTTGATAAATATAATATTTAATTTTTAATCGTCATTTAAAATGTAAATATATATAAATATATAGTACTAAATAAAAGTGTGACAGAAAAGTAAACACCGAAAAATTCTATTATCAGTCATTGCCCTAAAAAGATATTTTTTTATAAAAAAACATAGAAAAATTATATACAAAGTTATTTATCTATAAATTGTCAATTGCAATCAAAAAAGATTGCATTTTGTTTGATTTGAACTTTAAAAAAAATATACTATTGGAATTTTACTATGAGCTAACGCTTACGACGTTTACGCGTTCAAATGACTTTCTATTTTAAGGTATTTTAATGTTAGTTTTTAATGGGAAAAAAAGCTTATCAATATACAATTATAATGCCAGATTGCACAGTGAAAGCTTTAGCTTTTAACAGAGCTGAAACTTCGGTTTAAAAATAAGACTTCCTCAAAGTAAGGTTTAACTGAACCGTTTCTGGTTAGAGCTTAAGCTTCACTTTTGAAACTAGTTTAAACACACAAATAGAAAATAAAATTACTGATACGTTTTCTATTCCTTCGTAAATCTATATTTTTATTATTTCAATGTCGCATTAAAATTTCAATTAAGCTGATCAATTTTCATTCACAATAACTTTATTTTCAATTATCATTCACAATAATTCAAATTAGCGCAAATTTTGATTACGAAACCAACTGGGTATAAGTTGCAGACAAGCTGTTTAGTTAAGCTTGCGTTTAAGCTCTCACTGTGAAATCGAGCATCAATTGAAGAGTTTTTTTTTTAACGCATTACATTTTTCAATACTGAATCATGATTTTTTCGGAAATAGAAAAACATTGAAAGTTACAAAATTGTATGTAATAAAAATTAATATTGAATTGGATAGAATTATTGATAATAAAACCGAACTGAATGAGTAATTTTAAAAATATTTTTATATGTATATAATATTTTAGAAATGTAATTTAGATTTAAGTTTAGATACACTGTAAATTATTGCATTAACTAGACTAGAGTAAAGAGTTGAGTATTAGAGAATTTGGTAAGAATTTGGATGTGCAATCAATCAGTCTGGGACGGGACTACTTCAGGTTTCCTCACATTCTATTGCCATTTGAATCTATTATTTTACTAGTACTTAGAATAATTGAGAGTGTTGCATTAAGCTTCACCTATGTATATAAAAAAATATTATTTCGCTGACGCTTTTTTCTGGATGTAGTCGATTCGCAAGAGTTAATGCAACTTTTAAATCCAATACGCTAGTGGCTTTAAATAGTCAAATATTTTTGGTTTGTAGTGGCCCCAACCCAAACGTTATTATTTAATTACTCTGAAGCTGAGACAACTTAGAGCAATATTGATGTCTCAGTCTGCAATTTAACTCTTGTACGAACCTTTACCACTTCGTCAGCCCTTCGCTGCGACTAGTAATTATTGATCATATTATTAAATGTTACCGAAATATTTTAATTTAGAAGTTATTTTTCTAGATTTTCGATAATGAAATTGGATATGCAGCTATAATAAACTGACGATCAAGATAAATACGTTTTTTATTTTCATTCCTAAAACTTTTTACAATATTTTGTAGTTTAACAATTGTTTGAATTTTTACAGTGTATAGTTAAATGTCTTTTTCCAAAATGATAACATGAAAGCATATTCCACCAAGAATAGAATTGTTTACCCTTAATAAAGTTGAATTTGAAAGTCTCGTGCTTTTTGCAATACTTTTTTAAGAATAATAAAAATTCATTTAATTCATTGATAATTTAATTATTAAGTATAATTGCATAATCCAATTTTTATGTTACTATCTGACGCAATATTTGCCATACATTTGAATCAAATTAACTTCATTGTAATTGGTAATTTATTAGGAAAGGAATGTTATCTTTTAATGTTTAATTTTTATTAAATATTTAATAATTTTACGATTAAAAGATTTAATTCTTTTCGTACTAAATTTGTGACAGTTTATAAATTTATTTTTTAGAAAGTTTATAAAGGTTAAAATGAAATGTAATTAGATTTTCCTATTTTAAATTTCAATTTCCAACAATATTGATTGTACTAAATTAATACACGTATTTTCAAGCTACCTAATAGAAATTACAAAGAAAATTTTCACTATCCTGTTATATTTATTCATAGAGTGTACAAAGCTATCATTTTTACATAATATACCAAACCTTATATAGTACCTTCATTACTATCGTTCATTAGATCTACCGAAAGTAACGTACGTTTCGTTCATCCAGTGAATCGAGACAATTATAATGATATAACTTTCTTGTCAGTTATCTTATTCATGCACAGAAGCGCCTGAATCTTTATTTACATACTTTTGGCCATCAAATTTTACTTTGTCGACGCACTATAACGTTAATCTTCATTACAAAATTATCGTTCTTTTTACGAATTCTATCATTCTGTTGGCATTAATTATTCGAAAGCTTTTTCCGCATCCTCTTTTTCATTCCCAGTAGTTACCCGGGATCCAGATAATTTTGACTTACTCTCATCGCGCTATCACTACATTAGCTAAACAAACATTTCAAATATACTTAAAAAAGTTCAGTTGTCCATCATCATATCTGCAAAAAGTTACTGAATAAATCAATTCATAAAAATATATTTTAATAATATGATAAAAAATAAATTGCGTATTTTACTTAAATTTAAACATAATACTAATTTTGACAACGCAACGACAGGAAAAACCTACTCACACATTATATCAATAATTAGTTTTTATCATATCATTTTGTAGATCATTTTATAATGATTATTAGACAATTATCAAATAAATGATTAATAATTAGAAATCAATTCTTGAAGTTAATTACGTTATATAAAATTAAAGTCAAATTATATTCTTAAGAACAAATAAAATAAATATTTTGGGTACAATTGCACCGGTGTATAAGTTAATCAATAATCAAAATAATTATTAATCTTTTATTGTATAATCTTTACGCTTATAATCTTGTTGTTAGTTAGAGTACTTTATAACTAGCTCATTGTCTTACAGATATAAACGAGATACAATTATTCTATTTTGCCTTATTCCGTGAGCTTGTTTGTACTTTTGTAAACATCTAATTGTGAATGGTTGAAATATGTACAGACGCTGAATTATAACTTTTTAGACGTTGTTCAGACGTTGAATTATAAAGAGTATATGTATAAAACTAGATAATATTATGGCAATTAATACCATTGATTTGAATTTGATTTGAATAAGGCCCTGCTACCCGCAGAACCAAGGTTACTTACTTTGTTAAACATTAATCGCTCCATTGAACCTATAGTGTGCGAAACCTAGGACAATCGTACAAGACGTGTTCCACCGACTCATACTCATACTACACAGAAGTCTTTACACGTTGAGGATGTATCAACCCATTTATTCCTGAGGTGCTTGCAGTTATGCTCAGGGATCATTTATTCCTGAGGTGCTTGCAGTTATGTTCCAGGAGAAAACTTGTTCTCTTAGAATCGGGCCCAGCAACAAACATCTTGGTCAATACCATAATAATTTATTCAGATTTTTCATAATATAATTGTTTTTTATTCTAAGTGATATTTGTTTTTAACAGATAACATAGATCAATTCATTATTTTATTAATTCTTGTTATTATGCCTCCATTATTGTCATAATTCTTCATAAAATTGAAGTGAACAAACTAATAGTCAACATATTTTTAAAAATCTGTCAAATTTCTATTTACAATTTCTCAGAATAGTATCAAAAAAATAGTTCAAGTTCAAGGATCCTTTAGGATGAATAAGTCATACCCGATTCAGACCTGATATTAAAAAGTGTCAGTCCTGGTTTAGCTATTATTTTGAAATACTTAAGCTTCAAAAAGAGAATATGAAATCAAAATGTATTTTTATTGCAGTTGGTGTTTTAGATTTGATTCATTTTTCACAATTTTTACCACTTTTCATAGAAACAAACTATGGTTAGTGGTGCATACATGCCTAAAAACTTAGGTACAACCCACAACGTATTTTAGTTCAAGTTTATAGTTACATGTTAAAATTAAATATGCCACCTACAATTAACCATAATTCTTTCTATTTTATTAATTAATTTTCATTTAGTGTACTGAGATCACCTTATATAATTTTTTTCTAGACAACAACAAAGTGTAATTTAATTTTGTTATACTCAATAAAGTTTTACAATCAAGGTCAGCTTGTTATTTCGATAGACAAGTTCATTTTCATTAAAAACTCAAAACAAAAACAAAAAAAAGTAAAACTATACTACAAAGTGATTTACCACAAAATCAACGTAATAAGAAAAGTGCATTTATAATTTCATTAAATACCTCAAAAAAAATTGACCTACCTTTTTCTTATATTATTTCTGAAAAAAAAAATTTTAAAATAAAAACCGCAATTTCATGTACGCATCATAAATTTTTTTTTTTTTTTTTTATGTTGGGTTACCTTAAATACCAACCCCTTTTTTGTAATTCGCGACGTAAATATTGTACCGCACTGTTGTCTTCTCGTCAACCAACCAAACAGACATTCAGCGCAAGTGATTCGCGGCGCGGTTTTATTAAAACTTTTCGTTTTTTTTTTTTTCATTTTGATAATTTTTTTTATGATGCACTTTAACATTGTTATTAATTTATTTTTTTCGTACATGAAACGACCGCCTCATAAAATTAAATAAAATGAAGTTAAATGATTCTGCGTTGGTAAATGTTTTATTTATATCGCCAAAAATAAAAAAAATAAAGTAATTGTTTGTGTCGAAGGTTACAACGTTTACACTACACGTAATTAAATTTAGCCTATAATTATTATTAATATGAGAGAGAGACAAAGACTCACCAATTTTAAAATTATACAATAAATGTAATTCGACTTATGTACGTAGCAGCATAATTTAAAGCTCACCAGTTTACATACAGATTTTAATCGTGTTCTTGGCGGTTTAATTAATATCAAATAAATACAAAACTAAAACAACATTTTTTTTTTTATTTATTTATAAACCACATAACGACCTCTGAGGTTTAGCTCTAATATACTTAATAGTTATTCAGTGAATATGGTGGAGGTTATATGTCTACTTAACGTTTTTACTCATCGCCGGAATTATTCTTTTAGATATTTTTTTTTTCAATCGCCCCTGAATTTATAAAATTCCATAAATAAATGCGTTTACAAAAATCAAGTTTATACTTATTGCAAAAAAAAAATGCAATTTAAAAGTGATTTTTTGTTTTTTATATTAAATTTGTAATGGCTTGTTGAAATGTCAATCAAACTGTCATGGCGTCTCAGGTGGTAAGGCACCCTTTTAGCAACCTGTTCATATAATAATACATACTTAAAAACTTTAATCGGTTACACAAAATGCATAATTTTTGAAGTTTTTATATAATTTTTGTAACGATTTCTTTAGTATAATTGTAACAGCAGAAAACCATAAATGTCATAGTTGAATTAAATTTCCATGAAAACTGAAAAACTTGTTTTTCCGGGAATATGGTTTTGTCAGAGAGAGCATAATTATTTTGATAATTTTTTAAAAGACCTGAAATTATTGTACTTGTTTTACTTCAAATAAATATAAATATGAAGTTTCCCAATTATGTCTGTTTTTTGCGGCCATTGAAATTGAAATTATATTTTTTAATATCCTTTAAATTTTTATAAACATAATATCCTTTACGATTAGTGGATCACATATTAATTATGTCGTGTTAAAAATGGTTTGTTAAAAATTTATAGATTATATATTATAATGTAAAATTTATAGAAAATCATAATTAAATGTCATAAAAATGGAAATTATCCTTGTGAAACTTGCTTTTTCAGTTTTGTATGACTACGATTGATACTGAATATCAAAATCTTGATTTTTTTTTATTCTCAGATAATATAGATGTAGTAATATAATTGATTGTTTTCTTATGCCACAGAATAATATACGTATATACGTAATCATCTGTTTGTGATATTTGCGTGTACTAGAAAAGATATCTCATAAATAGCAATTGTGATGGATATTAGCCGTCTGAAGAAAAATTATCGTATCACTTTACACGTAAACTAATAATTTTTTTTATATTTTGGTGACTTGAGCTCGATTTACCACCAGTCGAATGATACTTACATTTACAACACTTCGACTCATTCTACTTCTCTTATGAATTAAATGAGACTGCCTTAGCTACACTTTACCTGCCTCTCACAAATTTGTTTTAAAGTAACATTCCAAATGTTTCATATCTTCTACAACCTACAAAGAGACAGTAGCACCGAAAATGCTCCAAGGATTTGCACTCCTCTTTTCAGCCCATACAAGTGGACATCTGTGTAAGCCCTTATCACGCGGCGTATTTTCTACGCAGAAAAATTGAGCTGGTTGTAATATGTAATATGAAAACTGCTTACTGTTGCTTAAACATTAAAGGATAATCAATCCTGATTATTCTTTAAGGGTTAACCAACCGTAAGCAGCTTTCAATCAAGTCAACTTTGGAAGTTTCAACAGCATCTTATTAAAGATGTGTAACTTAAATTAAAGATTAACTTAACGAAATCTGTTACATATACAATAAATTTCCGAATATTTGATCTAGGCCGGTCGAGTTACATATTGTGGCCACTACATGCATTAGGCAGTGCAATATTCAAAAATTGACTTTACGATTACTTTTATACCACAAAATTTATTACATATTCGTAATTTATAGAATTATTATGATAAATTACGGATTATAAAAAATATTTTCTATTCATATATGTCAAATATAAAATTAAGTGTTTTTTATGTACGTACAATTATTTTTCACCTACTTTTTAAAATCTAATTATATTAAAATATTTTTATGAAACATTTTACAATAGATTTTCTTAATCAAAATAGATTTTTTTTTTTCAATTAACATGTATCTTTACGTATACGGTCATAAATAAGTAATAAATCTGTTATCAACTTTTGTGGTAACAAAAAAAAACCTGACGTCTACAATAATATCGAATTAACTTTGATGCTCTAAAAACCACAAATTTACATTAGCTATGATCTAAAGAGATATGATGGCTATCTCTGTTAAATATCTTGTTTCTTATACATATATGTCTTTAGTATAATTTTGAATTTAACAATATTTCAAATAGAAAATTTATTTTGTGGTCTAATAATAAATAATGTAATTTTGTATAAATTATTAATTTTTTTTTTTAAGACATTAATTAAATGTGAAAAAAAAATCGTTATGATTTAATGTTAAGATGATTATTTTATGTCCGCCTTCAACTAATATGATTTTACAACACTTAAAACAGTGCATTTGGAGAATATATTTTTAAGACAATATGACGGAAGAGATAATTTTAATTTAATAGAAGAATTTTGACAGATTTAATACATTTTGTTTTTTAAAGAAAACTGAAGGGAAATTATTGGTAATTTTAATTATATTAGAAGTTGTGCAAAAAAAAAGTTGTACCTAAAAAATTAATCAAGGCCAGGAGTAATATGCTTTTAAGACTTTGTATATATAATTTTCAGTTATTTGATTTGGTTATAGATCAGAATATAAAATAGTTACGTTCTTAATAAAGTAGAACTTCTTTTAGCTTGTTATATTACCCATAATTTCTTAAAACTCAATCGACTCTATCGGACAAACTTATAGTCTCTCGATATTCACAATTTCTTAACGAAATGCAGTAACGAATTCCAAAATGTTTTTATATCGAAAAAGTAACAATTTCAGATCACTGTATTGAAAAAAATTTAATGACCTATAAATTTACTGTTACTGATACTATGATTTGAAGAAGAACAAGACGGCTTATTAAAAAAGTCAACGTTCAAGTTCGTTTTAAACATATGGGCATGCATTTTTTATCTATAACAACGCTAAGTAAGGAAAGTTGGAAATCTTACAAGAACAAATTGTGAAAAATTAAGAAACCAAATTAATTGAAGAACCTTCAACAACTCTTTAATTAGGAAAAACATTCCGAAATTTACCAAACAGCTACTTAAAAATGTCTTGATTTCAAAAGTGCAAACTGCTCCTACACAAGTTTAAAAGCATATTGACCCTAGTGATTAGTAAACGTTGCTTAGAATAGATGGACAGTTTTATGTCACTACTATAGTATAGTCAGTTATTAAGAGAGTCATGGTAATAATCTCTATGGTTGCACTTCTCATAAATTTAGATTCAAATTAATCTAACCTAATTCTATCAAAGTCTTCCTTCCTTCTACTCAGTGTAAGTGGTTTATGTCAATATTTCTTAACTATATTAATTAATTATTTCGGATTAAATATCAATTAATTTATATTTCCTTTAACCTGGCAATATTATGATGCCTCCTATCAAAATTCATTAATATAATAATAAAAGCACAGCATTAGGTCCATAATTCTTCTATATCTGTTAAAAAAATTTAAAAGCCCTGCGCCTTTGATAATATATCAAATGGATAATAATGTTGGGTGGACATTTTAATATAAATTATTTCTTTTATTAAATGTCACAATTCAGGCTTTTTTCTCAACAATTTTCAAATCTATTTTTACTAGATGCTTGCTTGCTGCACCTCTTTAAAACTTATTGTATAATTTGGTTATAATTTTTTTTTTTTCAATGAAAATGATTAACTTTTATTTGATAGAAAAAAATATTTCTAATCTACGAAAATTCGATAAAAACATTTTGATTTTTATAGAAGTGTTTAGATTATCAATTCATACGTCACCTGCAACCATATTAAAAAAAAAAATATGAAATAAAAAAAACAAACGGAATCACCTGATAAGGTGTCATTTCAACAGGTATAAAATTATGATTCTAAAAAAAGAAATTTATTTTCGTTTGTCTTTTCAAAGAAGCTATATAAGAAATATTAAAAGAAAATTATATTAAGTAACTCTAAACTTTTAAATGTTGATTTTAATGGGATTTGAAATGCGCGCGCGGAGGTTATAATGAAATTCAAAACGAAACAAATAAAATGCATTAAAATTATTGGTTTTTGATGGAGATTCGATGACATTGCCGGCCGTTATTGTAAGCCGGTATCGAGATTGTAATTTGTATTATATTTATTGGATTTTTTTAGCTAAGAATTATTGTTTGGTAACATAATAAATGGAATTTTTCGTATAGAAAAGAATTTTGTTAAAGTTTTTTTTTTTGTTCTGGGAGGATTAGAAAAATTTATAGAATTTTATATTCAGAAATGAAAAGTTTTTTTTTTTTAAGAAATTTAATATTCTAGTTATAAAAATATTTTTCAAAACGAATGGATATTCATAAGTATGGGAATGTGTATTTATGGTAACAGTAATGATTGATTGAATCGATTATAAATTTTTAGTTTGTTCAATGAATTTGCTTCAGGATAAAACTAAACTAATCTTAGATAGTGAAAATAGTACAAATTGTAGGACTGTTTTGTGTAGGGAGTTTAATGAATTAGATAAAGTATAATTTCTTCAGATTTATTTTAAAAAAAATGTCAAAATAAACATGGATTCAAATTATGGGACTCGGCTATGTAAAGTATATTATATTTGTGCTTCTTCGAAAACAGTGGTTATATAGAAATATTTCACAATAAAACCACAACAGTTGCCGTGTGATTAACGTCATTAGACACAAATGCACCGAAAAAAAATGCACCGAAAAATGAAGAAATCATACCGGTGTGTCAGGTCATAATTTAGAAACCAGGACATTGTTCTCTAAAAAGAATATCATATATCATTAATTGTTCTAGTAGTAGAATCAATTTTATTGACGAATTTAAAATTGAGCTATAATATTCTGAATATAATTCATAATGATGGTTATATTTGAGATAGTTTAAGTCAATTAAAAGTTTGCTTCTTTGCCAAATGTTGTGTAATGTTCGAAAACTATATTTTTCGACCTTTTCGACAAGACTTTTTGACAACCTTCTCAGAACATATTTTTCTTTAATTTTCGACATAATTTTTGTATACTTTTTTCGCGCACATTTTCTACGGTTTTCGATATTATTTTTTAGACTTTTCCACATTCTTGTCGAATTGACAGATTATATGCAGCGAGCAGCGTTAACAATACCTATCACTGCTAATTAGTGTATATTAAGTAAAAAACGAAATTTTCATGGAATTTTAGAGTCTAAACGTTTATTCAAAATTTATAAAATGTCCTATTCAAAGAACTAAATGCCCTGACGAAATATCGGTAATACAACTCTTAAGGATAATAAATTAGTTAATATTATAATAAATATAAAATTTATATTATAAATTTTATATTTATTAATCGAAATCAAATTCATATTTTCATTGCCAAATTTTTAAAATAAACTTTTCAAAATAGAATACAAAAAACCACTTTCAATATCTTCAATAATAATCTATTTTAATTTTTAATAAAATATAATTTTAAATTGTATTCAAGCTTTTGAAAATTATTCGATTATTTTATAGTCATATAAATTCCAACAAAATAATTGCCACAATTGAAATTTAATTAAACTTTTTCCCATTTTCCTATAATTCATTTAATTGTGAATTTGGATTAGGCTACACTATATAACAAATCTTTAGATGGGGCACAATTATATACATAAATTTATATCTTTAGGAAGCAAAATACCAACAATTACGTAAAAATATAAAAATATTTCAAATTGCAATTTTTAAATCTTTTTGTTTTTGTAATAAATATACAAAAGAAAATGTAATTTTTTCACTTTGTATTAATAATCGGGAAAAATGGTTTTATTGACCTCTTCATTGATTTGTTAAGTGAATTAAAATATTTCAATATTCAATAATAAATTCATATCAGTTTATCAAAAAAAAAAAAAAATATAATTAATTTTATAAAATTGTAATCAGATTTTGAATTTATTTATGGCTGGTGCCAAAACCATCAGTACCGTCCAGATTATTTTTGTCTCAATTACTTTTGAGAAAATGGTCACTTAAGTTAACTTTGTGTCGGCTACAAAATAAATTTTGCCATTAAAACCTCTTGAATGTAAAATTATAAGAAAAGTTCAAATAAAATGTTTGTACACTCTCTGATAATTAAGGGGTCCTTAAGGTAGAAGTACGAACCTCCGACTCCCTACACTATGACCTAAAGTTATCTATTGTGCCTACCCTACCAACTAATGTTTGGTCAGTTGATACCTTAGGATTCTGACGGGTAGACTCCTGATTGCATAACGATTTTCAGATGTAATACCATTTTTCAAGCTATAGCCTCGAAATCGCAGAGAAAATGTTTCTTGATTATGCGAACCGACTGTCCCAATTTCCATACGTTTCGATTTTGTTTAACTGATACCTGAGCGCACAGTGACCAGTGAACAGGTTAATTATTGTACGTAGTTCGGTTTTGTTAAGTGTGAGAACTTTTTTAGCAAATTTTTTGTTATATCTAAGAATCGTTTCCCTTGAAATATGCCCGGGGATGTTGTTCGGTAGTTGAATTTTTCGTTTTTTTTCCATTTCCTTATTTCCTCCATTACCAAAATAAAAAAAATAGATTTATAAAAAAACCAATTCCCGATTTGACCCCATTTTAACATTTCGATTTATATTTTCTTTGCTTTATTCTGCAAATTCAATATTTTAATTTTTATTGGAATTGAAAAATTCAAATAAAATGCTTAAAATGCCTCGCATCTCGCATAAGATATGGTTCAAATGATGTGTAAAAAAAATATTTTCGATATTTTTGATTATATTTTTTTTATCCTTAACAATAAATATAAAAATATATTTCTTAATGTATGCAAAAAAAAAAGGAACGCGGAAATTAATGGTATCGATTTTCGATGGTGCGGTAATCAATTATCGAAATGATGCAGCAATTTATTGCAATATGGCCTTGAACTTTTTTTTTGTATACATTATGTTTTATTAATTGTATATGGGATCAATTTTAATGTTATATTGGTAAAATTTATTGTTTGATAAAATTGAGAAAAACATTAATTTTCTTTTTTTTTTGTACGTGGAAATTGTTGATTATATAATGGTAACATAATAATAATTTTGGGTGGGATTAATGTTATTTGGGGGTACAATTGAAATGTTTGGTTTTCTGGAAATAGAAAATGTATAAAGGAAAATTATTATATATGTGGTAAACAAGTATATATTGAACAGGCTTGTGTTTACAGGGTGCTTTTTTTCATTAAAACTATAAGAATTAATGAAAGAAAATTTGAATTTATTTGAATTTGCGGTATAGGCTGGCAAATTGCGTAATTAACTTTTTGAAATAAATTATTTCAAAACCGGAAGTTTATATTAAAAAAAATGATATTGTGAACTGCGAAAAGTTTTAAGCGTTAACAATAAATGCTCAACCGGAAAACAAACTAAAAAAAGTAAGAAAATGTCGATATTATTTAAAAACTTGTACTCAATTTCTATGAAGATTTAGAACTACTTCGATAAACTTACACATCTAAGAAGTAGTCAGCCGTCATGCAGCTCATTTATATTATCTTTCCACTATATTTACCCAAAAGAAACGGAGCTCCTGAATTATCACAATCGCTATTTGCACCAATTTATTCTTATTTCTAATTAGTTATTTGTTATTTATTTTCCTTTAACTAAAAATTTAACTTTCGACTCTTTCTATATAATAGCATTTGATTCGAAAACGTTATCTATCTCCCATAAAGAAGTTGTTTTTCTCGCACAGTTTCTTAGTATTAAAGACCTATTGAACGAAAGTTATAAATATTATTCAAATTTCATCATTTCCAACATTATCCAGCTTACAAATTGAATACTGGTCTAATTTTGATACCACCCTGCTAACCTCAATTATTCACAGATAATCAAAATCAGTAATCATTTGTTAATTAACTATAACCATAACTAATAAATAATCCCCTTTTCATTTTCTCCATGTCAATATAATATTTATATTATAGTTTTCCGTGAAAATTTATATATGTCATGCCATGGTATTTTAAGCACGTGCCGTCTTTCTTTTGAAATCGGAAAAATCATTTATACTAACTTTTTTTTTATAAAGTCCATTAAATTTATTATTTGTGCCCTATTGTAAATTGATGGAAATTAATGTCTTTTTCATAATTATAAAAGTTTTCATTTAACAGGAAGAATTTTCCAGTTCCATTTCAGGAAGAATTAATTTTTCTTTTGAAAATTTTCAATCTGATGAGATTTTTTGTTTATACAACACAAAATATTTTATCAAATGTAATTTTAAATATATGTATGTACATATATAGAGTTAAATTATAGATTTTTGTAATATACATTTATAATTTTCATGGTCGGAAAAATATTTCGTATTATGTCATAGAAATTCTTTTTTTTTACATTGTTTAAAGCCCTATTGCCTCTACTACACACTAAACGAAATGGATTATACACAAGCACATAAAAATTTTTATTACCCTTTAAAATTTCTTCTTGTTTTTTTTTTTTAGAACAGTGTATACATAATAGTCTGACCTGAATTTTGTGATAGCACACTAAAATTCAGTATCATCCAAAAATATTTTTTTTTTTCATTCTACAAAAAACTTATTTATTATACGTTACGTATCACATATACATATATGTTATATACAAATCAAATTGAACTTATTCAGTTCAGAAAATATTTTATCAGTATAATAATCAATAATTAAAAAAATTATCAATGACCTATAGGCATAGTGGTTTGATTAGAGTTAAAAAATGTTAGAGGTAGAATTTGAAAATTATCTAATTAAATTGGAATTGTTTTTAATTCCATTTAGACAAATTACTTTAAACAAACAATCGAAATGTTCTGTATAATAATTACCTAACTGCCAGCCTATAATTATATAAGTTAAAAATTTTGAGCATATTGTAACTCTACTCTACAACTTCAAACATATACTCTAACTAAGGTCTAAGCTTCAAACATTCAAAAGTCATAATTTCCAACATAATGCAACAAAAATACATTTTGATATTCACTGTTGTAATTGTGAACAATTTTAATATATATATATACAAAATATAAATTTTATGCTTCCAAAATCAAAAACCACTCATACGCATTGAATCAAACAAAACGAAAAAGTTCGTTTCAGACATGTTTGAGTGAAAATTATTAAAAAAATTTTAATTAAAAAAAAATCTTTCAAACATTTAATAATTATGCATTTTGTTTGATATCTATGAAAATGTATCAAACAAAACATGTTTGAATGCAGCATTTATTATATTTGAAATTGTACTCTCTCTGTATCTGTATATGTATTATGTATATATAATCATTATACCAAACCAAACAACAACAAAAATATTTTCAACCCTCTAAACCAGCGTTTCCCAAAGTGGGTTCCGCGGAACCCTGGGGTTCCGTGGACTGATAGCAGAGGTTCCGCGAACTTTTGGTAATAAATAATTTATAAAAAAAAGATTTATAAATAAAGATTAGTAAATAATTATTCTAGATTTTATTCGATCCAATTTAAAATTATTTTTCAATTCCATTGATATTGCCTTCAAAAATGCATTTCCATTCTAATTAATATGTGCCAATACCATTTCATTCACTATACATATAAAAACTAGATATGGCAACATTTGCATTGCGCGAACAATCTTTTAATTGCAGTTATAGATTTTAAAGTCAAAATAGGGTTAACACTTATAGATTTTTAAGTGGTTAACAAAAAAGTGGTTAACAGTTTTTTTAATTATATTGTTTTAAAATACGCATTAGAAATACGAATTTAAAATTAATCAACAATCGAATGAATTTATTTTATTTTTTGTATTATTGTTATTTTTTTTAATAAATACTATAATTTTCTGTAATACCACAAAGAAATATATCCAGAGTAATCAAATCATATACCTCTTTTTGGAAAAAAAATATTTAAAATATTTCAATTTGTAGTACCCCAGAAACCACGTGTTTAGCTAAGGTTTCAGAAAAGTTTTAGAATTGAGTTTCTTTCAAATCAAATAGCTTTCAAATTGAGTAAATTTCACATCAAAAAGCTTTCTAATATTTTTTATGCTCAATATTCAAAGCAAAAATCCATATATGTACATATATGGAATATATGAATATTTTGCATATAAAATTTACTTCATCTTCTAAAGTAAATATTTCCATTTTTTCAGCGATTACCTTTTTTTTTTTTATATATATTAATAAAGGTAGTTCAATTCCCTACAAAAAAGTCCGCGTAAAGGGTATTTTTCGACCAGTAGTTTAGGAAATATAATCATTATTATCAAACCATCTCTTGATTGATTACAATAACAAAATCTAATGAAATGAGTATTGCGTAATAGTATTTGTGTTTGAAAATATATAAATTATGAAAGTATGCGTACCGAAAATATATTGAATTTAAATTTGAAAAATATTTTTATTTTATATTTTCAATTCTACTGAATTTCAGCAATATTTTGAAGAAATTTTTAAGAAAAAATAAAACATTCCGTTTTATAAAATTAGTTATAAATAAAATTGTTTAGCACTTCAGAAATAACTTTTTAGGAAAATTTATTTAAAATAATTAATATTTTATAAAAATATGAAAAATTTAAAATACTGAATTTTTGATAATTTTAAAAGTGATGTACGGGATCATCGATCGCCCCGATTCCATATATAATTATTTCTTTAAAATAATAAATTCTTTATAATCATAAAATTCTGTATTTTCAATAATTAAATATATAAAACATGTTACGTAAAACATACATATTTTCCATACTCACGCTCATAAATCAACTTTTAACCGACAAGACAGATATTTAGCACATTTATAAATATTATTAGCAAACGCCTAAGATAATGCTGAAATCCAGTAGAATTGAAAATATAAAATAAAAATATTTTTCAAATTTAAATTCAAGAAATTTTCGGTACGCATACTTTCATAATTTATATATTTTCAAACACAAATACTATTACGCAATACTCATTTCATTAGATTTTGTTATTGTAATCAATCAAAAGATGGTTTGATAATAATGATTATATTTCCTAAACTACTGGTCGGAAAATACCCTTTACGCGGACTTTTTTTGTAGGGAATTGAACTACCTTTATTAATATATATAAAAAAAAAAAAGGTAATCGCTGAAAAAATGGAAATATTTACTTTAGAAGATGAAGTAAATTTTATATGCAAAATATTCATATATTCCATATATGTACATATATGGATTTTTGCTTTGAATATTGAGCATAAAAAATATTAGAAAGCTTTTTGATGTGAAATTTACTCAATTTGAAAGCTATTTGATTTGAAAGAAACTCAATTCTAAAACTTTTCTGAAACCTTAGCTAAACACGTGGTTTCTGGGGTACTACAAATTGAAATATTTTAAATATTTTTTTTCCAAAAAGAGGTATATGATTTGATTACTCTGGATATATTTCTTTGTGGTAATACTATTAGCTCTTATTAATATTCCCGATATTAAAATTCTAAGATTTTTGTAAATAGGGTTCCGTCAAAAATTTGAAATCAAAAAGGGTGCCGCGGTGAAAAAACTTTGGGAAACGCTGCTCTAAACTTTAGACAAGGGTTGTTTTCTTGTACAACTTTTACGACAATTTTTTAGTTCAATTTCGTTGCAAGACGAAATTGGTAGTTTTTTAAAGCGGATGAACAACGAAAATTTATATCCTTTTTTTCTTGGTTCGTTTTTTTTTTGTATTTATTGTATATAATTTTATGTTAATCGAAAAATAGGGGAGAAAAATTACGTACATTTTTTTAGTGTGTGTGTGTAAAATTAAATCGGTATTTATTAGATATTTTTTTCTGGTTATATTATATATTTTAAAAGTGATTTTTTTTAAGTGTTCGGTTTTTCATTTTTGTATAGTGTGTGCTTTTTGGGAATAAATATTACCGATAAACATATAAAAAATAAATTATTGTTTAACGGCTGGCTTCTAATTGCACTTCTTTCTATCTTATACAAAATCCGGCAACGATTTATTTATTAAAAACCACTGCTCAGCCAGTGAAGAGCTCCTACTAAACAAAATAACAAACCTTTTTTTTCGTGTTGTCTGACTGACTGACTGATATTTTTGTTGTTTGGTGGTAAATGATACTGGAGCTCAGCAGTTTATGATTTTTTTCTATCCTCAGTTTCGTATCACATTCAGTGTTGTTCAGATCGTATGTCAAACAAAAATAAAACATAAAATCGAGTTTTTTTTTTGTTTGTTTTAATAAAGCACGGATTTAATTTAATAAAAATAAAATAAAAAAAATTTTATCTTGTAGGAAATTTGTTAATTTTCTTTTTATTAATTTATAATTATAATTTTTTATTTATAATTTTGTGTTGTGGAAAATAGAACCAGAAATTAAATTATAACCACAAAAAATAATTGTGAAAATTTAAAAAAGTGTTAAATTTAAATTTTTATACAATTAATTAATAATAATTAAAATAAAATAAAAATGATTTTTTAACATTTATTATATTTAAAACTTGAGTTTTCTTTTATATGGAAAACTAAATTAAAAAAAACTAAATTTAAACAGAAATTTTGTGGAAATAATTTATAAGAAAATTATTGTTTTTCATTTTTTAATTTATTTATTTATATATAATTAATTAATTTGTGTATTAAATTTTTATGTTTTTAATTTGGAAAATTGTGTATATATTTAAATCTTTTTGAAAATTGTTTTTAACAATGTGAAATTTTTTTTGTGTATTTTTGATGAAGTAATATTTTTAAATGGAAATTTATTTAAAAGGAAAATTTTAATTTTTTTTTTGTGTTTAAACAAAAATCAGTGAAAGTTTTTGTTAGTTAATTGCATACATAGTTAAGTATTATAATTAATTGGCAATTTGAATATTTTTCTAATAATTACAAAAAAAAAATTATTTTGATTTTTCCGGAGTTTCAAAAATTTAATTTTATATACTTTTTTTTATAAATTTATTAATGAAAAATTATTGATTTTTTTAAATTAAATTTTTCAAATATTCGATTTATTATTTTGTGGATAATTTGTGGATTTTCTATATCAATTATTTAATTCAATCTAAAATTTTATATAATTTAATTTATGTAAATACAATTTTTTTATTTCTCCGTTTTTTTTTTATTTTATTTTGTTCATCCATAATTTTTGTATAATAATTACATAATTTTCGGGTATAGTTTTTTGAATTATAAAAATTTGAATTTTAAAATTAATTTTAATTAAATATTTTCTAATTCAGTGCAAGTATAAAAAAATATAAGAAATATAAAAATTATTAAAATTTATTTTATTATGATGTAAAAATAATATAATTGGGAATCAGTGAAAATGTTAAATTAAATTTTCAATTTGGAAACGGAAAAGTGATTTTTTTATTGTTTGAAAAATGTTTGTTTTTTCTTGTATTGCAGAAATTTTGAAAATTTCATAATTCAATAATTTCAACGTTTGTGAAAAAAAAAAGAAAAACAGGAAAAGGATTATATAATTTTGTACGCTGAGCATCGTTGTCCTGATACGTCAATTTTTTTTTTTTTTGTTTTTTACGATAAAAATTTGAAAACAAAAATTTGTGAAATTTAATTTAATTTATTTTTGTTTTAAATATTTTTTTGGTTTTATAAAAATAAATTATTTTTGTATTATTCTTCTTTAATATTTTTAATGGTCGCTTTTATGAAAGCGTAACCGAATGCGTAAATACATGTGCAAAATAACTGAGTACAATGAGGCCAAATAAATACGATGTAAGTATTTAAATATTTAATTTAAATAATATTTTTTTTTACCATTTTAAATTATATTAGAATTTAAACTAACTAATTTCATGGTTAATTTTCACACTAAGTCAAGAACATAGATTTGAGCATGAAATGTTGAAGCTTATGTTATTATGTCGCAGGTGTAAATATACAAGTCCATAGTTAGTTAGTCAAAGAAATGAATAATTAAAAGAATTTTAGTTTTTATGATGCAAAAACAAGTTAGTTTTAAAGTTTCTATAGTCGTTACGAAAAAAATAGTATATAGAAAATAAAAAAATTGTTTGTTAAATTTTTCTTAACAAATTTTTGTGTTTTTACAAAGTTTTCACACTTTAAGTATAGCATTTAGAAAAGTTTCAAGTTTCAATTGACGTTAAAGTACAAAAAGAAACAAAAAAGGATTAATGAAAAAATAGAAAAAGCGAAGAAAATAAAGGAAAAATAAAATAGTTATATATATTTTTAGTTTCCTATTGTGATTCTTAAACGAAAATACTGAGATTTTGAGGAGATAAAATTATCTAAATTTTGAGTTGACTAGAAAAAAAAAGAATTCATGCTTTTGGCCCACAACTATTGCCGTTGTAACCTTTAAAATCCCAGATTTTGCAAATATCGTGACACTAGTTTACAGAGCCAAACACTCTCGTGACCTGAGTAATGTTTAACATATTATCTCACAAATTTTAACAATTGTGATGTTTTTTATCTGATAGTTTTTAAGATATTAATTTGTAAATACCGAAGATTGCATGGACTTAATTCAAAACTACTGTCACTGACCATTGTAACCTTAACAAATTCTGAATTTCACATATATGGTTACGTTTTGTTGAGCCAATGGCTCTTCTGACCAAAGCTTTAAGTAATTTTAGTATTGTTTAAATAAAAAGTCAAAAAATTAAAGCATTAGCTCGAAAATACAATGTCGATTATTCATCCAAAATAAAACTTATTACATAATTATTACAATTTTTAACAATCTTTATAATTAAAAGTAATTTTTGAGGGTGGTGATTATTAAAATTATTTCACAATTTATTATTTATTTAAAAATTTCGTTTTTAATCACACTTTTTTTTACAATTACCGCTCTCTGTCATACGGTGAAAAAAAAAAAAAAAATCATTTTTCAAAGGTAAACTTATCAAAGTAGGCAAATAGGTCAATTAACTTTAATCAATTTATATTGTACGAAAGTTTGACTTAGAGATTAGATTAGATTAGTTTTTACTTATAATTTTTTCAATTTTTAATTTCTTAAAGTTTTTTAAATAATGAACAATTTCTATCTTTAAATTTAATTAATGATATTCTTACGGACAAATATTGAATATGTTGTGCAAATTCATTAAATTCTTCCACACTTTTTCTTCGTATTTATTAATAGTAACAATAAATTTCTAAATTAATTACTATTCAAATTTGTTACTTTGTATGTTATATTAATTAATATACAAATAAAAGAACTGCATAAAAAAACTTGTATTTAGTAGCAAGAAGGTTACATTTTCTACAAAGAAAATTAAATTAAAATTTATATTGACAGTTTGAGTTCGTTTTAAAAATCTATAGTTCATTTCAAATTGTATAAGCTTCTAATATATAATATAATTCAAATGTACCGCATTCGCCTATACAGAAAAATTGACAACACAATTATTGACAATTTATTTGACAATTTCAAAATTTTGTTTCATGCAACGTAACACATTAAATAAGTGACATTAAATAACGTCGGAATGTCAATTTTATTCAATTGTCAAAATGTTTAATTTTGGTTTGAAAATTAATTGTCAATTAATTCAATTTGACAATTTAATGATTAATTGTCAAAATGTTTAATTTTATTGACAGTTAATTGTCAATTTATTAAATTTTCAGTTAAATGTTAAATTTGACAATTTTAGCACTTTCGATACGGGCTAATAGCTGAATTACGTGATACAAAGTTGCGTACGGATTAATTATAATTTTTAATTTTTAAAATAGATAATTTTGTTTATTCAAATCTAACCATCTGTGGTTAATCCGTAGAATTAATATTGTATTATTTTCTACTTAAAATAATGTCAATTTTAGTATTAACGATTTGATTTATATATAGTTCAACTACATAATTTTATTAATTTTCTCAAATGTATGACAAAACTTTGGTGTTTTCAGTAAACAAAACTTTAAATTTCAATTAAGTTAAGTAATTAATTAAAGAGTTCTTAATGTTTAATATTTTGCCAATTTGTCAAAATTAATTAAATTTTTTGCACAATTTTATTTTCCATAATTTAATTTTTTTAATTTTAAATTAACTTTCCGATTTAATTACAATTACCTTAACATTTATTTTGTCAAATTTCAGTGATACTGTTCCATGAGTTTAGAATTATTAAATGTGCTTATATGTCCAGAATATATTTTATATATATAGCCTAATTTCGGACGTAAAATTAACAACAAATCATTTAAATATTTATAAATTTTATTTCAAAAACTAAAATTGCAAGAGAAACTTTAATTCGGAACTTTTAAAGAATATTAATTCTAGAAAAGTTAACAAAACCATAGAAATTCACTCTCATTTACACTGGAGTTTAAACAAAACTTAAAATTGTTATTTTCTTTATTCTTTATACTTTTTTTTAAAAAAAAATATTTTTATATTTTATGTGGTTTTATTTTTTATCTGTACCTGATGTTCACGTGCTTTAAGTTTCCAATTTGGGAGCATAATTTTTCTCCTTTATAATATTCTATATCTTATCGATTTCATATTTTATGCTTTTATATTATTTTTATAATCTTTCAAATATACAGGAATATTTTCAGTATACCGCCTGCTTTTACCCCTCATTTTTTATGTTTTTTATGTTTTCTCTTTTTATTATAAAAACTTATTTTTATTACTGGAATTTTTAGACCTATCAAAAAAATCAATATTAATATATTTTATATTTTAATAGTCAATTTAAATAAATTTTATACTTACCACACTATCATAATTTCGGTATATAATACATAAAAGTTTAAATATTTTAAATGTCCATATCCATAATAATCATAAAAAATCAGATTAAAAATATATATCGATTTAATTGGATTAATCAATCGAAATAAATATTATTGAGATGACTTTTAACATAATATTTAAAATTTGAATTTTGTAATTTTTTGTAATTTGTTGGGTTTACGTAAAATTAAGTTTTAAATTTTCATATTAAATGATAATCATAAAAATTAAGGTTACTGCTTCTAAACTGCAGTAAAAATTAAATAAGTAGCAAAATTGCATTTATTAAGAATATTTCTTGCTATGATTAAAATGTTACTACTTAATGATTATTACGCAATAGTTAGCCAATTTTGAAGTTTTAATATTCAGAATTACTAAATAACTTTTGATAAAAAATACAACTTCAAATTTTATTTGAGGAATTATGAAACAAAAAGAAATCAATTATTTGGCATTGACTTTCGGTTGAGTTGATTTGGTGTTATTTGCCTTGTATTTATCCATTTAATATTAGGTTACGATTATCTGGCGTTGCTACTACTGAGTTTTAAGAAATTATTATCAATAGTAAAATTAACCTTCCTAAATTTAAATTATGTTTTCGATTTTTTCGATAGTACAATTCATTTTTTTCTAGATTATTCTAATTTACGACACTATGGAAAATGGAAATGTCTATCCCAACAGTTAATTCAGGATCAGCACCTCAGAAAAATATACAATATTGTTCGCAAGTTGAAGCAATTTGCTAACAATACATTTCTTTCGATTAAATTTTCTTGAGGACAAGAAATATACTACCATTAGCAAAACTATAGCCATAAGCTCTTCTTGGAGCATTACAAAATGAAACTCAAACTATGTATATTATCTTTGGGATACGGACATCTCTAAACTCCAATTCCATTGCCGTTAGTAAATGCTATTGTCGTTAGTGTGAGCAAAATGTTGAACTCTATTGCTTACTGGTTCTCTTATTATACTACTTAGCTGCTTAAAACCGCATCCATCACAGCTACGCACTATCTTTGACGATTTCTAGCAATGTATTTGATTTCCCTCCAAGTTTTACCAAGTTTCTGGTGTTCCTATTACAAGTTTACTCACTGTTCTTCCTCTTTTGGTAAGTTAGTTCCATTAGAATTGTCGCCTTTACGGATCATGTGACTAATCCTCTTCTACTTTTATATCTAGATCGATCAAGCTATCTTTTATCTTGTAAATCCATCTTTAAATTTAAATATGCAATATTTTATTAAAAATTTAATTTATTATTAAATCTTAAATAGTATTAGAAAATTACTTAATCATTAAAAAAAATTTACGAAAATCGATAATTTTTTTTTTTCAATTTCTTAAGATATTTCGTTTTTATTTTCTTGGTTGTTGATCAAATTCATATTAATTAGGGTAATTAAAGTGAACTGTGCGGCGTGGCGCGACTAATATCATAAGCCGGTTACAAAAAAAAAATTGTTGAAAGTTTTTTTTTTTTTTTTTCAAATTAAATTTTGCAAAAAAAAGTTCCTACATTTTGACTTTGAATTTTATAATAAATATTTCGCTAAAAAAAAATTATTAAATTGGTTTCACTGAATAGTAATTTGCAATAATTATAGATAAATATTTTGATCGCTAATATTTTTTTTTTTATATATTTAAAAGATTTAATAAAATCTTAATCGGTTTTTGTTTAGCGATAACAAGCTGAATAAATTAGTTCTTTGCTGTTGTTGTTTTATAGTTTATGAGTTAGTATTAAATTATAAATCTTTATTATTTATTTCGGAAATTTTGACAAAAAATAAAATATTTTAATAAAAAGAGAAACATGTTTTTTTTTGTATTAAATTTATTGTAGGTTTTTGAGGATCTTGAGGTCTTAGTGGGGGATATTTTTTTTCAAAATAATATTTACATATAAATAGTGTGAATTATAAAGTAGTTTTATATTTTTAAATTAAGATAACTTCTAATTTATATCGACTTAAATAAATATTAGTTTTTTTATTAATTATTAGATCTTGAATTATATTTAACAAAAATTTGACAACAAATTTGCGTTCGAAGTCCAATTCAAAATTGTAGAGAAGTTTTACCGTCGATAATTTTTTAGATTATTCTATATTTTTATACCTGGCCTTATTCATTACGAAACTATTATATGATAAATTATTCGGTTTCGCGAAAAATCGCAGTGTAAATTAAAACCACCAAATTCACGAACTAACGTCGCGCGACACAATTCGTTTGGTTTGGAATGAAAAACTGACATATACGACATACGAGTAAACGCCACGCGAAAAAATGACAGAAATAACGAACTAACATCGTGCAACATTAATTCGTTTTGAAAACATAAACGAATAAAAATGAACGAATTGGTGGGTCACTTGCCTCCCACTATAAAGAAAAACAATAATAAAAAAACGCTAGCCATAACTTTTCAGAAAACCAAAATGGACCACTTTATAATACTATTTACTGTCTGACGCTTGTTTAAATCTTGTTTAAGCTTATTGAGTTAAAGCAGAGGAAGTTCCAGCATAATTTTTGGTTGTCAGCTTTTGAAGAAACATTTATTCTGACAGCCATCAATTAGAAATTTTAATTTTGAACAAATCTTGCTGGCGCCTAAGACTCATATTCCGGTACTTATCCATCTAAAAGATTCCTTTCATCTAAAAGGAAACTAAACTTTCATAATATTTATTTTTACGTCCTGTATTTATTTAGTATCAACATTCTTAAAATTTGCTTATTTCGTAGTATACTTAGCATTAATTAAAAGTCACTAAAAGTAAAAATTAGGTCACTTTATTGTCGCTTTTTTATTCGAACTAAACCATTTTTAATAAATTTTAATTTTTTTAGATCTCTTATACTTAATACCAAAAATTCCCTTCAAACAAAAAACAACTAAAATTCTATGAATATTTAAAATATAAGCCTTCAAAATGAAATTTCAAAAAACACGACGATGGCAAATTAACATAAAATTCTCAAATGATATTATGTATATAAGTATGTATATATGAATATATGTATATAATATATATACATATTAAATTTAAATTAACTACTAATATTCAAAAAGTGATTTTTTCCCCAAAAATTAAAAAAATCCATTATTTTTATTTGCATACCTTCAAAAGTGAATATTAAAAAGTTGACTGTGTTTTAAATACGTGAAATTAATTTTCAAAATAATCTCCCAAGACCGGAAATTCCTTTTGCACTCAGAGCTCCAGCAGCCAAAAAAAAAAAGTAGGTACTCTACTTAATCCATTTGTACAAAAATATAAAAATGCAAATTATATTTTTTAAAAAATGACTTTCAAATAAAAAAAACAATAATGAATAAAATAAAAAAATAATTTTATAATTTTCTTGCATTGCACGTATAGTAGCTTCCAAAAAAACTAACAAAAACAACAACCAAAATTTCTTCTTCATCATTAAACATTTTAAGTGGTTGCCCCCTTGTTACATTCAAATAAAAATGATGATTTCTTGAAAACGTTTTTGAACATATTTAAATATGTATATACCTTCAAAAATAAATGAATTAATTACTTTTTAATATCATTAGGCTACACTGAATTTACATTACTACAATTCATATTATCAACATTGGTTTTTTTTTATTGGTTGTTGTTGTTAGGGTGTCCCTGCAATAGAATAATAAATTAATTTTTAAATTAACCAAAAAAGGAAGTTAAATTTAAATATACTTATACTACTCGTATTGATTCTAATTAATTAACGATAGTGTGTTAATCATAGGTTTCTTAATTACTGATTAATATATAAAGAGGCATTAATTTTACGTTCAAATACATAAAACAAAATTTGTGCTAATCGCTAGATTAAAAATAAATCAGAAATTTGTTGTTTCTTGAAACCGAGACCTTATTACTATTTGCTTTTGCTTTTAAATAAAGGGTGTTCAAAATTGACGTATCATTTTAATTTTAATAAAAAAAGACTTTTTTTTTTAAATATTAAATATATTTTTATTTTAATTTATTACAAATAGGTTCCGGTTAATAATGAAAAATTATGTCGGCCAAGTGCCCCCCCCCCCTACTGGCTCGGCAGGCTCCCAATCTTTTACCAAAATTCTGAATCACGTTGTTGAAAAAACTGTTGTCAATGGTTGAAATCTGCTCGATAATGTTGTTTTTAAGCTCTTGAATTGTTGTGGGATTATTGCTGTACACTTTCGATTTCAGAAAACCCTACAAAAAAAAATCCAACGGTGTCAAATCACACGATCTTGGTGGCCAATTCACTCCTCCTCTACGAGAAATAATTGAAACCACATATTCTCTACGTCCAAATCATCAATTTCCCGCCACAAAAAGCTTCGGATCATCTCCCTGTAGCGATTTGCATTGACCATAATCGCATTTCCATTTGCGTTTTCAAAAAAATATGGTCCGATGATTCCTGCTGACCACAAACCACACCAAACCGTAACTTTTTGTGGATGTAATGGTTGCTCTAAGATAACCCTTGGATTCTCTTCACCCCAAATGCGGCAATTTTGTTTATTGACGTAGCCATTGAGCTGGAAATGAGCTTCGTCGGTGAAGATTATTTTGTTAAAAAAATTCTCATTTTCTTCTTGTTTTTCGAAAAAATGTTTTTATAACAAAAACACGTTGTTCCTTCGTGTAGCGTTCCATATTAACTAACCGGAATGTATTTAGAATATACCTGAAGAACCCTCGTATAATAATTCCTGGTAGAAAAAAAATGATACCTCAATTTTGAACACCCTTTATTTTACAACCAGCTAACAAATTTGTATCTAAATCTAAAATATACTTGGTGATTTTGGATTCTTGATAAAGTTACACATTTAAATATATTCTAAGTCCAACTAGTAGTAAGCTAACAATAATTTAAATAAGTATTGAAAGCAGTTTATAAAGTAACGTTTTGGCTTTACAATACTTGTACTGTTTACCCGGCGGGTTTATTATCAGGATACTATAAAAAAGGATGCTGTTATGTAAATTATAAAAATGATAATTCTATTACATGAACCTTTGATATACATATCTATATCATAGTGAAAGTGTTAAGATTCAAATATACTTCTAAAAGTATTTATATAATCTGTAAATTTCATTATTCAATCATAATTTGTAAGAATAATCGAATTAATTTTTTACAAGTTTTACACTGTCAACGACATCAACTAAGAATTAAAATGTTGTATGTCGTCAATTTTAATAAAATTAGATTTTGATATAATTAGCTTTTTTTTTTTGGTTTTCTGTTATACTTATGTATTTAGAAAAATACGATAATCTCAAGAGTTTTCATTAAATTTAGGTAAAATATTAAGGTTGCATGAATCATTTTGAGAGCTGCAATAAAATAAATAATAAATACTGTACCTTAAAATAAAATGCCGAACGTACAACCTGGGAACTCCTCAACAAAAAATTCTTTTTCATAACTTTCTGTATTATATATTTTCATAATTTGAATTATATTTGCGTTATTTGTAGAGTACTAGTATATTATCATTCAGAAATAAAAAAAAATCGATATTTATTTAAGTATATATCGATATATATACTTGAATTTTCAGTATATATATAGTAAAAGATTTACAAGATTGAATGTTTTACATTCAATAATTTATTGAATAATTTATTCTTTATTTTAAGATTTCCAAAATTGTATATGTAAATATATTTCATAAAATTTTTTTTTTTTCGGTATTTCAATAAAAAATTATTTCGATACTATTATTTTATATTAGTCTTAAACATATTACATATAATAATTATATTAAGTATATTTTATTTATACATTTGATAAACGAAAAATTCAAAACGTAAATTAGCTCTCCTGTTAAATCAACATTAATCAACATAGAACCTTGTAATCCTCAGCTGATAAATTGAGAATTAAATTTAACGAAATATTTCATTAAATGAAACTAAAAAAATGAAACAACTACAGAAAATGATATTTCTTATTCTTAGTATTAAACTAGATAAGAAATACGTGAGCTATTCAAAATCAATTATCTATTGTTAGTGGTATTCCACCTGAAAGTTTATTATTCGAGAAACCCAATTATTGGAAAAGCTACCTCGTGTCATATTTGGCATCTCTAATCTCTATATTTCCATAAAATAATTTTTGTGGAGGCAAATATGATGTGGTAGTAATTTTATTACAATTAAATTAGAACTCTCACACACATAATTCGGTAACAAACGGTAACATATTCTTGTTACAGATTCGCGGCCGCGGAGTATTGGGTACAAATTTAAAGCCATAATTTTGGAATTTCACTGTTAGAAAATGTTTCTTTATCAATGTGGAGGCAAATGTGATGTGGAAAGATTTATATTATTTTATAAATAGAGAAAATTCACGAAACCTTAAAACTTTTTATAGAACCCAAAGATTTCACGGTAAACAGGTGGAAGAACACTGTATATCTAAAATAATCAAAAACATTTTTTAATGTGTAATCGCTTTTCTTCAAATTGTCAATTTACACGGTTTTTTTTTTTGCAAAAATTTACATTAAAGATTCCATACAAATTTTTCCTGTATGCAAGATTTTTGTTTGTATGATGAATTAGGCACTTGTCATGCAAATTGGATCGTGATAATTTCCTGAATAGAAAAACTAAATATAAAAAAAATATTTATTTAAATTAAAATAAAAAAAGAGAATTGTAAAATAATTAATAAAATGTGTAAAAGATTTTATTCCAAAATGATAAGATACAAATAAAAATTATCATATTTTTTTTTTAAAATGAGGAAGATTTAATTTAATATTTAATAGATAATTAATCAATGAAGATTAATTAATTTGTTGGGTGGATTTATTGTGATATTGAATTTCTTGACATAATAATTATTATATTTTTATTACTATTATTATTAATTATTAATTTAATTATAAATATAGATAGTTTTTATATTTAATTTAATTTTCATTTTAGAATTTTTTTATTAACTTATTACAATGCCAACCACTTTAATGTAAAATAATATTTTGAATATTTTATTTTTTGAATTAATTTATATATTCAATATTTTTTAAAGTATCAATAAATTGTGGACATTTTTATTTTAATGAATATAATCGATTAAATGGAGGTTACTTTTATAGATGTATACCAACCAGTCCGTGTAACATCCCGAATTCGAAAAAAATAATTAATTTCATCAAGGATTAAGAAATATAAATTAATATGAAAATTTGTAAAATAATTGAATTTCTATTTCATTGGAAATTGAAAGTGTAATAAATTTGAAATATAGCTTCACCGCTGACAAAAGACGCTATAGCAATGATTAAGTAACTGAAGTGCTAATGACAAACATGGCAGCAATTTATTTGATAGACGGGCACGGACAACCAATAAAGTATAAAGGACTTATGGAATAATATCAACTACTAGAGACTATTAATTTCCGATTGCCATTACTTTACATTAGCGTTGGATATTCTAAAAAGTTTAGCATATTCCACTTAAAACTTAGAAAGAACTGAAAATTCGGTAATTTAAAATGGTATGATGACGTATAATATGTATACTTAAATGTTACGATAAAGGTTAACACATCAGCAATGAAAATTAGTCTAAAATCATTAGCCTGAAATAAAATTTAAAGAATCGGCATCCGTAGCATATAAACTCTCAAGGATTCGAGAGATATCAGTTTCGAATGGCGTAACTTTTTTAGTTTCTAATCCATTTATTTCTCTATAAAAATCGTACAAAGTTAAACCTTGCTTAATTTAATTTGTAGATAGTACAGATTACACAAAAGTGTCAAATATCGATTGAAGCATTATTCCGGAACTGTAAGCTTTCCGCAAAACAATCATAATTAAATAATCATGAAAAGCAAATAATTCAGTTTACATTAAAAATATTTGTTCAACTTAAATGCTAAGTAATCAAAAGTTTAATTCCTTATGATAACAGCAGCAGCTTAACAAAAACACTATGAAAAATAATTTCGATTTTTTTTATTATACAAAAAATCAGCTGTTCTTCTTCTTGTTTCACTGGGACTATGATAATAAAATGTAAAATATAAATTTAATTATACCTCAAAGATGATGATAACCTTCTCATCTTTAGAGTTATTTTTTTTTATCATTTTTAGATTAACCGCGGAAAAAAAGAATTTCATTAATCTAATAAATATAATAAAAATTTTCTTAGCTATGGAAGAGTTTTGATTTTATCTCCGAAGCTAATAAATATTATGAAATAACAACACTAAAAAGGAAAAGTTGTAAATTTGTTCTTGAAATAAAATTATTATCTTGGGCGTGCACTAGCGAAACAATATTAATAATCACTAACAACAGAGCACACACTTTTGGTGCGATTACGTCGGTTTTATGTTTGCGTGATAATAGATAATTTTGCGCTGACGCAATTTATAAAATATATATTTATATCAGGGATGGAAACTATGGGAAAAAACATGTTGGTTTGGTTTCCCAAAAAATTCAAAAAGGGTTTTTGGTTCTGGTTTTGGTTTTGATGTTTTATGAAAATGGTTTCGGTTCGATTGTGGTTTCTAGCATATTTAAAAAAACCAGGTTTTCGGTTCATTTTTGGTGATTAAAGCTAAATCTATTTTCTGATAATTTAATGTAAATTAATTTTAATTATTTTAACCTTAGGTGGTGCTATCATCAGAACTGGCAATATAACTAAGAAAGCTGCTACAATACTTTTAATATTGCAAGTAGTTAAAGTTTGAAGTTATTCAGAAGTTGAAGTAGATCTAGTGTGAATTATTAGAAGCACCAACTATTTCATAACAGTTTGTAGTTTTAGTTTCAGTTCCTAAAAATGTTGCTGGTTTGCATGGTTTTTTGGTTCGGTTCGAAACCGGTTTCCATCTCTGATTTATATATAGTGCCTGTAAAAAAAAATTGATGATGTTTAATGATTTTTTAACTTTTTTCAATTATTTATTTTATATTTGTGTTGTGACCTTACCAATCAGATTAAAATTAATGAATATTTTATCGAATTTCTTTCTTTTGCCTGGGTCCTATACAAAATAGATCAATTGATAATTTGATGGAAGAGGAGCTACTGATGCTTATTTTATATTTAGTGTTGTGTAATTTATTTAAGTGCCCGAGAAATTTGTTTTATTCTGATAAGAAATTTCATGAACGAATTTTTTTCTTTTATTATAGGTCAAAAAAAGATTTAGGTTGGTCATTATTTTAAATTATATTCAAAAATATTTTTTTTGTTAAATATTATAATGTTGCAATTATGGCATACATGAGAAAGATTCTGAAATTGATTGGAATTGGAAGACTGTTTAGTTAGTTAAATATGTGGAAGGTCAGTTTTGCAATATAATATTAAGAAATATTATTAACTGGATATACTTAGAAGAAATAATCTTACTAAAAATCAATTTATTTAGATATAAGTATATATTTAACTGTCGATTCACTCAGTAAAGTTCAAAATTGACGTCTTCATATATTTTTGTATGAAAAATCGATTGACTGGACACTTGGGTGCGATTGAAATCAATTCGGAACATATCGAATCGAAGTTGTTTTACGAATTCATAAACTGCAGTGTTAATAGAAATAAATCGTAATTTAAGTTGTAAAAAGCTAAAAAACAATGACTTTAAATTGTTGCTGAAAATACGTTTCCTCTACAAATACAAAATAAGTTGGGAACAATTTGGATATACTATTTCACATTGGAAACAATTTCATACAAATCTGAGTAAATTTGCTTATTTTTATATCTTACTCGAGTGAAATTAAAAAATATTAAATTAATAAGGTATAAATTGTAATTGTAACCGTCTGCTACTAGGGGTTGTTTAGATGCTCTTTGTGGCGTTCAGGAAGTGTTAAGTTGTCTTGGGCTGTTTGCTCTGGCCATCCCTGGATAATGGCATATGCGAAATGTGTGCTTGTTTCTTTTTGCTCGGTTCTTTACAACTACGACAAGACTAGTTATACGGAAACAAATATTCTACAATTCCAAAAGGATTCAACAAAATTTGCATTAAAGTTTAAAGATTATCAGTTTGTTATCCCAGTCAGAATGTTAAAATGTTCACTTCCATTAATTCTTCCTCCCACGGAAATTTGTCAAATCTTTTCAACCGGATATAAATTGTATTTAAACTCATTTGTTATATACATCATCATACAAAATTTTTCATAGCTTACAAATATTTCCGTAAAAAAATCATTTACTCATCATAATTCTTGTCCAGTTTTACAACTTTTTTTTTAGTATATTTTTTATTTATTTGCCACCTTATAGAAAACAAAAAATTTTATTATAATTTGTTTATAAAAATTATTGTCGACTAATTTGTTTTATTTAAATAAAAAAAAAAATTATTAAAAATATCAATAAAAAAAAGAAGAATTTTTTTATTATTAAAATGACGCCAGTTCGACAACTCTAATACTAAAAGGTGCGATATTAAATATGTTAATTTGTATTTTAAATTAAGATAAAAACCAGATATTTTATCATTGAAATATTTTATAAAATATTATTATTATTTTAATTATTATTATTATTGTTATAACAAATTAAATGTTCGAAACATTTATTATGAATTTAAATAAATGTTGATTTCAATGTAATTGCAATATTTTATAATTAAAAAATCGAAAATCGCATCAATCATCGACATTCCTTAAATAATCATTTTTGTGTTTTACATTATTTTAATTATTATTTATAAAATAATGTGTAGAATCATCGATTAATTAATTATATATAAAAATGATCTTTGACCAAAAATCAATTAAATCAATAATTGATGAAACGTAAAAATATTCAAATGAGAATCTAAATATAATTTTTTTTAATATTTTAGCTTGCGGTGGTGGGTGAAAATCTGGAAAGACACTATAAGAACGCCATTTAATATAGTGTGGGATTTTGACCGACTAAAAACAAGTGCTTAGACTTATATTATACTAGTTACTTGATGTTGGAACAAAAATTTCAGTTTTGCCTTAGCAGTTTTTTCTTTCGTTTTATTAAAATTTTAAATTTTTAAGACTCGAAATTAACAGGTGACAGTCGAAGGAAGTGTATCGTTCTTTTCAGAACTGCGCAGCCTAAAGCTAGTGGTAACCTGTTAATTTGTGTGTCTTTTTAAAGCTGATAGTACCTGATGTCATACTTTTTGAACTACTTTAGTTCTAAAACTTAGTTTTTGTTAAATTTTAATGACTTTTGAATTACCAGTTGACGACGTAGCGAAGTAGTAGTGTTATTTTCAGAATTATGAACCCCTGTGTAAATGGTAGCTTTTTAATACAATGTTTAATGTTTCGTTTTCTAATAATTATGTATTAAGTATTATGTAAATCAGTTAGTGTCTAGTCTATTAAAATTGGTTGGTTTTGGTGATGTAAACATCACAGCATAATCTATGGCCGATAGAAAAAATATTATGTGAGAATTTCGACAACTAACTAACTATAATTCACCATGATTAAACTTGTTATATAAAATTATTAGACTTCTACGAAAAGGATGAGTTTCAAATTAACAAAAAAAAAAATAACAAAAATATTATTATAAATGTAACATTAGATTTAATCTAAATTTAAACAAAATTATGTAAATTTAAACTTCCCATCAAAATATGATAAACGAATCACGACAATAAAACAACAAATATATTTCAAGGGAAATTGTTTAAGTTGAAGGAAATCTATAAAAGTTCATTAAATTTTGGAGGTTTTTTAAATGTATAGTAAATAAATAACATAAGACTTTGTAGCAGAAGTCTTATAAAAATATTGAACTCAATAAATAATTTATTGTTTTCTGCAAATATTTTAGTTTTGTTAGTAACAATCTGAAGAAGTAGTGTGATAAAGTAGGAATTATTTAAAAAAAACGTCCTCTGTGACTGTTCTTTGGTGCAAGGAAGTAGAATACGAAGGCTAGAGTGCTAAGCGATACAATTTTAAGGCTGGTAAAATCAATTCAGCCAATGTGAAATCATTCGTACTTCGAGTGATTGTCGTTCTTGTGCGATCTGTTGTTGACCATAGTTAAATTGCACTAATTATATTGAAAATTTACATTAACAAGTAAAAGTAATCTCTTAATTAAAAAAATCAAATTTATCAAATTTATAAGATATTTTAGACATTGACTGAGTTTACATTAATTTACTTTTTTTTTGTATAATAACATTAAAGCTATAAACCTAATTTTACATCGATTTTTTGATATAAATACACCAAAATTTAAACTTGTCGTGATATGAATTTTTAAAAGTTTTAACTAGTCAGGTGGGTCAAGTTGAATCATTATTAAAGAAGCGTTTTTTTTTGTTGAGACCTAAAGGTATATTAACCTTATTTCAATAAATTTTCTGAAATTCTGATTAAAATTCTTAGCAAAATTTTGAAAATATACAATATATTTCAAAAAATTTAATTTTATGAAATTACTATACTTATAATAAATAATAATATTATTCCACTATTACACCAATTACCCCTATGAATGTTAATATAAAATAAATTACTATATACTTCCATGCTTCCATTCTAATAAATTAAAGATTAAAATTCATTAAAGGCGCCACTATCTTCCCTCACTTTTCAATTTATCAAAAATTCAACAATTCAAAATATTTCGCAAAAGATCAAAATATAAAAAATAAATTGAATACATAAAAAGCTAAATAAAAAAAAAAACATATTTTAAATATCATTCATTCAAAAAGCGTGCACGGTTTTTTCTAAATTGGACAGAGGCGCAATTATTGTATTTAAAAATTACACCGCCAAATGTCATTCTGCGCCAACGAAATACATACTTCAAAAAATGCTTACAAACGCGAGAATGTTTACATCAAAATCACATAAACTACAATAGAAGACCGGCCGATAATCTTAATGTCTAACAAAAAATATAAATAAAAAACAGCGTCTTCTTTTGTGTTTTCAACTTTTAGCAGAATTCAGTTTTTTTTAAAAAAAAACTCTTGAAGATCAACTCTGAGTGCAGATAACTCAAGTAGTCTAAAAATAATCAATGGACATTACGAATATACAATGAAAAATGAATTAAAGTCAAATATCTTTATTTTTTATAATGCTCCTGTCTGTAAATTTACGTTGCTTAAATATACAATTTTTCAATTGCACATCCAAATAATATCCCCAGGGAGTTAGTGTACCATCCATCCAATTCAATAGTAAATGCGATTATATTTTATTTACTATACACAGCGACACAGCTCTACATCGATAGAGAGACAGTTTACTTGCAAATTGCAAATTTTTTTTTGTTTCTTCAAACTTTATATACACAGTACGACAGTACTAACAAAAGGATATATTTTTTTTTTGATATTCAATAGAGGCGGTCGGGGTCATATATCTCTATTAAAGAATCAGAAAATGACATTAATGTGACAAGATATTTGTGCGCGCACACAAAAAGTATTAATTTGACAGCATGTGCGCGATTCTAGCGCCATTGAATGTCGCGTGACTAGAGAAAAATGATTATTATAAATTGATTTTTTTTCTTTTTTTAATGAATATCTTTCAAAAGCAAATGAAAATTCTTATTCTAGATTACGTTTTTTGATTGTGTTATTGCTGACATTGACAATTTCAAGTATTAAAGAAAGTTTTATGTCGCGGTAGCATAAAAATATCTTAAAATATAATAAACACAAAAAAAAAAAATAGTTCTTGTTTTTTGTATGATTTGTAACAATGAAAATTATTGTCGTCAATAAAATGTATTTTTACTGGATTTAATTTATTGGTTATATATTTTTGTAGTATGTATGTTTTCGGGATTTAAAATGACATATATTGCAAATATTTTATGCAAAAATTGCAAGTTTTTTTTTGTTATAATGTTTTTGTTTGTTAATCGTGCTTAGTAGACACTGGACAGAGAATTGTAGAATATTATGATAATGTATGTCTACGGTGTGAAATGCACGTTCACATAATTTTTTTAAAAAAACATTGTATTTAATTATGTTTTACAACATGTAAAGAATTTATATGTTGCAGTAATATTATATGAAGTCAGGTGTATTGTTTCATTCAAATATATATTTTGAATATTATTTTATTTAGGTTTTTAGATTAAGAATTTTAAAATAATTGGGCTATAAATGATCAATTATTTTAGTTGGACTGTAATTAAAATATTATTTTTAATCATACGAGGATGGTCACAGCAAACATAATTCTAGTATAACAAAATATCAAATTTCTAAGAATCTTAATTTACTTCTCGTAAGGCCACTGCCGTGGGACTAACGATCTTAGTCTGTTTTTCGTTGTGGCACTGTCGTTGGTCTCAGCCATTTGGTCATTAATATTTTGTTAGCGGCAGTCTAACTAGAATTTCTAGTATAACAAAATATCAAATTTCTAAGAATCTTAATTTACTTCTCGTAAGGCCACTGCCGTGGGACTAACGATCTTAGTCTGTTTTTCGTTGTGGCACTGTCGTTGGTCTCAGCCATTTAGTCATTTCCCCCAATAAGCAGTGCCTAAGTACCCAATAAGAACAAAACGCTTAAATCATTTCTGTTAAAAGAAACAATTTCATATTTTTATGTGTTAGAAAGTGCCTCGCAATCTTATTACGGTGCAGTTTTTACACATATTTTATTCTCTCTAATATTCGTTACCTTATCAATTTTATTTATAACAAGTTATCTAATGGCATTAGAACATCGACTAGCATCAGAACATTGATCAGAACATAAACCTTAAATAATGTTAAATGAAATTCTATCGAAATTAGGCAAGAACTAATTTAGTCCTACATATTATTGCCTCTATTCTAATAGTTACTTCATCAATATTATTATTTATAAGAGTGTCTCAGAACCTTTACTTGCGAAACTGTCATTGCTTGCTATGAAAATCATTATTTTACTGGTCACAGCAATTTCTATATATTTAGTAACTGATATGAGAAATTTTACATTTGGAGAATTTTACATTTGCGTTGATGATTACGATATTGTATCAGTGTATAAGCTCTTCGACACTTTAAGAATATTAACGACTGAATGACTTAATGTATTTTGTTTTGTACTATACTACGTTACTAGATTAAATAAACCAGTAATTTATACAAATTTCTATTGATAAATCGATGAACTAACTTTATGTAAAATGAAAAAAATATATTTACCATAAAATTATATTTAGTAATTAATGAAAATGTCATTGATAATTAAGAATGCCCTGTTTAAATTCCCCCAAATTTAAATTGTGTCTATTACTGAACACCGTAGTATATTAAATTTCAAATTATTATAATTCATAATTTCCACAAATTACTAACCCGGCTTTAAATTACGCCTAATCATTTTTGTATCAATATTTAATTAATCAATAAAGTATAACAAAAAAAAAACTGTTCCTTTTTTGTACAACTCATCATGCCAAACGAACCCTTTTTTTGCCAAAATATACTACAAAAAAAAAACTCTTTCGGTTTTTGTATAAAATTATCTTCCCCTATTTATTTTATTTAATGATTCGCATGATAACAAAAATAAGGACTATCTCAACATTAACAAGGGTTACCGCCTAAACCATCATCATCATCAAAAATCAAATCCATTCAAAAATATTCTAAAAATATATTTGTATATAAATTCATTGAATTAGCCCCATTTATAATTTCTATATTTTCTATCTAGAAAATCTGCTTGATAAACAAACACAAAAAAAAAATTATAATCTTAATCCTTTTTTTTTGTTGCTGTTAATTTATTCCATAACCAACAACAAAAATAACAATCGGCATCCATTACGTCATCTGAAAATCAACCAGGTCATAAGTAAAAAAAAATAGATTATTTATTTTTTAGCTATATTCTACTTCCTGAAAAGAACAAACCTTCAAAAAAAAAATTATTTTTTTTTTTCCCTGTAAATATCAATTTTCTGCCGACCTCCAAAAAAAAAGTACAAAAAAAAAAAAAACACAGAGAACCCATTAAAATATGCCTTCATCATTGAATGATTGAATCCTTTTGTGTATGATTGAAATGGAAACATCAGAGAACCGAAAAATTGAAATAAACCTTAACATAACCTGAAAAAGAACCTTCAAAAAAAATAAAATTGTTTTTTTTTTATGTCATAATTATACTCGAACATGGCAACAACAAAAATAAAATTGTCTTCCTCTTCCTTGCCAAAAGTATAAATTTAATATATAGAAAAGTGGTGGAAGAAAGCTTCATGTTTTTTGCCTTCAATATTCTATATGGATATAAAAAAAATGAAATGCCGGTAGTTAGAGGATGTTATGTCTGTTCGTGTTCTACTTCTTATGTTGCCTCTGTATTACGTTATTGTTGTTGTTGGTTATATGGATCCTTTTATCACGTGCAGATATAAATTATAATAATATCCTTGCTTGGTGTATAAAAATTTTTAGGCTAAAATAAAAAATAATTTAGAGCAGAAATTTCAAATAAAAATTAATATGAAATTTTACTCTCTAAACCTAAACTGTAGTGGTATGATTGCAATTTTATATGATTCAGCAGCAAAATTTAATCTCGTATAAAATGAATTTTAAGATTTTCTTTTTGTTGTGTGGGTTAGTTTGTATATATATGTATGTATTATAAATTGTGTTTTTTAAGGATATAAATTCACAATTTTCTGTTTTTTTTTTTTTGTTTCTTGGCAATATAATTTAGATTTTTACCTTGAATTTATATTTTGCAGTAAAGTTTATGTGTTTTTAAGGAAATTGTAATATGGAAAAAGGTTTTCTTTTTTTCTTTTTTTGGGGGGGATGGTGGTTAGATAAGAGAGTTTTTTCAGTTATATTGGATTTTTATTTTTTACTTTAGTATATAAATTTAAAAGATTTATAGGGCAGAAAGAAAAAATTCTTTAAAATTTTTCCTTTAACTTTTTGGATTGGTTTTTTTCGAAACTGGTTACAGTAAATTTAAGATTTTGTGCTACAGATTTAATTTTCAATATTTAAGTTTCTTTCTATATAGATATAAGAAACTGAAGGTAAATAAATCGTCTCTAAAAAATCAGTATTTTGTTTGAAATATGGCGAATCAAAATCAGCTGACAGTTTCAAAGTTACTTAATCAATTATATCAGTCTTAACGCAACTGACTCTCAGTTATATAACAAAATTTTATAATATTTTATCTCTTTACAATAACGCCAGGAAAGCAACGCAAAATTTGTTGCACTATTTTTTACAATTTGCTACAAAGAAAGCTTGCAAATCAAAAGATATTGTCAAAATATTTGCATGATAATTATCTTGATTTGAAGTTCACTTACTAGAAACGTTACTGAAATTGTATTGAATATTTTATATATTAAATATAAGTTTTAGCTAGCGCTGATTATTGTCATAGAAGAATAATAAATCATTTAACTTTTCATTAATTTTGACCTAACACTAAGGAAACTGAGCAAATGATCTATGGTAAAACATGAGACATACACTCAAAGCTGCATAAGTTCTTTTAGTAACCTCTTATATTATAATATATTTAAGAGGTTACCAAAGGAAACTTATTTCACAGATTCGCATAATAAAAATATGCTGATATAGATTTAGATAAGAATTTTTTTACTATTACAGTACAGTACAGTACAGCCAGTACAGGAAAGTTCTGAGCTTATTATAATAGTTTCGATATCAACCGACTCTTAACTAAATAAACAAACTTTAAAATAATCTAATCTAATTATGAATATATACTGGTATCAGGAACTCTTTTTACTATTTCTCAATTGAACTATGACTTATATGTACTGCCTTAGAAAATATACAGAGTTCTATTAGATTTTATTTGTTTTAAGAAAAATTCCTATTTCAAATTTCTACAATTCGGTATCCTCTGGCAAGATTATTCCATTGATTATAACTAATTTTTCAATTTACTTGAAATAAACAAAAATTTCACTCTATATATTCAATAACCATTCCGAATATATATTACAAAATACCTTCATTTCCCAACAGTTCAAATCACATAAATTGTATATTTTCTGATGATGACTAAGCCAATAGCCAAATCACATCATCATCACATATTGATTATCAATAAAATAAAGGATATATTTATAATACTCGTACTACTCGTAGTATTATTGTTATATTATATTCTATTCCATTCCAGTTGTAACTTTGAAACTTTGATTAACTTCCGATTGTTAAGAATAGAATCATTTACAGAGAGTGGATGCAGTTAATCAGCAAATGTTGATGTTTTATTTTTAAACATTATTTCTGGCCATTGAATTTTTATAGTAGTATGTACCACAGTTTTCATCAACGTTCGTATAACTATGATATATAAAGGAAGTTTATTATTTGTTATATCATGATATACGAGACATAATTAAAGAGAAAGAAAAAAAATAGAATTTGTATTTTTTGTTGTTGAAACATTGATTTTTTTTGCTTTTGCTTTGCAAATAACATTGATGAATTGATCAGATTGATTTTTTTTTTATTTGTTGGCGTTTTTTTACAATAATTTAATTTGTTTTATTGTTGGGCATTTGGTAAAGTCAGTTTCATTGATTGATTTTTTTGTTTTGTGGTGGTTTTAATTAAGATATATTTATAACAAATTAGTTTAACAAGAAATCTAATTCAAAATATCATATAGTTTACATTGACATAAATATTGACGTTTAAATAGGATTATGTATTAGTATTTACATCAGAGATTTCTTTGGTTTTGGTAAGATAATTTTAGTTTAGGCTCAATTTTATTTTTGAGTATTCAAAGTGAGATACATCGTCAAAGTTTTGTCTTGTTTTAGATTATACATGAATGCTAGTTATATTAGCTTTAATATTCGGAATTAGGCTCTATGATTCAATTACAGACAATTCCATTTTAAACGATTCACTGTTATGTAACTTGTATATTTTCTGATGATGAATAAATAATTCATTTGTAAAATATATTTGGAAATGATGAGAAATTGATGATTCTGCGTAATGTAATGATATATGAAATATGAGATAATTAGCTAGCTAGAGCCTAATTTATAACACACACAAGACACATTTATTAAAAAGTTAATAAATGTTAAGTAACATAAAAGTTATAAAAAATGAAATGGCAATGAAATATTTACAAGATGCGTACGAATATTACGAATTCCGTAAGAATGTTTTAAAATAACATTAACTTTTGTTTCAGTTTTGTACTTGTAAAGTGAAACTTTTGAAGTGTCTTTCTTGGTTTTTGTTAGACACGCAGAAGTTAAAGAAAGTGAAGAAGTGTAACGTGTAAGAATGTTAAGAAATGTTCATAGGGTTTTATAACAGACGTTAAGAATTGAAACATAATGATCTGTAAAATAAAAAAACTAAAGTAAAATAACATTTATTTATCCTATGAATATTTCTTAACATTCTTACACTTCTTAACTTTCTTTAACTTCTGCGTATCTTGCTTGTTTGCGCGTGTTACAAATTAAGCTTAAGAACATTTTTATTTAAAATTTATGGTATATTTTATTTTCAAACCGTTTCAAAATTCCTAACATCGAAACTAAATTAAACAAGGATAAAATTTCTGTATTCACATATCTAAATGAAAATATTTTAAATTAAATATCTACAAAATTAATGAAAATTTCTTATATTTCATATTTTCACTCCACTCTTCACCTTCACAAAAACTTTTTTTTTTTTTGTATTTTGTTCAACTCACCTCCATTTAGCCTGGTTAACACCTGTGCACAAATTTTCATTTAAATATTTATCTAACAGATATTTTTTATGTTCTGCATAAAAAAAATTTGTATTCATATTTACATTTTTTTTTTGTTATTACAATTATTTTCTATAAGATCTAAGAGATTTTATAATATTATTATCCCATGTTTGTTTTAAAAGTTAAATCTTGTATGAATTAGAAATATTTTTTTAATGTTATAAAAATGAGTTTTTATAGAATTTGCGTTAGAATTTTTTGTTCAGATATTGGAGTTAAAGAATGTCATAAATGACTTGTCAACAAGACAATTTTCATTTTTATTATAATAATATAAAAGAAAAACATAACTATATAAATAAATTTTGTGAAAATTAGTAAAGGAGAAGATGATACAAAATTTAAAAAAAAAAATTGTATGTAACTTTGTGATTTTAAGGAGCTCGAGCTGTGTATGTTTTTAGACGGAAAAATATGATTTTATGATCAGTTTTTATGACACTATAATGTACTTAAAAAGTACATGTAAAATAAAAATTTGTAAATTCTTAAGTATAACATTTTTATGTATTATTTAAAAAGTTTATTTCACAGTTTATATTACCAGATATGAGAAGTTGTTTAGAAGTTTTATATAATACTTAAATTAGACATTTAAGTTATAGTTTAAGATAAGAAAAATTGAATACATTAAAATATAATTTTCTTGTTTGTTAAATGTAATTTATGATAATGGTAATATTATTTTTTTTATTAGTAAATAGATAATAAAATGTACAATATTTTTTTCATTTTTTGTGGGTCAATTAAATTCTTCAATTTAAAACAGAATTGATAATTGAATTTTCAGCTATATTGGATGTTTTAAACTAGATAAATTAATCGGGAATTTATAAAAACTAAAATGAAATATTACTGAAACTATACGCAGGACATAGGAAAGTTGAATTAAAAACTTACTACTTAAGAATGTTTGCTTGATGGAACGTTTGCTTGATCGAATATATCTCCAATTTAAGTGTCGGATTGAAATTTCGTTGCGAAACCAAACAATTGGAAATTAATGTTTCAACACTACATAGGAGAATAGATATTATATTGCTTTACATAGTTAAAATGCGTGGTTTATAGTTTCAATCCGATGCCTACATTAGTGTAATATGGTATCATAAATATCACAATGTTGACGAGCGATTATTATGCATATTAAGTACCAAAACATTCTTTGGATCTTGTTATATGAAATTTTTATTTTATTTTCACTATTATAAAAAACAACTTTAAAATAACATCAAATTCTCATTATTTAGTCATCCATATTCCCTTTTTTTAACTCCAACAAAACTGAGAAACCCAAATCCTTAAAATCTGTCTTAATTTTTCGAAATCATTTCAAATGTCACCAAACGTATGCTTTTACATTAATTCTTCTTTACTATATATAATAAAAGATATCTTTAAGATTCTATTTTATTAATAATTCTTTAATAATTACAAATATTAACATAAATAATTAAAACAATTTACATAAATATCTTTTCCTTTCCATTTTCATATTTCCCTTGTGGTATCATAATAATATACATAAGAAATTTTCCCTTTAAAATTCCTTAATTTTAAACTTAAATAACTATTAACATTAAAACTTACTAATATAGTAAACATCAAAAACATAAAAATATTATTCACGACAAATTAGCTTTAATGAAAATCTTGATAAAATAACTTTGAAAAATAAAACTTTCTAGCTTCTTTAAACACCATTAAATACCCACCACAATTTAAAATTTACACTATAAAATAATATAAACTCTCTGTCGTATTGCTATGACTATGGCTACATAAATACACTACTAATACTCCACAGCATACCCTGATGTTGTTTTCTTTTAGCGGATAGTAATCATAGTAATTGCGTGTTCATATCAAATTGACCAATACTTCATAAATTCCTAAGAAGATTTTTTTTTTTTTTGTTAAATATTAAAGATAAGATCTATTTATTAATACATTCCCAGCTTAGAGTACGATGCTGCAACAAGTGCAACAAATTGCAACAAGAAAATCTAGCTTGTTTTAAAGACCCCAAAAAAAATTATTAAACGGATTTTACTTTTTTAATATTTTGTTTGTTTTTGGTATAAATAGTTTTGGATAGTTTAAGAAAACTTTTACGTGCGAGGTTTGCGTTTGCGTAAAATATGAATTTATTACAGAATAGATTTTTTAATTGATGATCATAGCATAAAGTATTACATGATTTTTTTTTTAAAGATATAATACATATAATTTTAATGTGTAATATGATGCTATAGTTTTATGCTTAGACCGTAGATAGTAGACAAAAATGGGCGAGAAAACAATTATGTAATTATCAGAAGTTCTATTAATTTATTGGGGTAGGCGATATACAAATATATTTTATAGAATATAGAAAAAAGTAATTAAATTAAATTATTTATAGTATATTATTTTAGAGTTTAGAATCATGTAGAGATTAATCATGATTAATGTAGTATTGTATAGAGATAAAAAAAAAAAATTTCAGACGATATTTTCAATTGACCTTAAATATATAAATTTTAAAGGTTATAGACTAGATACAATTAATAAAATTTAAATAGGATTTGTAATATTATTATGTGAGAAACAATAAAGACGATATTTAATTGATTTTATAAACACGAACTTGTATAGTTATGATTCTGAAATGCTATGTTCAATTTTATGAAAAATCATTAAAAATTATCTGTTTTTTTTTTATTTAATTAGTTCCTTGAATTCATACGGGAGGTCTTATAATTATATCGAACATATGTTAGATTATATTCCAAGAACTATCGTTAAATAGAAAATTTTTGCGGAAATAAAATGTTGACTCTCTAGCCAAATTAACAATATTTTGACTGTGTAGTATTGATTTCTATATTATTGATGCGGAATTTGCACTGTTGGATAAAGTCAAAAAATTATAATTATGGACATAAACAATTAAAACAATTATTTTTGTAATGCTTATAGTTATAATATAAGTAAAAAAAAAATCTCTGCAATTAATAAACACAGATTATTATACTTGTCGGACGGTTAAGCGATAGTAAAAGCGCTGGCAAAGGCAAGTAACAATTTAAAACTATTCTTGTCATCTGGTCACAACTCGATCGAAAGTAATGAAAAAACTGATGAAAATAGGCATGGAAAGGGGATACGGCTAATACAGAGGGGTATCACAGAACAGTTGATGTAAAATGTTGCCGGGGTCCCATAGACTTCCCTAGAATGATAGAAAAACAAGGAAATTCTTAAAATTGAAAAAAAGTTATACATTCAAATTATTTACTAGAGTTGCAGAAATCATCCGGCATAGGTTAAGAATAACCACATCCTCAACATGCAGAGGTTGTAAGAAGGAAGAAGAGTCAGCGGCACAGCTTCTGTGCTACTGTTCTTGGGTTCAAGGTTCTGAAATTTAGTAAATATCTTCCTGCCAGGGTAGGCTGAAACATAATTTCAAAGTTTTGGAAAATTTATTTACTTTGTTTTGTTTATTTGATCATATTCACTGACATACAAAATTACTAATATACATTACATATACACTGCAGACGTTACTATGTATTATACAATACAGACGTATTCTTTGAAAAATGGTGAAATTTGTTCTTCTATGAATTACCATCTAAAGTGGGAATTTTGAATGTACCATAGATTCCTTACTAAAAAACGTTCGGAACGTAAAAATATTTGTTTAAATGTTAATTATTATAAATAATAGATTACATAAAATTTACTTAATATTAAATTATTTTTTGCTTTACTTGTTTCAGGTTACCACAGCTTACGGTCTATGCCAAGATTTTTTACCTCCTGATGGTGAGTACAATTTACAATATTTCATTATAAAACTTAAAATATTTCGTTATATAAATTACAAAAATATCATTGACCTTTTCAACTAAAATACAAGGATATGAACAAGAAAACACGCAATCAATTCATAATTTTTAATATAGTAGAATAAAATCATAGTGGCTAGGCTAGCCGGCTTCAATCTTTATTAATTAAATTTGTATTGTATACAAAAAGTCTCTCTATAGTGTCCTTAAAACAATTACTTTTCCATAATTTAGTATTTACAGTTTTTTTTTTCAATTTACTCCCTGATGGATGATATAGTCCAATTGACCATTATTATTTTTTACGAGACATAATATACGGTGTCATCATCGTCGGTAGCTCTATTATTGATCTTCTTCACGTGATTGAACTGTATGTAAATAAAATAAAAAAAAAACTGATTGTATACATAATAAAATATCATTGAAATATTTTGCTGTTATTATACCATTACCTATGCCAACCTAAAAAAAAAAAAATTAAATTACAGATCAAGTAAAAATGTGTAAAAAATAATTGATGCGAAACCCGCCAAAAGTTAAACTCACATTAAAGTTAAACAACAACTCAGTCGATGTATAAATATAATTTAATTTTTTTTTTTTTGGGTTTCATTAAAATGTATCAATATTTGGCAGACAATACTGACACCTAAACTTTTATTATTAGAGTTGACTTATTATCCGCCAAGCCAAATAAATTGTTACTTAATGGCGGTATGTTTATGAAAAATGGCCTCTAAAAATTATATTTATTTTCTTATTTTTTGATTGCATGAGTTCTTTTGCATATTATTTAAATAAATATTTATAATTTTTATGTTACTACTCTTCAATGTTGTTGGTTTTTTTTTGTTTTGTAAGTAAATTTAACATGCTATTAAAAAATATAGTAGCGAACGTTGAACTAGAAATAAAAAAAAAAAAAATCGATAAAATAATTTTTATGTTATGGAAAATAGAAATTTTGTAATCAAATTTCGGAAATGATAAACAGAAAAAAATGGTAAAATAGGAAACGGAAATATAGTTAAGAAAAAATGTCATTAATACACTTCACAAAATGGTCGATCATTCGAGGAGAAATTCAGAATTTAATAATTCTTTAACATTTTCTTTTACACAAACTTTTAAGAACACTATTACAAAACTAGAACATTTTTTGTACTAGGTTCAGTTGGTCTGTTATTACTTATTTTCAGCCTATATATATCCTAAGCCTAGTCATATCTCAGCTATCTGTAAAAAAAAATGTATTGCTTGATATTATTTTGTATTTTTCACATATTTTTTGTTTTCCTTAAATTCTCTCAGGTCATTTTTGCTGAAGTATATATAAATTTTCCACAATTGTTTCATCACTTTAGATTAAACATTAGAACATTCTCAGGGAGATGAACAAAATATACTTTAATATCCTGTTTGTTTGAATTGTTACTACTTTAGTGAACTATACAGGAAGTAATACTAAATGTTTGTTATCTTTTTTTACAGAATTACAAAAATATATTTAATAGATTGAAAAATTATCTGATGAAATAAGACCATAATTCAGCGATGACCAGTTTTGAGGGATTGCAAAATTACTTGTGCTTTATAGTTAAATTTGTTCCATAATATATTGAATATTATGAAGGGATGTTTAATATCAATTGTAATTATAATTTGCAGCATAACGAATAATTCAATATTGATATGGAAATATTGCTAGCAAATTAAGAATATTTGAAAAATTTACATTCTGGCTATTTTTAATATTCTCTTTAAATAATATATAAATCATTCTAACATTTGAATTGTTAATGTCTATAGTTTCGAATGTCGGTAATTGCTACACAATTGTTGATTTTTTGGCATACTATATATTCGATTTTGTAGCTAGAACCCAACAATTCAGAAAATTTTCAAATTATATTCAAATCTTTTTATTCTTTAGGATTAGATTTAGTGTCTTTCCAATATTTATGTTTATAATCAACAAAATTGTAAATAAATAAATCAAAATTTTCCAAGAAATTTTACATAATTCAAGGATTTTATGAATTTCGAATAGAATATATTATTATTAATTTTCTAATTAATTGAATTGAATTATTTTTGTTTTAATCTATAAAATTTTTATATTCTAATGATGTCATTTAAAAACGTGATTCGAGCATGACATTTCAAAAATAATTAATAATTATATTTTTAAAACAATTGTTTCATAAAAAAAAAAAACACAAATTTTTGGAACAAGAATTTAATTTGTGTTCTATTGATTGGCATAATCAGAAATAAATTAAATTATTATTAAATTTTTTTTTATTTCAATTTCACTTATTATTCAAGTGTATTTTAAAGTTTAATAATAAATAAATAATGACAAGAATATCAATTATTATTAAATTGTTTTTAATTTTTAATTTGTGGTTATCATTAAGCTTGGGCTACAATTTATCGATCAGTTCAGATTTCAGTTTTGAAACTATTCGTACAGTAACCAATCTCAACATGCATAGTTAGCGACTGCAATCGATTAAATTTGTCATTTTGTAGTTTTGTTGTCGTTTTTTTTTACTGGTGTTCATGTAATTTTTAATTTGGTTATTACAAATATAACTATATAAAATCCTCTATATAACGTTATTCTGCCATGTTTTATCATATATTTTGAAACTTTCATTTCTCTTCTAGTTTGGATAAAACTAAAACTTCACCCATCATTCGAAACTTTCGTACAGTATTCCATTCAATCGATTTTCCATATAAAATATATGAAGAATGAAAATGTCAATTTTGAACTTTACTGAACAAATCGATACTAAACCGATATATACATTGTAGTGTAAGCTTTAGACGGAGGCTCTTTAAAAGTTTTGATTATTATATTATATTTTGTTTTTTTATTCGTTCTGGTTTTAAATAAATTATTTAGATATTTAACTATATTAGAATTAGAAATAAATTTTAGTAAATCAAAATTTTTGGAATTTTTAGTTAGATAACCGTGAAATTGTCATTGATTTTTTTTAGGTTATTATGTAATATAAAATACGTAGAAATTTTTTATTTAATACACTTAATAAAATTTTGATATTTTTTTATATTAAAAAGGAAAGTTTTGTTACGAATTTTTTGTGTATATTACTGTGAAGTGAGCTTTGGTAAAAAATTTCTCAAGAGCTACAATTATTATAAATACATAATTAAAAGTACAATAATAAATAATTTTGAAATGTTTAAGGATTTGCAGTTAAAAATTATTTAAATGTTTTAAAATCCTTACAAGCTGACTTACAATTTGCAATGCAAAACTATAGTATTAAGACAAATTTATAGTTAACGTTAAACAAAGTCAGTGTTGCAAATACTAACCAATCACTAATTTTTATTAACTTTTGCAGTAGTACAAAATGTATTAAGGTTTAGCCGATCGCTTATCTAAATTTACAGGTACTATTGTAACTGCAAACCAACGCTCTTTCAAAGATAAAAAAAATTGTAGAATCCTCACTTTTGGATCCTTGTTACTTTATAAGCTACAGTCTACAGAGCACTTAATCCTTATAAGTTATAAGTTTTTCAATATTTTTCTAATAAATGTTCGTGCTTAAAAGTATTAAGAAGAAGAAAAGTCTTCGGATTAGAAATTGACCTTTTCCATTTTTTTTTGTTGTTCTGAGAATATGTGGTCTATTTGTAATAAAACTTATAATTATCACATATTTCTATAAGTAATAATTATAAATTTTTGAATGAAGGACAAAAAATAAATGTGTAAAATATTAAAAATATAAATTACTAAGTGTACAAAATTGTTATGTCGTGTAGTGTCACCATAAAATCAATTCTATTGATTTTAAAAAAGGAGTGATAATTATTATAAATAATGTTTTCCTTATAAACTTATCATAATTTATTTATAAAGTTTATAGTTAAATTACAAAAATTTTCATGACCTAATACAAGCACTTAGCATACCATTTTTAGTCACATTTTTTATCTGTAATTATTATATACAATATAAAAATAATTATATTAAGGAATTTTTTGTAAAATTATTATATAGTCAACATTTATTATATTACAAAAAAAAAAAGATAATTATTATTTGTAATTATTTAATAATACGATATAAAACAAATTTTATCGGAAATTAATTTAAAAAACTTTGTAAATTTCATGAAAATTTTAATAATTTATTTATCACGCAATTTGATTTTTTATGGTTACAATATTAATTGTTTATAATGTAATTAAAATTCTGTAATTTAATATTATATTTAATAAAAAAAACTATTAAACTATAGTAGTATATGAAAATATATTAAGAAAATCCGGGATGAGAAAATTATGCTATTATAATTCGAGAACTAAAGATTAGGTGGATTAAGGTTAGAAATTATATCTGGTATTAACAGAAACAGCATTGTGTCCGCTAGTTTATCTATTATTGCTTATTAACGTCAAACCAACGCTAAATATACATCAGAACAAATACTCTGACTAAAATTATTTGAAAGAATTAAAATTTCCCCGGATTAGAGGTTGACTCGAGTCTATCCAATCTCAATGCATCTTATAATACCCAATTTGTGCATTTTATAGGTAATAGACCCAGTTATCTTGGTGTAGTAAAATTTGTTCTTTTCATTTATTTTGGAGTTGAAGTAATTTCTCAGACCAATTTGTATTTTAAGTATGTTTTTAGGTAACTTTAATTCTCACAGGCTCTAAATATTTTAATTAAAGTTAGAAATAACGTATGTAATAACAGCTGATAAACTAGTAGTATTCTGCTAAACAGATTTTCTGTAAAAAAAGGTACATGTTTGTCTTACCATCAAGAATGTATTTTATATAATTCGGGACCCACTGAATTACCGATCTAAAATTTCACAAACTAGATTCAAAATAGCTTTATAGAGGTTTAATTTGTTAATTGCTTTCATGGTCCTGAATTCGTAAAAGCATAAAAGAAAGGTAAATGTCTACTGTAATTTCTCTTACAGTAAATATCTACTGTCCAGTATTTGAAGACGTTTTAGCAATATCAACAAATGGTTTTATTATTTAAAATTTTTAACACGTTGAGTAAATGTGAATTATCTTGGATATATACCTCCACTAAATGACAAGAAGGTTATTTGGTGAACAATTCCTTTAAAAAATACAATTCGTATTTTATTGTCAACACACTCTTAATAATGTCATTATAACGTCAATTTGACTGAAAGCGTTGAACAACTGAACTAAAACACGCTTTTCCATGATATAACAAATTTAATAGTAGAATTTCAAAATTAATTTTCTTATTTAATTTAAATATTTCTTTCCAGTATTTTTTTTTATTTAATTATTCTTTGAACTCGACATTTTTGTCTGGGTTGAATTCAATTTACAAATTAATGTTGATTCCGCAATTAATCATCAATTAACCAGACAAGTTGATTTTTTCCGATTCAAAAATATATTAATTTATATAAATTATGTAAACATTTAATGGCGATTTCATTATTTTTGTTGTTGTTAATGTTGATTATAAATATTAAGAGAAAAGATAAGAGCTATTTTCTCTGTAATGTCAAATAAATAACCATATGGCTTTATGGTGTTGATATGGTACAATTTAGAGTGCATTAAATTTTATGATTTTTGATAATCAAAAAAAGAAACACACAAAAAAAAACTGTTTGACATGAACTTAAAAATACAGATTTTTAAGTGATTTACATGGCATTGACAAAACCGATTAATGATCTTTTGGACCTATTGAAATATAGAGTGTGATAATATGAATTAGTGATAATTTTTTGTTTTTGGAAATTTTAATGATTTTTATTTTAGTGTTTTAATGTCACTTACAAGGATATTGGGTGTGTTTTTATTATTGAACAGGTTGACTGAATGTAAACAGCTTTTGACAGGCATATATATAGGTTTTGACAGTACAAGGGCTTTAGGGGATTTTTGAAAGATCAAAGAAGGCGTTAAATTGTTTGTAAATTGTTGGGGTATATCCACTTTTATATTGAGACACAATTCTAAAAAAAATGTATAATAATTGATGGTAAAAGTTAAATAGGCTAAAGCCTAAAGCCAACACTTAGAAAGGTAATGGAATAATAATTGTGGTTAATAAAATTGAGCTATATTTAAATGAAATTTTATAAAATTTTAAAATGACTTAAAAGAAAATTGGATATCTTGCTTATAAGGCTTTTTTACTCGTTGATTGACAGGCGCGTATATAAGTTTTCACAGTGGAAGGCTTTAGAAGATTTTCGGTTAATCAAAGATATCGGAAAATTGTTTGTAGTCACATATTCGAAAATCTTTTTAAACCTTGACATTTAATCGAAATATTAATTTATTTTACAAATTTAATGATTGCACAGAATTTGAGGTAAAAAGAAAAATAGCCTTAAACCTAAAGCTTAGCGCTTAGCAAACTAAAGTAATGATGATTTTGTTAAATATAGAATTGATCTTTATTTAATTGATATTTAATTGATGTACTCATTAAGACGAAATTATTTGGCTGTGATCTTATAGAATTATTCTTTTAAATATAATTGATTATTCTATCGCTTTTATTATTAACTACTAAACTTTGTTATTTTCAAGTTTTTAATAAATAATTTATATTATTTATCAAGTAATAAATTTAACTTTATTTACGATTCCATTAAATCAATAATATATTTCGATATTATTATTAAATTTTCAATCATACCAAGATTCCAACTGTGTAATCTTTAGAAATTAGAATAATTATTAAAAAAATTCTCTAAGAAAGTCATTAGAAAATTTATGTTTAACATATAATTTCATAAAGTTTTCTATATAGAATTTATGTTTATTATCATATCATCACTAAATTTGATGCTTTTAGGAAATTTTATTACTAAATGACATGGAAAATTTGTATTTTTATTGTTTTTAAAAAGATTATTTTCCTCATATTTTTATTGATATCATTTTATGCATTTTAAAAATATATTTTTTTCTTTTTTTATTATAATTAAGAGTTTTAGACAAAATTATCATGCTAATTGATTTTTATGGTCAAATAGAAAGGAAGTGATAAAAAGGTGTCGTAATTATATATATTTAAAAAATTCATGACCCCATGGAGACATAAATTCATTAATTTTGTCGAAATAGTGAAATAGTTATATATATACTAATTAAGAAATAAAGGATTGGTATTTAATGGTTTTAGGATGTATTTAATTAGAATTTATTAGTTTGAATAATGTTGAATGAAATATTTTTTAAAAAAAGAAAAATATTTACAAATATCCATCTAAAATATTTCACTTATGTAATCAATATAAGTATGAGCTAATTATTAGATAATTTAGATCAAATATTTCTAATGCTAATAAACTCATCGACATTATATTACACTTTGAATGTCAAGTTCATTTGTGCAATGATGATTTTATCTTTGATTCTTTACCTAATTTAGTTAAATGTATAAATTTATCAAAAAAATTAAATACACATGGCTGTCAGTAAGTACTTTAAAAATAATCATGTTTTTTTTATGTATAAAATACACACTTAAAAATCAATGACACTTCACCAAACTTTGCTGATTTTGAAGAATATTATTTTTTTTTCGCTAATTTTGACATCATAAATAATTATTTATTTAGCATGTTTTCAAATAATTTTTAGAGTAATTGTTTAGTTTATTATCGTACGGAGGTTAAATTGTAAATCAACAAACATAAATTATATATGTAATTACTAAAATTGACAGATAGTTTATGTTATGTCGCTAAATTTCAGTTGTGAATATGATTTTGATCCAGAAAAGGTTATAAATATAATTAGAATTAATAAATGTATATTAACAATTTCAGATAGGGACACAGTCACACATTCGAGACCGTTTAAATTTGAGAACAATTCGATTTTTATGTATCCATTTTCATTTTCCATACAATATTTAATTGTGAAACTATTTCCTGATAACAAATATTCAATATTCATAGAAAATGTCACGAAACCGCTAGCATTGAGACCTTATGCTTCCAAATGTAGTGAATTATATTGAATAAGTTATACTGTAAGCCGCAAAAGTTGAATTGATATATTTTACAATGTCGATACGGCATAAAGTTATTTAGACTATTTCCAGTATTAGAATACTTCCAAATTTCAATTAGTCCATAAATTCAATAAATTTAATAAAATCTTAATGATTTATAAATCTTTTCATATAATTTTTTAATGGTTGACAGATAAACCTGTCAAAAATTAAAAATTCAAGTACTTTATATACTCTTCAATGTACCATAAAAGTTTTAAAGAATTAAAAAAATTTAAAACAAAAAAAAAATTATTTAAAAATCTTTTTATGCAAATATTAATTTAATAAATAATTCATTTTGAAAACCAAGCATAAAATCAAAAAAAAAAAAATGTATAAAATTTGTCCCATTTTATAAATAAATTTTTTGCCATTATAGATAAAATTTTGACCCAAAAAAAAACTTGAAATTAATAAATTATATTAATATAGAAAAAGATTTATGGTATCATTTAGAAAATTCAATGAATAAATTAAACTTTTTATTCTATTCTTTCTAAGTTTTTTTTTTCTGTCTTCATATTCCATTCTAATCAATTTTTTTAAATCTAAAGTCTAAGGAATGAAAAAAATTGAAATATAATGGCAAAAACATACAATCTACAAAAATATATCTTCAAAATTCCCACCTACAATAATTCTTAAAACGAATTTATAAATTCCATTAAATACACGTAAATATAATAAGAAAAATCAATTTCAATAAATGAAATGCAACTGAAAATTAATTATTTAGAACATCATTAAATGACACCATAAAAAATTGCTTTGTAATCAAATGAAGAAAAACAGTATAAATCGAAGTTTCATGAGTGGCACCTAAGATAAATCTTTAAAAATATCTTAAAAATAAAATATAAAACTTTAATTCTATTATGTTCACATTATCCATAAATTCTTGTTTCTGAACAAAAATCTATATTGGAAAATACGTACTAAGAAATACTGGGAAAATTCTATTAAATTCACATTGTTTGTCAGTTTTCCTTAATTATAAGTGGTCGTGTTTTCCAAATTTTAGAAACTCCAAAAAAATTTATGTTTTCGTAACATACAAATTTGACTGAACCATCAAATAACCTTTAACTTCAAGGTTTTCCCGCAGCTCACTTTAGAAACTAATCATTTCCCAATTTAAGCCCAATAAACTTCAGTTAATATCTTTACTTTAAAGAGAAATTTACCATCGAATTATTCGATTCTTGACTATCTGTAAGTATGAATATTAACCAAATTACACTTTCACCGTACCAAAAATGGGCATTAGCCCATTTTACTTTTGATCTAACTATGTGCACAATTTTTAATTTATTTTCGAAATAAATTCATATTTGGAATGAGTGAGTAGTACAAAGAATTTGAAGACATGAATACAAGGACCACAAAAACCTGTCATTGGGAACCAGTCAAATATTTTTTTTTTTTTGTAATTTAAAAGGCGAGACAAATCATCTGCACTTCTCAGTGCACATACAATCCGCCGTCGCTTCAGTTCGCCACTCTGTCATAATATTTAAAATCTGAATATTACATTTCAAACCAAAACTATAAGTTATCAAAAACTGCTATTAAGACCTGCTACACTGTCGTAATGATTAATTAATGAATGAATGGTTCTTTAAACAAACTCCGTATAGTAATCCATAAGAAAATCATACATTTTTAAATAATTTCACCTGAATTACTGTCGTCGAATTTATAAATGTTTTTGTTGATGTATAAATTTCCCCTGTTTTGTGGAAAAAGTAAGAAGAAAAATTCAAGAATTAATAAAAATTAATGTGTTTTTATATACTTTTGCTTATATGTAGACTTTTAAAATGGATAACTAAATATTTGCTCATCTAATGTCTTCATAAATAGTTTTAATTGATTTTTGCGTTGTCTATAAGTTGATTGCGTTCCGGTTTTTTTTTAGTTTAGTTTTATTCTTCTTACAACTTTGTTATTTTATTGATATTTTACCGATAGGATTTCTGTCGTTTTGGGATATTCTGTGAAAATTTAATAAAATTAATTAATTAGTAAGGATGTATATATAATTTTATATACTAAACTGTAAAAATTATAAGTAATTGTCGAATGATGACTACATGTAAAAGATTTACAGCACAAAAATTACGTACAGAAATTATTTGCGGTATGGTTTGTACGGAAAATGGCCATATCCCATCACACGAATATAATTTGTATGTTTCGCTGTATATTTTAGTCCATTTTATCTTTATATGAAATCGACTCACATACCACCTTCTTAATGAACTTAATTATAGATCACCGGGCCACATTGTCTGTAATTAATCAAGTTATTTGGTAAGTAGCATTTTAATTTATGTTGTCTTCTATATTACATACACTAAAACTAAAGGACTGTGTAAAGGACGATTTTCTAATGATTCTTTGTCTTCTTCGCAATCTCACCATAGTAAGACCGACGTCTATGTTACACCGACATTTTAATATTTCTTACTTAAATTATAGATCTATAATTATAGTATCACATCACATTCCAGAAAATATAACCTAATAAAACCTACTAAAAGGCGATTCGCCGATACTGCATTTAAATTTTTGAATAAGTTTGGGAAAGCTCATAAAATTGCATTTTGCACATAATACGAGGATAAGAAAATTATTTAATATGTTCAAGTTAAAGCTCGTTTTTCAGTAATGTTTTAGTAACCAATAAGAAGCTTTTAATATTACTATGAGCAGAGATTTTGTCTGTTTAACAGTTTATTATATAGATTCACTAGCTTGTTCCAATTATAATATTTCTTCACTATAAAGAAACTTATGGTTCGGAATCCTTATAAAATCTAATAGGTCGTCAAATTGCTATAAAATGTCACGAAATCGCTTTGGGAGGCCAATGCTCGATTTGGGCTATATAACGCCATTGCAAAGAAATCCATTTAAAAGCAATTTCTGGTAAGAAATTCTAAAAGTAATTTGATTTATTTCTCATTTTTTAGACTATTAATTCGTCCAAAAAATCCCTAAATTAATTATAAAAAGATTAAAGATAAAAACATTGTCCAAGTTTCTCTAAAAAAATTGTTTTTTTTTTTCTGACAGTTGTTACACGCAAATGGAAGTTGAAAGCCCTCAAAATCACAACAACAACAAAAATTTATTGAAAACATTTTTATTTTTTACTCCAACTTTTATTTACACCTTTTGTTTTTATTTGTTTATAAATTTTTGTTTGCACTACAAAAAGTCACAGACACTGATTTTTTTTGTTTGTAATTTGCACAGACAGTGCGAAGAGGTAAGTCTTAAATTCACAGAAATAAATTCTATTTATCTATCTAGAATACTAGATTTATGTAATATCTAAAGCAAATTTTGTTGGTGCCTTGAATCTGTTTTGGAAAGTTTTCCATTTCCTCCGGATATAATAATTTTTGTTATTAGTTTGTTTGTTTCATTTTGAAATGTTTATATAGAAATTGAAATTATTAATATCCTTTTTGTTAGGTGCTAACAAAAAGGATAAATAAATCGAGAAATTTTTGGCAAGGTTGAAATATTGTTTTTGTTAATATTAAACGATTTTTAGTATATTTTTGGTATGAAATTAATGAATTTAGCTCTTGGATACGAGAAATTTGTTTTTATTGCATGCAATATAATAATCTGAATCATATAATAATAATATATTGAGATTATATACAAGCAATAATTTAAAAATATTACTAAAATATCTCAATTTAATTTTAAACTACTGTTAGCAATTGAAAGTAAAGTTTTTTTTAACAAAAAAATGTTGTATAGTCATTGCTAAAAAATTTATTCATACTGGACTGATAAGTGTTTACAAATGATTAGATATGAACAATGTTTTAATATAGTTTATTAGTTGTGTAAGTTTATTTAGCAATCTGCCCAAATAAAGTATTTTTAATATACTCCAAAAGAAAATTTAAGATTTGAAGCTATTTTACTTTTGGTATCATTACTGGGTAGACCAAGTAAATAATTAATTGAAATATATCGATATACAATCTTGTGATTTTCTTCCTTTTTCATAAAAGAAATACGCGTTTTCCAACAAACCCTAAACTTCAATCGAGAGATAATTAATCGCCGTCGCCACGACATTTGGAAAATGTCATGAGTTTTGGTTAGTACAAAGTACAATAAGCCTAATTCTGGCCTAAATACATCAATCCTTAGTTAGGTGTACCTCTATTCATATATTCCATCATTCCATGCATCGAACAATCCTACTAATTAAGTTGAAAGTAATCTTAGCCTATTCCATTTGTATATTCGTCTCTAAAGTAATTGAAATTATTATACTAGTATAACAGTGACTGTTTTCTTCATAAAAATTTGATAAACTCGCTCAACCTATTCTTTTTGACGTGTATTCTACCAATTCTCTTTACAAAGCCATTGAATTTTACTTTTACTTTCGGGAGCATACTTTTGATAGCAATAAATGATATATTTGAACTTTATGCATCATCTGTCTTCAATTAGGCATTTATATAACTTTCTGTACAACTTTGTGAATGTGAAGATATAAGGACATCTTGGTACTGTATTAAAAAGAGTTTCTTTTTCCCACCATTAATTTAATGGAGCAGACGATAGATTATACGATTCATGTTAATATATCTATTTGTAAAATGTGTGTTGGTCCTATTTAGCTTAGAAAATATCAGATTTTTTCATTTTATCCATTGTTCCCTATGTTTTTCCACAGTCTTATATTTATACGTGCATAGGAATCTTTAAATTTAGATTTATTCAAACTATTCAAAATCATCTTACTTAAATCATCTATCAATTTACCAGGGAACTTGAGTTAGAACAATATTAGTACACCTTCGCATCAATTATCAAATTCTACTATTAACAATTTATAAACATTCTTTAGCAAATATTGAATGATTAAAAAAGTATGACAAATACTTAATCATTTCATGACTTTAACGTTTTAATATTGACTTTTATATAAATAAAATATTTTTAAAATAAACAAAAATCCGTACCGCAATTGAAATTTGTACCTGTTCAAAACGATAGATATTTTTGTTTCTCTTCTATACTGTTTAGTCAAAAATATTATTATTTATTTGTTATCAATTTCGAATTTTTAATTAAAATGAAGTACTAAACAACCTAACAAATACAAAATATATAAAAAACAATATTGAAATAATAATAAAGAAAAACTCGCCAATTTATAGTCTGACGTCAAAAAAAACTCTTCTCTTCTCAAGCCGTTTTATCGTCGTCTTCCATGTTTGGGTCACAAAAATAGTAATAATCATATAAATTTACTCGTGGCGGAAAATAAATAAATATATAAAAAATAAAAAACATAATCATAAAATGTAAAAACACTTGAAAATTCATTAACTACTGTAAATCAAGCTTAAAAAAATGTGGCTCTTAAGGTAAACATAATAAATTTAAATCAGAAAATTATATTACTAATCTGTGATTATAAAAATAAAAAATAAAAAAATTTTAAATCCCAATCACATAAAAATATGAACCGCCAATCTGGTTTTCCATTACAATTATTCTGATTATATTGCTAAAATAATTAATTAGTTTGAACTGTACGGTTTTCTTTCATATCGAATTCAAGGTGGCGAATGGGTTAACAATGTTTCAAGTAATAATGAATCCAATGTATAAAGCTTGTATTTGATTTGTGTTTTCTATAAAATCAGACCAAAAATTTATAAAAGTCCACAAAACAAATCAATCTCAAAAAGAATTTTTTTTTAAAGAAGGCATCAAATTTTGAATGCGTTTATAGAAAGAACTAACATAATACTACGTGATTCTTTCTATAGACCTTAACCCTTAATCCTTGTTATGTATAAATACAATGCATGATATATGTATGGTTCAGCAAATGTTCATAACATTTGGGATAGCTCACTCATCAGCTGTACGAATTATATGGCGGGATTAGTTAGAGATTAGAAACAAGTCAAAATTTAAGTGTACATACTTTGGCTACATCATCTCGTCAGAATTTAAAGAGCATTTCATTCCAAAACCTATGATAAACGCATAAGAAGAAGACCAAATATCCAGTGGAAGGACAGAAACATTAATCCTTTGTATATCTTAAAATTGGAGAAAAGCTGTGATATTGGAGTATTCCATTGGCCTCGGATAAATTATTGTGGCATATAAGTTACTTTTAACAGCGTAGTTTAAGTAGTTAAGTATAAACTCATATATGGTTACACTTTCATTTAAAAATATAATAATATTTTCAAACTTTAATCATACCTCAAATATATGCTTCTTTATTACCAGACTTGATGATATAATTTTAATAATGAAATATATCAGAAAAATATTTGAAAATTTGAAAAACGTATTTATAATTTTATTAATTTTACATAAAAACATAATTTTTTTGTTTTTGTTCGAAAACGTATCTATTTTTTTTTTTTACTCTGTTCAAGTTAAAACAAAATTCCCCTAAATTTTGAACTTTGATTTGATATTGAAAATAACTTTTGATTTTGTGTGATATAATTTTTTATTGATTTTGTATTTATTTGTATTGTAATGTAGTGCTTTTTAAAAGTACTTTTGCACCGAATTTAAAATACAAACATTTCACTAGAATACTCAAGATTGTAACATAAATAAATTTCTAAGAATGTCTATAGTAAATTCTTGGAATAAAACTTAATTTCGTTTTAAATTACTTTATAAATTAATTGATTTAAAGTGTTCTGAATATAGAAATAAACAAATCATTTTTAATCAGTTCAAATTAACGATATTTCTTACACTTGTTTTGTAGGTCACCTTCTTAAGGGTGACTTCGAAAATTACACTTTTTTTCTTATGTCTGATTTTAGTCATATATGTACAAAATATATTATAAATTTGTCATTAATTCAAAATCAATTTATAAATGAATTGAATATAAAATTTGGAAAAAATGGGTTTTTATGATTATCTTATCTATATTATATAAAAAAATTTAAATTTATCTATGAATTTTTTTATTAAAATAGAAATCTATTAATTATATGTGGAATTTCTATGATAAAAATCCACTTTGCATTTCGGTGGTACGTGTGCCAATAATAAAAAAAAATATTATAATAATTGTCTCATTATCATATAATTAATTTGAAGAGTTAATGTTTAAAAATTGTTAATCTATTTAATTAAAATTATTTTAAATAAAACGTAATAAAAATGTAACTTTGACGTTCAAAAAAAAAAATATTTTAATTAAATTCTTGTTATGATTTATTTTGAAATGTCATCATCATCATCATCATAATAAAATTCAAATTACAAGTGTAATGAACCCTTCAAAATAATCGAGAAAAGTAAAATTTCAAACTGGTTGACTGAGCTCTGGCGGTTAATTAGCATTATTTGTATTGAGAAATTATCTAAATAAACTCATAAATTCTTAAATCATAAAATTGAGATTGTAAATTTCAAAATAATCACAATTATGATTTAAAAAATCATAATTGATTTCTTAAAACAAAAATTGCTAATAACCGTCAAGCACTTATAATTAAATGCTTAAACTTTAAGTTCTTATAACCATTCTGCAATGCAATATAAATTATCTACTTCTATTTGTATATCAATATCAATAGCTAATTTGATATCAGATCTTGATTATTAAGAAATGCCACCAGCATAGAAAATATCAGCATTTGTTTCTATGTTCTCAGGTTCAATTCTGTATTCTTTTTTCATATTAAACAACACAAAAATTAGGTTAAGACTTTCAAGGCTTTAAAAATTCTCAGCTGCGTTCCTAGTTTATTAAAACAAATTTATATATTCATATATATAACAAATCGTTACCGACTAAACAAAATTTCTTTATTATGTATTGCATATAAATATTACAGAAACGTACCTAATGAATTCTAAACCGGATTTGAAATTCGTACATTTTTCCTGAATTTGGAAATAGAAAAAGTCAAGAAAATTAGACATAATTCTTAATACTGGAACGTATTTTACTTTAATAATTATATTATTTAAAAAAATTCAGATAAATTTATGATCAGTACTTAAAAACATCTAGTAAATTTCTATGTTTAATTGAAAAAGAAAATCAATTTCATGTGCGAGGTACAAGGTTTATAAATTTCATACATCATAATCATAATATTAAAATTCTTCCGTATTTTGGAACACCAAGGACACACAGCTAGTTTTTTAATTTCTCTCTAAGTTCGTCTTTATCTAAACTGATGAATATATTGTCCCTGGCAGTTCATAATTTTCCCGAATATATCAAATGTATTGTCAATTTTTCAAATGCCATTAATGGAATTAATATTGATAAAAATTTCTAGGTTAATTTTGGAAATTAACAATTTTATTCAACGTCAACTTTTCATATCAGAAATTTCGGAGTTAAAAACAATATTTTAAATTATCATTTTATTCCTTTTTATTATCATTCTTATCAGATATAAATCTCTAAAACAAAACAACAACAAAAACAAATCTCATAAAAATATTATTGAAAAACAATACAACCAACAACATAAAAATCTTATCAAAATATTTATAATTAAAATAATAATGTAAATTTTGGAATCTTTTAACGCATAGAATCGCTTTTAAAATTAAAAGCTTAAAAATTATATTAAAAAACAAATAAAATAAAAATTTCTTATCTTTTTAACGACCATTCTTTTTTATGCTATTTTGTTATGTTTTTATCCACATTTTTGTTCGATAAATTTTTGAATTTTTTTTTTTTATATATTTTATGTTATATATTTTAATTAGCATTTTAAACAATAATTTTTTAATTTTATCGATTTTTTTTATATCAATTAAAACATTTTCTTATCTATGTAGATATAATTTTTTGATTGGTATACTATTTAAAAATTTAAATCTTTAAATTATTAATTTTATATATTATTTTTTATATTTTTAAAATTATATGTAAAATGTATCCATAAAATGATGCCTTTTAGAAATAAAAATATATTTTAAAATCCTGCAAAATTAAATGAAAAAATAATAATAAAAAAAAAACAATTTTTTTTAAGACCTTGATAATGACTGCAGTTTTAATTTTATGCTTTTATGTTGCACATTTATGTTATAATAATTTCACTATTATATAGAGGAGACACACTTAAGTGCGTATCTATTATGATTTTTATATATTAATATGAGACTATGATTTTTTTTTTTTGGTTCTTGTTCTTTCTTTATAGATAATTTTAGCGTATCTTTTTTAAAAGATACATTTAATAGCATAAAAGTATCTTTTTCTTTTTATTTTTTGTTCTGTTGAGGTGACATTATTATTTATTTGGAAAAATATATGAAATTTATATTAAAAGTTTTTAGCTAGAACTTATTTATCAAACTGATATATTGATGAACTGATGTTCATTTTATCAAATGTTTATTTATCAAAATGGCATTTAATAAGAAGAACATTTGAAAAAAACATGGTTCGCAAACAATTATTTAAATATTTTATCGTATGATTTCAAAGCTGAATGTTAATGGCTGAATAAATAATTGCTACTTTAATATCAATATTTAGTTTACTGGTTCTTACATAACCAATTTGCATAGAACTTTTATATCTGCCGCAGTATTAAATTCGATTTTATATTTATATGCTAAGAAAATCAGATCAACTACCATTCAAGGTCAAAAAAATTTCATTGAAATTAATAGATATATTTGTTTTACTAAATACTTTTAGCTTTTAGATCTTCTAAAGGACATTTAGAAGAAGATGAAAAAAAAGTTTAATAAAGAAACATGCGATTTCTTTCAAAATTTGACTTCTGGGATAATGTGAAAATTTTGAAAGAAAATTAATTTTTATTTTTTTGAATATACAACAACAACAAAAAAGATTATTTTCCTTTTATATCTATTCAAAATGACATAAAAACCAAAAAAAAAAACTATATTCTATATGCCTAGTAGACAGTAGACATTTATTTTATTTCATTTTTTTTTTTGTTACGGGTTTCAATTTCAGCTTCCAGTTTCTTTTTTATGTCTGTTAGTATAGAAGCTAATAAGTCTTCAACTTTTTTTCTTTAACAAGCATCACAGATTTAAATAAATACAGTGTGTACCTAAAAAAAAACTTAAATTTTATATTAAAACTTAAAATGGCAACGTTTTTTATTCCAAGGTCATACCACTTGGAACAAATTATAATTGTCCTTCCGAAATATAAGTAATAAGTAGTCGAGCTATTTCTATTTATAGGATCATAAAATGTTGCCAAAAAAAAAAAATTGAGGAATTTCTCATTTCAAGTGTCATTTTGAGAAATTGAATTCGTTGATTCCGAAGATTAATGTCATCTATTTCTATCAAATTTGAAAAATTTCCTGACGCTGCTTTTCCAAAAACCTTTTAGCTATAAGTAATTTGGTTCACCTTGATAACTTGTTCTATCATCAGTATCAAGTAATGTTACAAAAGGATTTGTTGAAACACTTACCCTGTGCGGTGTTCTAAAATTTCTAGTTATGTACTCTGCATTTAATAACTCTAAGATTTTCACTTTGATAATGATATTCGAACACTATTTAATTATTGAAAATTTGTCTTGACTTCATTTTGAAAACACATTTTTTTTCTGTATATCTCTAGGGAGCTAGAGGGACAATCTGTGTCTAGAAATCAGCAAATAAATCTGAATATAATTAAATTCAGCATTCTTTCTCTGACAACATAATAAAATCACCATGGGGTATTTTGGTGGCGTATTATAAATACTTAGTTTTTATATGATTGTTTGTTTAAGGCATAGAATTTTTATAAAGTTGTTTTTTATTGTATAATTACTCGCTTATACCTCAGATGACATACAAGTTGGATATTCAATGTATGATTATTAATTTCTATACATTTTTTACTATAAATAATCATAAATGAAATTTAATTTGTTTTCTTGCAAATAAAAATGGGAGTGTAAATATATTGAAAAATTGAATAAAAATTAAATATATTTAGCTAAATTATTTGTTAAATTAATATTCCTATAAAATTATAACACGTTTTTTTTTTTTTTTTTATTTCAAAAGGATATTTAAATTTCTTTAGAAGTTTTTGAAAATTATAGATTTCTAGATAATTTTTTTTGCTAATTGGATAGAATGATATTGGGTGGTATCATTTCAATTAATTTATTTTAATTTTATAGACGTGCGCATTTTTAAATGAAAAATTATGAAACTAAATTTTTTCATATAATTATCGTAAATTTTCATGTATTTAGGGGTTTCTGTTTAATTGACAATTAGATGTCGCTAAATGTTAATAATTTAAGAAATTTATAAGCTAATTATTACAAAATAGGTATAGATTTCCCGGACTAACCCCGGGAACTTTAGAACATATTATTTTGATACCCAGTAATTTATTACCCAATTTTGTTATAGTATATATTAGGTCTGCTTTCGATAAACTTGGGTTTTGCATTATACTTTTTGAAGAAGCGATGAAATGTTCCCAATAAATCTAGGGTCACAAACCAGAACGTCTTATCTAAAAAAAGTGAAATTTTCAGTAGATCAATTTTAAGTTTTCAGGGCCTCATTTATAATGCAATAATATTTTAAAGCAAACAAATGAAAGTTAATACAGTATTTAAAAAATGTATTAAATATTAAAATATCTGATTTTAAATTTGTGAAAAATCAAAGGTTTGTAAGATTTTAGATTAAAAACAACATAAGACGTTTTCAAAAAAATTTAAAAACTATATCCAAAACTCTAAGTATATAGTTAAGACGTTTTGGTTTCTTATATTCATATTTTGTTTTTCTTATTATGATATAAGCCTTAAGGAAGATATAAGAATATAAGGAAGAACGTTTTATATCAACTTAAATAAAAACACAAAAATGTATTTCACAAATTTTATTTATTGAATATTTTTCTTATTTATATATAAGCCATGCTGCCGCGACGACATTTAACCACGAAATGAATTTAGGTCAATGGAGTTTGAGTTAGGACGATATTCCTTGTGCAACAATAAAACAAACTTAATTAGGACGTTTTTCCACTGGCAATGACTTTCGTTTAAAATAAAGTAGAAACATGGGGATAAGTGCAAATAAAAGATAATCTAATTGTTAGTCATTATTTACAAGATTTTCATTTTTGTCCTAACTTGAGATAAGACATTCTGGATTGCGACCCTAGAAATATTCGGTCATTTATTATTTTTTTTTAATTTGGTCCTTTTTCATTACGAAATTTCGCCGAATTCCATTTTGTGATTCTAATTTTTTTCTTTCCCGATGCAATTAGGTGCAAAATCCTTGAAATATACTAAGAATACCGGATCCAAACTCACTAAAAACACCTTCCTATGTAAAAATTATTACTAGTCACACCTTAGTTATATAGGTCACAGGTCACACTATTGTTATATCCAATTTGTCTTTAAAACTAATTTATAACTAAATCAAAATGTGTTGTCATTCTCAACCTGGTTATGATTATAACCTGGTCAGTTGAACTACTTTAGTATTAACGTGATGCTGTATAGTCTAGTTTGATTTTTAGCAACATTTCTTTGTATTTCTCTATAGATCCATATATAGGTCATTATTTCGGATATACCACGGTGTATTGACTAAGTTACACTGTACCTGGTTTTAAAGAATTTAAATTTTATTGATGTGAGTCAAAAACTACGTAAATAGTTGGGTGTCATAAGTACACAGGTTTTATTGTCTTTGTATATTAATATTTTATTATATGTTGACAATTTTAGATCTACGTCCCAGAAGCCAGTTCATTTTTCTATATACTTAATTTCAAATGATCTTTCTATCGTAATTTTACATCGAATCTTTACTCATGTGAACAATTACCGAACAATTATTATATAATAACAGAAATTTATATAGCATTTTTGTCGTTCATATTTTTCATTCGACAATATTTCCGTAAGCCAATTATTCCCATACTTCCGGATTAAAATTATATTCTAAAACACTGAAAATATAATTCCACAAAATCAATGTCAATCTGGAAGATAGCATAACCAAAACCATTAATAATAGCTTTGACATAACTATACAAAACTATCAAATATATTCCAGTTTTAATTTAATAAAATATTCGATAACTAAAATGATAATTTGAAAACAAAAATGATCAATTTATCCGACCACCCGTGTATCTGCCATTTAATCAATAAACAAAACATTAATTTTAAAATACGAAAATCTAAAATAATTTTTTTATACCAAAAATTTCATCAATTTAGAAATCAAAACTTTAACAACATAAAAAAAACTAATAATTCTCTTCCGACACGAGTGTAAACGGTAAATAATCAAAAAAAATTAGCATTTAAAAAAAAATGTTTAAACATTTATTAAAAAAAAAGATACATTATGTTCAAATCTCAGATAACAAAACATATACCAAAAAAAACTATCAACAACAAATCAGGCTAACAAAAAAGTGTAACCTCAAAAGTCCACAAAAACAAGTGTAAAAAATTTAAAATTTCTCACTTTGTTTCGATGATTCTGTTTCAAATTCGTCGGTTTTTTTTTTTTTTGTTATGCCAATATTTAAATATCTTTTTATCTGATCATGTTAATCGAGCAATTTGTAACTTTGTATTTTTTTATTTATTGTGTGTAAAATTCTTTATTTTATGCTCCAAATTGAAATGCTATGAATTCGTTAAAGGTAAAAAAATCTTTGGCACAATAAAATTTTGATCAGTTTTGATAGTAAATGGCAGGAGCGCAAAAGAACAACCGCAAAATTTTTTATTGAAGTGTTATGATTAAAGATGATGGATCACAAGTTTCTGCTTTTATTTTGCCATCGTTTCTAAATATTTAAATTCATGGTTGTTTTTTTTTTGTCCTTTAACACAATGACTGTAATCCCGATTTTAATCAATGATGATGTGGTAATTTAGTGAAAAATCGTGCAATAGCACCCTTGAATTTTATATCTAGAAAGTATTATTGAATTATTTTAGTTTACTTAGCTAATGCGAATTGCTTATTTCAGCTTTTGAAGAATGGACTCATCTAATATCGTCTGACTTGTAATATAGAATTGAGTCAGAGAAGATTAAACGTTTGCTTAAAGATAACATTCAATATAAAATTTGCATACTATTGTGAGGATGTGATGATTTTGAACTATGTCGTAAACAATAACAAATTTGGTTCAATGAGATGTTTTCAAATCAGTTGCTTTTGATTATCATACCATAATTTTAAATTGTTCTTTAGATTGCTTGTATTTATATCATCAGTTTCAATTTCAGGCCAACAAAGTTGATTATGCACAGGATGTATGCAAAACTTCATGGAAAATAGATTTGATTGAATCATTTGGCATCCCTTTTTCGTATCATTACAGTATGCATGTTACACAACACTACATTATATTAAGTTTCTTTACAATGGTTAGCATTGTCACTGTGTCCTTTTATGACATAATTAAAAACTCTTTACTTGAACAGTGTTTCTAAGGTATTTTCGTATATTACATAAGCTTAAGAAACTTTTAAAATGTATTTCCTAATACTAAGTTCCAGTATGCTGTGAATTCATCCATTTCAGTATCACTTTATTTGTAATTTTGTTTTTTTTTAATTCAGAAACAATAATTTAAAAAGAAAAATGACAAGATTATTTTTAATGTATGTCGAGAGACTTGACTTAAGCCTTACACGGGAATAAGAACTACTTTTCTACAAATTAAACAAATTTTAATATTTCTTTTATAATCACAGTCTGACGACAGGCTAAAAAATGAAAATCAAAATTTTATTCATATTCCAAAATTTAATTTACCGAATCTTCTCAATGGACCACTCAAAAATTGTATATTATGATTATCCTTAAACTTTCCAGTTTTGAAGTGACTGACAGAAGTTTTCAAAACATTGTTTTAACAACAACATATTTTTTTTTTAAATTACAGATCAAAATCACCGATACAATATATGTAATAAATAAAAAAAATAATTCGCGTGCATTTTAAAGGTTTTGAGGGCCAGTAGGCGGTTACAAAATATATTCAGGTTATGCCAATCATGTCGGTTCACTTTATATAAAGCTGTAAAGTAGATTTATCATATAATTTTCATTTTAATAAAAAAATTAATGTAATATCAGATTTAATAAAATTAGCACTTACAATACCGTAAAGATCACTGATCAATATCTGATTTCTATCTGTGCTATTATGATCATCAATTACTTTAATTTCGATATTATATGTAAATTTCTTTTTTTAGTTTATATATAGGTGGAAAATGTTGAAAATGACCATTATCATTAAATAGAATTTGTTTCAGATGATTTAGAGATACTGATTCAAGATTCTCATTTTGAATAGTGTATAATTTATTTTTAAGTTTATTAACACCTGGTTTTTTTCTTGATCCGCGGCAAATGTGCTAATATTGTTCGAAACGAATTGGTAATGTACACTTTGTATTGTTTGGGGGTTCTTTATTTGAAATTTTAATACAACTATTAAATATTCTATTAAATCGAATTCTTCCTGATTTTGTTAATGGTCCAATAAGAAAATTTAACCAGACTGTTAAGATATATAATTTTGGAAATTATTGATATAAATTTTCTGCTGAAACTCTATTCTATATTGTGAAATTTGGAAAATAAATGAATAGTTATGTACTATGATCTATGAGATTGATTCGCCGGAAGTTTTCATTAAATACTGAATAACATGTTCTTTCACATATATATATTATTAAAGATTGTAATTAGATATAAAGGATAGTAGTTATCATAAAGCCGGTAATCTGGATATAAGAAAGTTTTATATCTATTATAGTAAGGCAGAAAATCGAGATTGTGGCTACTTACATAGTACATAATATTTAAAAAATTGAACAAACTATTAACAAGTCTTCAAATATTAGCAAATACTGTTCTATTATACACAGCCCTGAAAAGATTCTAACAGTGCATGATAGGTATTTACCTAATGAACTACTTAGGAAATTAAATAATAATAAGATTGTGCAAAATTATAAAGCAGAAAATAATGAATTACTGAACTATTTCCTTAATTACCTTGCATTTAGTATACCTAAAGAATACAAATCACATTAGTATACAAATCACATTATATAATAAATTATTCTTTTATATAATTAATTAAAAAAAAACTCTTTGAAATATCATTTTCCATTTTCTGATTAAATTTGAAAATCAAATAACAATTTAAATTTAAATTATCTTATCCTGCACTCCTGCACATTTATTCATTATTATATAACCAAAAAGAAACCAATTGGCAATTTACCAACCAAACCTTCAGAAAAAAAAACAATACATATTTATATGGTAATAAAAAGTCATGAAATAAGGATCAGTTAATTGTTATATTTTTAATGGACTTTTCTAAAAATAATAATTAAACCAAAACTCCTTGTTTATTATACCTATATAAATATATAAAATTCATTTGGTTTCATACGATTTGCAATTTTGTATCTATCTATCCATCCCAAAAATATAGCCTCAATACATGAAAATAATAAATATTTATTTGAAATTTTATATTCATTAGTTTATTTTTCGAGAAACACCTTAAAATTGTATACAACCATTACAGGGGAGAGTAATGGTATTTGATAGCTTGGGGAACAGTGGTAAGAAAATCATTGTGTAGTAGAAATTTATTACCAAAATGCACGAAAAAGTAATTTTTCTTAGACTTTTTTTCTGTTATATTTATTACCAAAATATTTTAAGTGGATTATATAACAAAAAAAAAAATCCTTATGAAGGACGAAAAATCCTTTCAATTCTTTTGATAATATTTCGGTATTTATATTGTTTAGAAAGAATAAAACACGTTGAGATATTTTGGGTACTTTAGACAATATGTCATATTATTTTCATATATATATAAAGAATCCTTGCAATCCTATTTAGGACCATTTTTTTTTCAATTTTCTGAACGAAAAAGGACGAAAATGAAAAAGCTTCCGGAATTATTTCGTTTCGGTATTTTTTCCAATAATAAGATTTTTTGGTTGTTCGTATAGCAAAAAAAGGACTTTAAGAATTCTTGGCAATAACAACACACACACACAACAACATAGATTATTTATTATTATTGTTATGTAATACATATTCAATAAGAAAGGGATGGTTAAAAGAGGGTGTTATTCAGTCAACTGAGATTTAATATGATTTTTATACATACAAGGATTTTTTTTTGTGGTATGGTCAGAGACGATATGGGAATGGAAATGATAATTTATCAATCTAAAAAAAAGGTAAATGAATTTTTTTTTTTTTTGATAATAGATTTTTGTATTCGTTGGGAAGAGAGAAAAATTGTAATTTTTTTTTTAATATCCGGAAGGGTAGAAAACATAAAGGATATTTAAGATAAAAAATAGGGGAGAGTAGAAATATAAAAATGCATTGGAATGAATATTTATTTTGTACTAATATAATATATGAAAAATTGTGTTTATTGAAGTATTTATATGATTATTTTAACTTACGAATTTGTAAAATAAAATTTTATGAGATTTTTATGGTTATTTTGTGAAATTTGTCAAGTGGAATTGAATTATTTATATATAAAAAAAAAATCTTATACGTAAACGGATAAAATAATCGGTTTATCACAAAAAAAAACTGATAAAAAGACAACAAATTTCAAGATTTAATAATTTGTAATCCAATAAACTATAAAATATTTTTGATGATTCAAAAATAAAATATTTATTACATTTTCTTTGATCAAAACTTTTTAGTTCTTAACTAATTAATTAATAAATTCTTTATTTTTACTTATCGTTCATTATTGGTATTTTTATTGTATTTATCAACAAAACTTTTTTTTTGAATTAAATTTCATATTCTTCCCACGAAAGTCTAAAGTACAAACACCTCATAACATAATAATCTACTTGATCCTACTTTGATATTAATGTTGTCGTTGTCATCGTCTCTGAAATATAAAATATTAAAGAAAAATTATACTTTTAACAGAAAATATTATAAAAAAAAATAAAAAAAAAATTATTAATATTTTTTTATTGGAATTTTAATCCCTAATTTATTACAACAACAACAAAACTTACAGATACAGCACAACATTATATACGATCAATCAAAATAGGGATTTAATATTTAGATAGATTTGTAATGATTTTGTTTTTTTTTACAGAATATTCTCTATAAATGGAAATTGTATTGATTTTGAAATTTTAGTGAGTAGTATAAAAAATTGTAATTCATAATCATAAATTACTCAGCGTAAATTATTAGTAATTTAATGGCGCCAAAAAAGAATTTTTTATTGTCAATATCGGAAATGAAATTGAATTCTTCACTGCAATAATGAAATTATGATAAAAAATTAAATATTTTTTTATTGATTTTAGATTATTGGATATATAATATAATAATATGACTAACATAAATTTAATAATATTTAACATAAACTAATTAATAAATAATTGGTACACTAATTTCATAAATAATTTTCTTGAAAATACTAAAATGATTCATTTTATAACCGAAAAATATTTCCGAATTGGAATTCTTTTCAGTGATATTATTAAATTTGTTAATATGAATACGTAACGTTATAACTATTTTAATTATTAACATAACTACAGAAATTATTTGTTAATAAAAAGATAATATTTTTAAATCCACTAAATCCACTAAATTTTATATAATTATCTTCGTAGCAATATTTCTAATAGCAGTACAGCTCATTGAGACCTTTGGTTGTCTTCATAATTTTTCTCCAGGCAGGATGATGCTTAGAAAACTCTTTCTTATTTCTTATATTGATTTTTCTAACGTCATTATCAATATTATTTAAGCATCTATTTCTTGTGCAACCACTGCTACTATTCCTCGCAGGTATGCCTTTGACTACTAGGTATGGTGTACTTTTCTAGTTTATTGTTTATTAAATGACCTATCCATCAAATTTAATGATATGTTTATTCTTTATATGCTAATTACGTTCACGATTGTTTCTTCTAGTATAAATACCATTTAGGTCCGAAGATTTTTCGCAGAATTTCCCTTTCGAATATACCAAGACTATTTCCATCCAAAAATGTAAATGTCATTGTTCAAACTTCACAGTATTACGTAAGAACTGAGAGGCAGGCGTTATTATAATTAACCAATTATGATTTTTCCTTAAAAATATTTCCAATGTATAATCAATTTTTTAAGGCTTTACTGTAACAACAAAGCTCAATCAAGTTCTATTATATACAAATGAAACTTCTGTAGGCCCTCCGTTCTTATCCATAATTTTTTAAATCATTTATTGCCCTAAAATATTTCAAGTATTATTTAATTTAAATCCATTTTAAAAGTTTTCCACTAAGCGTTGTTTATTATCTGGACAAATATTATTGACATTACTGAAATATTTTTAACTTTTATAGCGTAATAATAATTTTATTTTAAGTTATATATTTAAATATAAATAATATAATATTAAAAATTGTGTTTTTTGAAAATTTATTTACTTTATTTTTCAATTTGCATTTTAAGTGCATTTTTTGAATTTTTTTAAATTATTATTGATTTACTGGGGGGTAATTTAAATATTAAAATATTTTCATAACGTGGTAACAACAAATTTTATGAATTTTTTATTATATTAGTTACCAGGTTGGTAATTTATAATTAACTAATTTATTTTAATTAAAAAAAAAATTTGCAACAGTACTAAAATAAAGATAAGAATTTCGATTCTGATTACAGAAAATAAAAAACATAATTTATTAATAAATAAATTTAAAGATCAAAATTAAATTAAAAATTTTTTTATGGTCATCTTTATCTGACAGTCCATTATTCCATGTATCAATACACCAGTGCATCTATTTATAAAGTTGTATATTTGTAAGCTTTAAAGATGACAACACGAAGATGAAAATAGTTTAAAAAATTGTCCTATGTGAAATGCTACTACTCGTCCGGAAATATTTATGTAGGAAATGTTCACCAAGATCTTGAAAACCGATTTTTATAATAGTAATCAAATTTATTAATTTCTTATTCAATATTTTCACTTCAAATTCCAATTTATATCAAAATTGTTCATATCACGAAATAGCTCATGCTATGCTGTTTTGCAATTTGTAGATAAGACATTTTTGTTTAACTCTAAATTATGTATTTTAATCTAGTGGGTAATAATTCTAACTCACAAAACTGAAAAAAAAAAAATCGTTGGCTTTGTTAAGTTCATTCAACTGTAATAAGCACCAAGGACTTTGAATTCCATAAGTCGTAAGGATTTAAAAAAAAAAAAACATTTTAGAGAGGGGTAAAAAAAATATTGGTTAAATTGCAACGAATTATTATAATGTTATATTCCTTAAATTTACTGATCGTTTTATAAGCTCTACTGCAGAAGGGTCATTTCAATATTGTAATTCCAAAGAAAATATATTTTTATGCTTCGAATATTGAAAACAAGAAATTTGAAGAAAAAAAAAATTATATAAAATTCCAAATGAAAATATATATTAAATTATAATTTTTCCAAAAATTAATCACAATTTGATATTAAATTAATTGCGCATGCCGATTACATCCGCAAATAAAAGCGCATTAGTATCAAATTTCTATATATTATTTAAAACTATAGTCATCGTAATAGTACCAAATTATCAAATTCGATCAAACCCTAAACAACAAAAAAAAAATGTTATTGTTTTTGTTTTCGATATGGTATTCACGTTCTTTAACGTGCGCATTGGTGTACGATGTCAATTTTTTGAACACCAGGTGCAGAAAAAAACACCAATTTTTTTTTTTTTTACATTTTTTAATGAAATATTATTTTTTTCGGTCTAAACATTTTTTTTTTTTTTTTTGCTTGTATAACAATGACACTTGATCGTTTTTTGTTGCTGTGGATATTCATGCGCCCTGTACAATGATAAGCGGCTGTATTCGGAAAAGCGCAGTGTGGTTGACATGTGTAAACTGTCAGATTACATTGTCATTTATTTACTTTTATTTTATGTATGTTTTTTTTTGGAACTTTGAATGAGATTTTTGATAAAAAAATGAAATTGCGAGTATTATAAATATTTTTATGGTATAATATCAAATTTCAAAAGTCGAATTATAAGTAGGTGGACGGAAGGACGGTGTGAGAAAATAAATGGCTTGTAAATTTTATAATTATGATAATGTTAATTAAGATATTTTGATTTTTTTTTTTAAGATTTTGTGGAATGTTCTTTTAAAGCTTAATTATATTTCGATATCTCGCGAGTATGTAAATATGTTTATTATTTTCGAGACTATACAATGAAAAGCTCCATATTTATTACAATTTATTGTCGCAGTTCCAATATTTCCAAATCACCAGAATTCGAATTCAGATTATTTTGATCAGTTTAGGTTCAACATATTTAAGGTATAATAATTGAAACTTAATAGGACAAATTTCACTAAATAGTTTGACATAGTTCCAAAAAAGTTTTTTTTTTTTTTTTTTATCAACTTGCTGTAATCTCTTACTTTTCAGAAATATTCCCAGCATCACTAAAATAAAATGAGCAATAAAATTTGTCTGTTTTTCTGTTAATCACTAAAATTATTGTTATTTTAACAAAATAAAATTGTTAATTTTTAATCCATTGTAATTGAATTATGCATCTGAAAAGTCCATTGAAAAATCATATCTTTTTTTTATATTATTATGTATTTTCCTTCTTTTCAAAAGAAACAGTTATGAAAATATTGAATTTTCAATATTAAAAATGATTAACAAAATAAAATTCAACAAGACAAAAAAGAAACAACAAAATTGGAATACCTTTTAGTAATCGGATTACACAGTATTGAATATAAAAATCTGTTCTTTTAGCCGCTGTACGATGATAAACTTGATGATAAACAAAATTGAATTTATCATTAATATAATCGGCAGTTTTTGATTCAATTTTTATTTTCACAAATTTTTATTTAGCACATTTCTAAAACAAATTATTAAATTGTCAAACTTGTTGGCATAAAATTACAAATTACATAAAGCTTAATACTCGGAGATAACTATGTACTAGACCGAATGAAATCTATGTGAGGAATTCAAGCATCCTACAAACTCCAGTGCTACACTATTCTGATAAGTTAGGTAACGTAAAAGATTTTTGACACATTCTATAATACTTTTTCATATAAAAAACTACACCGTTTTTAAGCTAGTAGCTACTTTCCTTCGGATTTTTTGTTGGATTGTGAACTTTGTTATAGTATGTATAATAAACCGAAGATGCAATGCCATCAGTATTGACAATAAAGATTATTTTTAAACTGGCAGTGAAGTTTGAACGATGATATGTGATGAAAATTACATAATTACTCAAAATTAAAATATGTATTACTGAAAATAAAGGTGAATACAAAAAAAGGACTAATAACGAAATCAACGAATTAATCCAAAAGGAGGATATCATTAGCTTTGTAAAGGTACAGCGATGAAGATGGAAAGATTATGTATCAATAATTCAATAAAATAGTGCGCTACATAAAATATCTAACGTTAAACTAAATGAAGGCAGGGTTGGATATCGTCCAAGAGCATATGATGGATAGATATAATGATGAAAATGATCTTCACAAACTATGAATTTGGACAACAAAAGCATTACATCGTGCCGAATAGAGGAATATAATGAAGAAAACCAAACCTTACATTAAGCTTGTATCGCTGCAAAATGATAATTTCTTAAGATAGTAACTACTTTTAAATTTTATATTTTAAAAAATTCTGAAAGTAAAACTTCCTATATTTAATAGAAAAGAAAAATTATCATATTCAGAATTCGGAATATCCTAACGCTGACATGACATGAATTTAGATTTTATATTATCAACATCAACCGATCACTATAACTTTTTAATTCATGACTGTACATTCTATAATTCACAACAAACCCCAAGATTTCTATAATCGCAATTAAAATATTTTATAAAGAAACTTTTTGAACACTCCAACAATCACAACAAAAAAACATGATTGAATTGTTTGGTTAGAATTTTATATTTATTCATTCATAAAATACCAAAAAAAAATTATCAATTATGTTGTTGTATCTTTATGTTTTTTATGCTTCGAGTTTTATTTTGCTTTTTTGCTACTAAACAAAAATGACAAATTATCGAAAGAATGAAATTTTAATTTCAAACATAAAGAAAACGACCACGAAAAAAATATAAATAAAAAAAAATGACAAATGTTTTAAAAAGTGTTGAATTGAATTGTAAATTAATCAAATTTTTGGAATTTATTATGTTGTTATTGTGTTTTAGTTCACTAGCAAGCACCAGCACCATCAAAATTATATAAAAAGAGAACAAGCTATTCGAAATATATTATGATTTTATATGTCACTATTCATTCCGGATAAATCGGCAAGGGATTATTTAAAGTTGATAATAAAAATGCAATTTTTCTTTTATAAAAAATATAATAATTCCTGAAATTTATGCTAAGAAGTTTGTTGTTTTTGAAATATATCGAAATCGTAAAAACTCAAAAACACGACGTACAATATACTTAAATAATAATTTTTATATTTCGAATAATTACAATGTCTACCAATAACGACAAGTATAATTTTTCTTAAAGTCGACTTTTACGATTAATTAAGAAGGGATTTTTGTTCACATAGGTATAATAATCATTATACTAAAGAAAAAAACAGAATTTTTGATACTAAATCGGTTACATTGTATTCAAAGAAGTGCCGAAATCAATACTTTATGTAGCGAAAGTTTAAATTGGTATTTTTGTTGGGGATTTTGTAAACTGGCGCTGTATTTTTTTTTATTTTTTTTAGGAATTTTTAACATTAACCTTCCATTTTTAGAAAATTCGGTTTATAAACCGATGCTTCTTAATTTTAGCATTTTTTAGAAAATTATAATCTTTAATTTGTTTAAATTTTGTTAATAAGACAAATTAAATTTCTACAAATATAATTAAACTTGGAAATTATGACTCAATTGACATACATGACATCCATTAACTTTATGTACATTACTTTTTGGCTATAGTAAGTATCTTAGATTAAGGAAGATGCCTAAACATCCGTGGATCAACACAGATCACGAGAGTTCGATTGATCCATTCTAGTTTATGTTAGGTTCAAAAACGAAGAGGATGTCTCATAAATCACCAGTTTTTCTATAAATTATCCGAAATTTCGACGTATTTTTCTAGATTAGTTAAGGATTTACCAAAAACAATAATAATAATTTTGATTAATGGGAATTTTTTTAGTTATACAAAATAAATTTATAAAAATTTAATTTTTCTAAAATAAAATGCGTACAAATTTAGATAACTCTTCAATTAAGTGGGTGAGCTTATCAATGTTATTATATTTTATGACTTAATCATATCAAACTATATAAGAAATTCTCAGAAACTCCTTTCATTAAACCGGCGCCGCTCATTTTTTAAACTTGAAGAAAGTTTTAAATGTTAATATTTATTTTTATCATATAAAATTATTATATTCTGCGTATATTAAATATAAGAAATAATATTATTACCGAATTATCTACAGATAATTTCAAATTTTTCCTATTAAATATCAAATCAAATCAATTAGCCATAAAAATAATTTTTATTTTTATATTTAAGCCATCTAATAATAATAATAAACGAAAAATTGATAATAATTTTTGAAATCGAATTAACATTCCGTAAAATTGATTTCATTTTAATTGGTATATAATCGCGAGCACAATTTATCGCGGCTATTTCATAAAAACAGCGCAGTTGCTTCAGTGATATCAGCCATATTTTGGTAGGGGACGATAATATAGCTTTCGAGGTATCGAAGACGTTTAAACATCAACGTAGCCACATAGTATGTTCCGCCGTTTCGTTTCATGTTCATAGAACCTACACACTCGGTTCGGTCCGCTGACAGTCCAATTGTGTGTATGTAATTTTAAAGGCCGCAGGGGCATGTAGGGAAGCATATCGCCTACAATTGTTTTGGTTCATATAATGTAGAAATTAAAAATTAATAATTATTGTTAAATTTTAGAAAAAACAGATAAATGATAAGATTTGATAAGAGTCAAGAGTTTTAAAAATTCATGGAAATTGTTATTGATCTACAAAATATTTATAACCTTCATCCGGATTAAAAAAGTAAAAAATTTTAAGTAAATAACAAGCTACAAAATGGTCAACTAAAAATTATAAAGAATTCAATAACAACATAATAGAAAAAAAATCAATTTCTACACACCAAAATTTAACAAATGACCCAGATAAGTAAATCCACAATTTAATCTTAATTTACATTTGAAATACTGGACATTAATGAAGTTAAAAGTGTCAAAAAAAATATTGATTGATAAATTCATGTTAACAAAACTAACATTCAAAAATTCATTCATAAAATTCTATTATAATTTTGAATTTTACTTTTTCTTTTTTTCAATTTTCTCTTAATTTACACATTCCCGAAAAAATTGCGATTTACTATACTAAAGGATGGTTAAAAATGGAATTATTCTATTTGAAATAATCCAATAATAAACCATAGAAAATAAAATCATTTTAGATATGGTCCATACTTAATACCATTTTGATTATTTCTATTGGTTAGTTCACACAATGGTTTTAACTATATAAAAACCGATGTTCATTTCTACTAAATCTAATTATTATTATCCTGGCGGTTGATTGTCAATATTTCAATTTTTTGGTATGTTATTGTGAATATGTATGTGTAAAGGAAGAGATTATATTGGAATCCTTAAAATGGGATTAAATTTGATTTGGGTGTAATAATATTATATGAATAGAACCAGTAGAATAATGGTTCGTATTGTTTGATGGTACGTGCTGGTTTATAGTATATAGTTTGAATGGTTTTAAGGATTTTCGCTGGATATGATGTGAGAGCTTAAAAGGATATACATATTATAAATTTTCAAGAGATTTTCCATTGAAAAGGATTTTTGTTAGTTTATTCATATTCATTATAATTATTATTTATGTTATTTGGCGACTAGAAAAATATTTAGATTAATAAAATTTAAATAGTTATTTATTTTAGCTCTGTAAGTTCATTTTTTACAATGCATAGCAAGTTAATATAGTTTTAGGTTTTGCTAACTAAAATTATGAACATTACATTAATAATTTAAAAAATTTGTTATTTATTGTCGTTTTGGTGCATATCTTGAATTTTGATAACTGGAATATTGAATTGATCGATAAAATTGCTACTTTCTATTAAATAGTCCATTTAACAGATAGACTGGCAGTCTATCTTATGGTTAAAACATCCAGTACTTATATAGCTAAGAAATATTTATGATGTAATCATAAGATCCTTAAAATAATAAATTCGTTTTTCAAAAAATTGAAAATTTATAATATTATGTTATATATTAATTTTGGTGATAACAAATATTGACGTTGGTGACATTAAGTAATTCTGAAATTGTAATTACTTGGAAACATAACATGTTAACATTTTGGAGTATTCCCAATTTTTTGTATCCTACAACACAACCCTGTTTTGAGTTGTCTTGAATGAGCTGAAAATAAAAATAATTTTACTTTTTAATAATCAAATAAATTATCAAAATCTAGTACTGGTAGTCAATTCCACATCAGTTAACGTTAAAATTAAAATTTATGTATACAATTAACTGTTGTATGCATTTAAATACTCAAAACGTCAAAACACAGAAAATTGATACATTTTCATAAAACTTTTGTACATAATCCATTTTATATGAACTCAATAATCTGCAAATTACTTCAACTATGTTGGCTAAGGATATTTTTTTAATTTATATTTAATTTTCTGTACCCACTTGTCAAAATTCGAAAGAAAATGCTAATTGAAAATTACATTACTATATAAATATTCTAACAGAATTTGTACATTTTGGATAAGTGCAATTTTCTCTTAATTTAGAATGATCTTTAGAGGCGCTCCAGTACCAATCCTTACTAGAAGTACTTTTATTAAAAGTTCAAAAACTTTCTGGTTATTGCGATAGATCTAAAATATTTTTAAAGTAGTGGTTAGTTAACACGTATAAGAAGTCATAATTTTGCTCCATTTTATCTTAAGTGGAATAAGAACTTTCATCAGGTAAGATGACATATGTTCTTCATACTGTAAACTCTGAATATTTTAACATATTTAATAACAAAAAAATTCTTTAATCTACAAAGTATAGTGACAAAATAATATTTCCTAAATATAAAATGTATCTGGGAACTCTTTAGTTTATGTAATCCCATAACTTCACCATATAAAGTATGTTTTTATTACACACTTTTTCATACCTCAAAATTTCTAAAATTATCTTATAAAGCATAAATAAAAAATGAATATTCTTTTGACGTTCTTCTTATATTAAATATATAGTTTTATGCTAATGGGATTAATAAAAATTTTACATAAAAATTCTTATATAATTCAAACGGAAATTAGAATGTCAACACGTCTCTTCGTAAGTATTTCCCTTAAAAGAAAATTTTTATAAACCAAAAATGAATTTATTTATTAATATTTTTTGCTTCCTCGCAGAAAATTTTATGTTTTTGCTAGAATTTTTTTATATGAATAATGTCACTTGAAATTAGAACCATAAAATAATAATAATTTTTTTTTTTTTTTGAAAGACAAACAATTTTCCCTCATGGTTAATGTTTCGTCTTTGCGGTTACAACTATCGCTCCAACATTATAATAAGAATTAATAATAATAATAATAATAATAAACTATAAAATTCATTAAAATAAAATAAAAATTCCAAAGTGCAGCCGCAACCAATGATGGTTTAAAAGGTGACGATGCGGCTTCCATATTATATGTTTTAGTTGGGGTTTATTTTGAGCAATAAAATCCTTGACAAAAAGTGTCAGAATTACCTTATTTTATTTTGTAGTTATTAAATTTGCAAATATTATTATAATTATTATATGCCTTTAAAAAAGAAATTGAATTTTTTTATATTTAAACAACAAAAAAAAATTATTTTTCGTGGAATTATCATAAATTTGACCGGATATACTTAGAGTAACCTTTTCCTCTTTACATAATATACATTTATACTTCTTTATATATAATTTCATATTTTTCACAAAAATCCTTTTTTTCTTTTGTTAAATTTTACAAAATATAATTCCATTGAAAAAACCACAAAATCCTTTTTCAAGAAACAAGTAAAAGGATATTAATGTAATATTTATATATATATATAAAAATATGGCTTCATAAATTAAGACATATACTCAGACGTAACCTCAAAAAATAAATAATAATAAAAAAAAAAAACAATAAGAAAAGAATTCAAAATGAAATCAAATAAAATGAAGAAAAGAAAATTTTAAGTTTTTGAATTGCGGAAAAATTATGTAAATATTTATACATTCAAAATTTAAATAGAGTTTTTCCTTTTAGGTGAATTTTTTTAAATATTCAGGATTTTGTGATGTTATATACGTATATAAATATTTATATATTATATACATATATTTGGTGTTTTTGTTGTTAGTACTCTAGAGACCCACTTTGTCCTACTTCTATTTAGAATACCAACAGTTTCGTGTAAATGAAATAGGAAAAAAAAAACGGAAAGAAAAATTTCGTATGTGTGATGTTTATGTAAATATAAGAATATTTAATTTAGCCTAAAATGAATTTTTTTTTCTATTGCTATTAGTATAATTTTATTAAATTTTATATTTAGGCTATACACTAAAGTAATTTGATGTCTGTCACTTTGACGTATGTGAGTTTAATGTAGTTGGCTTTATCTTTTTTATGATATGTATATGCTCCAAAATTATATTCCAAGTGTATTGGCATCAGATCATAAATTTGATTTCTGTCAGTTTGACGTCTGTCAGTTAACATTTTTGACATATTGAAAATTTCCATGTGCATTTTGATATCGCATAGTTTTAAACTCTTCATTTTTCTTCTTTCCATTCCATTTTGATATGTTTTAATTATGCTCTATGAATGTTAACTCTTGAGTAAATATTAAATTTATCAATAAAGCTGAATATTTCAAGCCAGACAAGAATTAATTGAAAATAATTAGTTTATAAATTTATAATTTCAATTAATAACTAATACCGTACTAACTAATAAAAAATATATAAGTAAGTTCGTTCTTTAAACTTAACTTGACTGAATGCAATTTCTACGAAACCATTAAACATGTCACATTAATTACCTCATTTATAACCAATGCATTTATCAGTTAAATCTCTGCATTAAAAGTGAGAATTAGTAGCCAATTAATCACGAAACAACACAACCTTCTCTATTTAATTCTTTAAAAAATTACCACTTGCTCAATAATATTTCATTTATCTAAGAAAAATTACCCTAATTTTCACTTTTGACAAATCTATATTTCCGTTTTAGATAAATGTTCTTAGCATACCCTTTAAAAATATTTTTTTTTTATTATTTTATATCTCTAATATAAATTGTCTTTTATTCTTATAATCCTAGAATACCCTATATTATTTTATCACCCGGCCCCATTCCCATTGGTAAATAAAAGTAAATTTCTCAAATTTAAATTCCTTCATTATTTCCCAAAACCCCTAAGGTAATTTCCATATTTTATATATGTATGTATGTATACTGAACTTTCGACATTTGAATGCATTGCATGTCGTATTGTTTGCTCAAAAGGACTATCCGGGGGGCAATGAAGAAAATTTATCATACGTACAGTATATAAAAAAATGTACCCTCGAAGCAACCAAATCAAGAACAATGCAGTCATTTAAGTTTAACCAACAAAAAAAAAGGACTTTTATATCTCTAGAGAGAGGGTATCCCATTAAATGACATCATTGGAGATCAAGGCAACAAGAAAAAATTGATGAACTTCGTATTTGGTGTTTAGAAACGGGGGGTCGAAACGAATACATTTTTTTGTTTTAAACGATTTGTGAATAACTTGGGGGCATATTTAAAGTGTATAATATATGTATTTTTTTTTCTTAAATATAATACTCAACTTTTATGAGGAGTTTTTTTGTATTTTTTTAAGGATATTTTTCTTTCTTTAACATTTTATATCAATCAAGGAATATAATGTCCATAAATTTTTTTGTTTTTTCAATCTAATATGTTTTTTTTTTATTCTGCTGATGAGATAGATATAAAAATGTTGATTAGAATTCTAATAGCGTGTAGTTTTGTTAAAAGATTTTATGGTTATTTGTTTTGTTTTGTTTTTTTTACCAGGACATTTTTATAAAAACTTTATTTTATAAAAGACACTGCTAATTTTGCTTCGAGTATTTGTTATATGAATTTTTGATATAAATAATAATAAAATGAATAAATATTTTGTCCTGTAGGCATAAAAATAGGTCGGAAAAATAAAATTATTGTTATAGTTTTGTTATATAAGTCTATAATATTTAAAGATAAGCTGAAATAAAAAGGATTCAGAATTCAGAAAATAAATATTATGATTTAGTATAAATTTCAATAAAAAAGACTTTAAGAATTATGTAACAGTTTGTAATTAACTGAATGAGGTTAAACTGAATATATTAATTCCTACAAGAAGGATGTTTTTATTCAATAAATTAAACATATTATCATTATAATTAAGCTGATTGATTGATTGATTTATATTGAGGGTATAGTCACTGAAATTTCATGCAATTATACGACAGAATCAGGTCCGTTGAACCCTACATACATTTGATGTTACACATGCCGCGGAGATTGGCTGATCCAACAACAGAGAATTAGTTTCCAACGAAGAAGTCCTGCTTCATACAGTTCATTCACGGAGTAAGAAATTAAGCATATGTGTCGCAAGTACATGAGACAGGGATAGTAACACAAAAATTGTTCAAACTTTTTCCAGTTCATCACACAACCCCTACATGCCAAAACTTATAGGCATTATCGCGCCAGTTAGTATTTCTATAGTAATTCAGATTCAGCTACCAAAGATACAATTTTAAATTGAAATTTCATAAAATTATTACAAGTTTTAGCAATTTAGTACATACATGAATTTCCCACTTGAGTAATACAAAATAATTCATTGTAACTCATTCGAAAAGAACCGCAAAACTTTTGTAATACAATACATTTTACTTCCGGACGGAATTCCTAACCAAATTATCTATTTAAGAATACGCTCCGAGGTCCGAACACTTAACTCGAACAATATATAATTGAGTATGTATTTAATTGAAAAATTCGCGAATTTAAATCATGTAATGAGCTATTTTCTGGTTTTAAATGAAAGCCGTAAAGTTTAACTAAACCAAAATTACAAAATTAAATTTTTAAAGTGGGCAAAATAATCGATAAATTTTTTATTAGATTAAAATATTCATTAAAATTTAATAGTGTTATATAAAAAAACAAAAAATTTTTTGATTAGATTTAGTGTTGAAATATTTAATATTTTTATTATAGTGTATTACAAAATATTGGCGCTATTGATAAAATTTATATTTATACCTAATAAAAAAGATGAAATTTAATATTTATTAATTTATAATAATTATTTTACAACCATAATTGACAATAATTTTTTTAATAAGATATTAATTTTATTTAGACAGTGTTGTAAATAGGGTCATTATATGTCAGCATTAGATTTAATTATACTGTAGACTGTAGAGAGTAAAGATCATTTACTACTGTGTATTGTGATCCTGATTTTTACAAATGCTTCACTTGTCGTGGGTGTATTTAAGAAGACAAGACAATAGAACATTTCACATGCCATTGCACTGCAGGCCAATATAAAAGTTTTAAGAAATTTCGTAGTTTCTTTCTAGAAAATTTGAAAATACGAATACTGAATCCGGCCAAATTGATTTAATTCATTAAACAAATACAATCGGCTCATTATCGGAGGGTACAATCGGCTCACTAATATTGTAACCCGAGTGCGTGTGTGACACGAAATTCAAAGCAATATTTGACATTTAAAGAATTTTATTTTAACTTTCCAGCGATAAATAATAATTCGGAATGTACTACGTCCTAACCATTTATAAACAATATGGAGAAATTAATCACCTGCAAGTAGTAAATTAATTTTAGATAACCATGAAAATCATTTTGAAATTACTTAATAGATTCTGCTCTTAAAATAAATTATCGTGATCGGTATTTGTTCGAATTTGTATTCAAAAACACCACGTATCATAACATGTTTTTGTATAGCTTTGTGTGCTAGTTGCCTAATGATTGTCTCATTCACCTGACTAATTCCTTTCACCTCTGACAATTTAGCTTTCTTTGAAAATTAAACTATAAAAAAAATATTTTTATAAATTACATATTTCAAATCAAAATAGTTTTAGTGTGTAGTAAAACAAATTTAACAAAAAACCTAAAATATATTTAAAAAAAACACACACTTTAAATCATTTTGACATTAATTGCTTAATAAAAAATGAAAATCCCTACAATGAAAAAAAAGCCCAAATAACACCAGAAAAGACCACTTTTCACATGAAACAACTATGAAAATTTTATATGCAATTTAATTTTTAATGGAAAAAAAAAATCCCTACATAATAATAAAAACATATAATAAATAAATAAAATAATTAATTGATTTCGAAAAAAATGTCATCCTACATAATTCAAAGATACAAAATGGGGGGTTTCCAGTGGTGCTAATTGAAAATTCATAAATATATACAAAATAAATGCAAGTATTTCCTCGTCTTTAATGACTCCAAAGCTGTTCAAACTAAAATGCTTAACCTTTTTTTTCCAAATATGGTGAAAATATCCAACTTAAGTTGGAAAAAGTTATGCTTCAAATTAATTTGACATGGTTTTTTATTAAAGCTATTTTTTGTATAGTAAATTAATGTGATACTGTCGGGGAATATCTTAAAATCCAAATAAAGGTGGAAATTGATTTGGTGATGATCAAATTAAATTTATACAAAGAAAAAAACAGATTTTTAATGACGGTTGGGTTTTTTTTCGGAAATAAATTTTCATTTTCTTTGACAAATAAATATTTTGTAGGGATTAGGTCAAAAATATTGATTATTAAAAGAGCTAATTACAGAATATTTTGAACTGATAATCAAAATTTAGTTTTTTTGATTTTATTGAAACGATGGAACGTATAAGCAAAATTATAAACGTATAAATTTTCATTTTCTTTGACAAATAAATATTTTGTAGGGATTAGGTCAAAAATATTGATTATTAAAAGAGCTAATTACAGAATATTTTGAACTGATAATCAAAATTTAGTTTTTTTGATTTTATTGAAACGATGGAACGTATAAGCAAAATAACCGGAGGGTTGGATGAGTTCACATATTCGACCTATTCAATTCAATTAACTAACAATAATTAAGCATGTTCTGTATATAAGATAAGCTCAATAAAAGATAAACTCTATCATAATAATTTAGTTTTCCATATTTTCTGGAAAAGTTCGAAATGAAAAAATAGAATTATGGAAATATTTCTCACTAAATAGGTCATAATTCCGATATATAGAGTTACTGCATCAAATTTCCTCATTTGCGACATGAATTAGCGCGTTAGCACCGCTTTACTACCATTCACCTGACCACCTTTCTTTGCCTTGGCTAAGATAGTGACTTTATCAACCTCGTGGGTATTTAGAAACTAACTGATGTGTATAGGTCGCTTGGACGCTAGAACGCTATAGCTGCTGAATTCGAACCTATCAAACGTATCGTTTCTGGCCATAATGATCTGGCTATGTCCGTTCGGGATTATTTTAATATGTAGATTGTTTGTTTTCTTTTTGTAATCCGACGTACGATGTTTATTTGATCGTAAGCTCGTATCGTACGGCATGCTTCATAGTAAGAAATATTGTTTCTATAATTTAAATATTAGTAAGTATTATAACAATAAAAGTAATTTCGAGCCTGCTTGTCGTAAATCCTTCTTTTTTGCGAATATATTAAGAAATTGCTTGCATAATTTTGTAAAATGCTGGAATTATTCAGTTTTTCTGATAATATTTTATTGACATTTTCCTTCTAACAGAAGTTTCAATTTATGAATTGACATTAATTTAATGTTTTATATTTCAAATTTAATCTATAGACAAAAATTTTGTAACTAGTAAAAAAATCTTAAGTAAACACTTTCATTCAATAATAGTTTGTGTATTCGATAATATCGGAATTTGCGATATTCTAAAATTCGATGTAATGACCATAACTTATTTTTCATATTTTAAATAAAATATTTTATGAAAATTAGATATTAAAATAGTGAGAAATTATGCAAATAAAAAAATTTTTGAAGAAAATATTTATCATTTGGCGCCTAATTTTTTTATTGTGAGGGGGTGACCAAACCTAAAGAATTTCTCATTGATTGTGCAACAAACAGCATTTCATTACTTTTGTTTTCAAATGACAATCATTTATTTACATTGGAATTTTTGAATTTTATTTTTTTTACATAATTTTCTTGTTAAATCATAAACAACAGCATAATTTTCATGATTATTTGTATTTTATAAATATTTAAACGTAGGTGGTTCTGTTAAAGTGAAATTTTTTTTAAAAAAAAATGTGGAAGTTTTGAAATATATCATTAAAATTAATGATTTAAAATCAATCAATTTTGTATATTTTTTATTTGTATAATTGTGGAGGTAATAAAAATATTTTTAATGTCAATATTTTATAATATTTTGAACTAATTTTAATAGATTTTCATTATAAAATATACAAAAAAGAAACCCATTAAATTTCAATTATAAAAAATGTTCTGTTTCATTTTAAATTTATAAGATTTAATATAAAATTGATTAATAATTAATTTAATTTATTTTTATTAATTTATTTATGTTTTGACTTTTGATGTTGCTATATTAATAAAATTAATCTTGTAGTTAAATTAAATAAACTTTTTTTTATAGCTGGTAGTTATTGTAGGGTTATGGTAATAAAGTTTGTTATTTTCTTTATACGGTTATGAAAATTTATTACAATTTTTATTAACATTTCAAAAAATCCAAATTATTTTTATTGAAAACTTTGTTTATTTTAATAATTTTATAAGGGATTTTAAATATTTAGAGAAAATTTCGTATTTATTTTATATATGTAATAATAATGTCAAATTGATGGATATTTTTAATTACAACAAAATATATTAATAAATTTTACAAAAAAAAAAAATTAATTCTAGATTTGGCTACAAATATTATCAATCAATTTTATTTAAATTTAAGAGCTACCTAATGTAAAAAGCGAAATATTTTGATTGTACACATAGATTAAGAGAGGTCCATTAAGATCATTGGTCATCATATCACGAAGGATCAAGATGGATACATTGTGGCTTCTACATCAGCGTACAAAGTACTAGACTATAATTTTTAAAATAGTTTTGGTATGCCATGTTAACGTGCCATAATTGATAAATAAGAAATTTTGTGAGCATTGTCTTTAAGATTTGTTTATATCCGTTTCACAAATTTAACAAAAAGAATAACTAAAATTGATAGGACAAATTTAATAAAAGTCAGGATTAAAATTGCAACCTACAGAACTTAAAAATAACTCTGAATCCAAAGACAATTCTTGATTAATAAATTGATCTTGTTTATTGATTAAGTAAAACTATAATTTTCAAAAATATATTTCGAAATTCATATAAAATTTGTAAATTTATAAATTAGAAGAATATCCAGGAAACAAAAAATCATTAGAAAGTGTAGTCATATTTCGGGTTGTCGCGCCAATTATGTTTTCAAACTTGTATAGTTAACATTATTTCTTAATTAAATAATATAATATCTATTGAAAAATATTCTTAAATACGTAAAATTACATTCTTTATGATCCAATTACAAAACCTTTTTTTTTCTATTTTTCCTTTAAACCGATTTGTAATTTTTCCATCAGAATTCTCTTGGGGTTGTTACCCCCTAAAAATAACGTCTATAATTCAACTACTATGTCCGAATGTTATGATTTTATTTCAATCAATTTATTTATATAAAAATAAATAAATAAAATCATTTTTTTTCTTTGTATCTTTTTTTGTTATTATTAAAATTTATCTGGACACAATTTTTGTTTTCCACGTTTTATTTTTTCATTTTAGCACCCAAACAAAATATTTTTATCATTTCATAAATATTAAAATTCTGATTATGAAAATTCTATTGAAAAAAAAAAGAATTTATATAAAAATCGAAATTTCTATCCTATAAGGAAGTTATGCATTCTATGTTGATGCATAAAATATCATAATAAAATAATCACAATATTATTATCAATATGAAATCAGTAAAAAATATATATATATAAAAAAATTAAGGTGAATGACATTTGTCGCGGCGGCAAAATTATTATGAGTGAGCATGTTTATAAAAAAAAATGTATATAGAATCTTTACTCCACAACATAATATTATTATTTAGATATATATGTATAAACATAAAGCTACATTTTATATATATATATTTATTTGTTGGGGCTTTTGTCGTGTTTATGTTGCTGTCGTCATGTTTATGTTAAATTATGACTTATGTGTGGCAGAAGGTAATATCAATACTTATATAAAGGTTGGGGAAAAAAAAGAAATAGCATAACGAGAAAAAATTATAATAATATTAACCTTTATTAAATATTGATTACCTTACAAAAAGTACAAATTTAGTTAAAGAAAATTGTGAAATCAAAAGTATACAAAACTTAAAGGTTTATATTTCTAATTTTTCGATTAAGGATGGAAAACGTGTCGTACAAAAACTTGTAATACAAATATGTACTTCTAAAACTAAGTGTTCTGGTTTTGGAAACAAATCGAATAATAATGCAAAATGTCATTTAGTAATTAATTAATAAATCTGTATATTTAAATAGATATAACATTGCCCGGCAGTCCAACCTAAAAGATTTGGAAATTTTTTTGACAACCTTTAAGAGGCGCAAAAGTGATTTCATACTTTAAGGAAGTGGGAAGAAGCGACTCGCTGTAAAAAGGTTACAAATAAGTGTCCTGTACGTGAAATTCTTGAATTTCTTATTCCTAACCGCAGAAGCAACTAAGTAATCAAAACAAATTTAAAAATTTTGACAGCTGCACGCACAATTATTTTAAGAAGATGATCTCTTTTTTGTTAAAACTTGAATTTCTATCTCTACTATCGATAAAAATTTCACTATATGAGAAAAGTGTATATAGAAACTGTATAGATTTTTCTGGAATTTGATTTTGTCAAATTTTAAAACAATGACTTAAGGCAGCTATTATTTTATTCAAATACTTTATACATTTTAATTTGATAAGCCTAGATGAGTTCATGAATGTCATCGTCACAATAATACAATTTATTACATTCTTATAAGAGTAACTGCGTGGATATAGAGAATCATAAGTTCATCTTGCATAAATTAAAGAGTTAACTTCTGCTATGACTATTTTCAATTCCAAAAATTCATTGGAAAAACTAGAATTTTCTCATCAGAATTCTATAATTTTATCTGAACAATAATCGAAAAATTAAATGATAACGAAAATTTTAAATAAATATTTTACTATACATTTTCCAACAAATTAGTCATAAGTACAAAAAATTTATGTCATAAGGTAATATAAATATTATTGCATTCCACAACATTTAATTACATTTTAAATTAAGTTATTTAATTTTCATTAGAAAAGAATTTTTTACTTTAACAAATTTATTATAAAATATGTTTAAATATGAATTTTAATGACGCAAAAACAAAACGGTTATTATTATAGCTCAAGCTAGCAGCAAAGTTATAGCAGTGTTTGTTTCCGCCATTATACCGAATGCAAATTGAAATTAAATTAAATTTTTATATATAGAATTTATAGTTTAAGTTGTGAATGTCAATAATGAAATATATTTTATATAAATTAATTTATGCAATCATGAAAATATATTGAATTTGTAATACTATTTCTTTATGGTCATAAATTAACTAATTTTGATAACAATTTAGTGTAATAGTTTAATCGTTTCGTAATTATTAGAACTATTTGTTTCCTTTCCAATATAATAGAGATTATACCGTAAAAAATATGAATTTAAGAAATTATAACTGATATATTAGGATAGAAACTACTTTTTTTCGAAATATATAGTCCCAATTAGATAATAAATTTATCGACATATTTCAATAAATATACAAAAATTGATACAAATCTTCAGCTCAACTGAAGAGTCGGCCACAGACATATCTAATCACTGCAACAATTTGGTTCATTGTGATATTCTTTTCTAATTATTCGTCAATAATTATGCTCATGACACAGTAAAGCTGCTTCAGATACAGCCGACACGTTTCTGAAGAAGCGACAACACAATATTCGAGGTGCCGAACTAGTTTAGACGTCAACGCCTCACAGCCACATAATATGTGTTCCGCTGCTTTCATCCACGTGTAGACAGAACCTACAAACCTGATCCGCTGATAGACCAATTTGTGTGTAGGCGCTTTTTGGGACTACAATAACCTGCAAGGAAACCAACCATTATTTTCGTTTTCTTCCTATTCATTTAATGAATAGCTTCGAATGTTTTCGCTCTTCACGCATGTTTCAGTGAAATTAGATTTTTGTATACAATTTCGAGTTAAACATTAATCAAATTGGCATTTCTAGGGATAAATGTTGTTTCGGGTAAATAAAATTTGCAGTTTAAATTTCTAATTACCATGCACCATTATAAATTTTATTTTAAATACCCTTTTAATTCGACACTTTAAAAACTTCAACCAACAAAAAAAAAAAGTTATCACTTTGTAAATAATTTAAAATAATTATTTATATATTTCTTAAAATACAATTCACCCGCAAGTCTTACGATAACTTGTTAAATACTTAATTAACAAAATTATGTTTATTCTATGATTACAAAATAATTTCAATTTTAATTAAAAATCACAAAATTTTAATTTACTTAATTAGCTTAATTAGAGATAAATAAAAAAAATGTTCATATTCGTTTTCACAATCTCTTATCAAAAACCATCAACAATTTTCAAACATCCATCAAACAAATTAAAATTATTCTTAATTTCATTATTTATTTCTGGGGGCATTTCCAATAAAAAAAAATTATCAGGCCAAGGATAGACTAAATATTTCATGTTTCCAATAAAAAAAAAGGAAATTAAAAAAAAAACAGCTTAAAAATATAAATAAAGTAAAAATGATAAAGATAAAGTAAAAATGATTTATTAATTGAATTTATAGGAAAAATTTGTTGAACTCTTTAAATTTATGTTACATTATTCAAATCGGAAGTAAAGCACGTTTCATACAAATTTAATAAATCTGATAAGAAATTCTATTAAAAAAAATGAGAATAAATTTTAAATTATGCATTCTTGCACACTTTTATGATAATTATTTATGTTACACTCAAATATTCCACTCATATTTTAAGTTTACTACATATAATTTTGAGTAATTTTACATACTCTTTGCTTATGACCTGTCTCTCTGCTCTCTCATATTTGGAATTATTTGTATATCACAATCACAATTTACATAGAAACAATTCACAGGACGAAATTTTGTGAAAACCAGAGAAATTTTTGGTAAATTATTTATTTGATTTTCTGAAAATCATAACCTCCAATAATAAAATATTACTTAAGGCCTAACACAGTTCTATGAACTATAATAAAATAAATACAATTTAACAAAATTATTGCAAATTAAATCAAATCAGATAAAAAAAAAATTATCAAAATACCTGGTACCATAAATAAATATGAAAAATTATAAAATTCTTTGTAAAATTACAATTTTGCGTGTAACAAAATTTTTGTGTGTTTTGGGTTTTTTGTTGTTGTGATTGTTGTTGGGTATTTTCCCAACTATTTTCCAATTAATTTCCATTCAACACGCAACTAACATAAATAAATTGATTACACTAATTTTAGATGCCAAATTTAGTACCAAAAAAAGTCAATAATTTTTACACTTTAACACAAAATGAAAAAACAAAGACTAAAAAAAATCAATTAAAAATAAATCAAATCAATAAAAAAAAAGTTGAATAAAATTTTTAATTGGATCACGCAATTTTAAAACACCAAAAATAAAACAAAACAAAAATTTCGAGGGTGTAAAAACAATATCAAACTGTGAATCACCACATCAGTAAGAGCAAAGGAATTTGAAATATTTTGGCCATAGTAAAAGACTAAATATTAAATTTTGGTATAGCGTTGCTAAACAAATAGCGACACGATCCTGACTGAACCGATAAATTAAAAAAGTCTTATCGATTCCACAAAAATTCGGTAAGAATTTTAAGTATGCACCAATCTTTATTCTCAAATCTCTGTACTGAAAATTTTAATTATGAAGATTTAATGCAATGTTGAAAATGTGAATTGTACAAGAGTTTCCCTTTCCCAGGATACGGAAAATGTTGAGATACATTTTGAGTATATAAACGAATTTTTAAATATATAATATAGTTTACATAGTTTATTGCTTCAAAATGAAACTAATTAAATGATGAACATTTAGTTTCAATTATTCAATCAGACATGGATTGGAATTCTAAACAGCCGATAGAAGTTGAAGTGGAATAAATTTAAAAAATAAGCGAATAATTTGTTACCCATCAGCTAAAATTTTGTTTATAAAATATATGTTGCCCAACTTTTATGTAAATCGGAATTTTCATTAGAATTTAATTAAGTTAAAACCCGGGAAATAAGAAGAAAAAAATCACTGGTTTCGGGAATGATAAATAATGTTAATTTCTAATAAAATTTATCTCTGGAAATCTTGGGATGTGCAAACTCTAGAGAATTGTAATTACAAAAAATTCAAAGTCTTACAGTCCTTATACATGGAACGAAGAAATAAGCTCTGAAAAATCATGACATTTTGATTGGATGAAAAAAAATATGTTTGATCCTGTGCATTCGTATTGCGAGTGTAAATTACATGACCCATTACTCCGACATGCGAAAGAGTTTTTAATACATTTTAAGGACTTAACTGTCAGGAAAATCGTCCAGAGGCTTCCACAGAAACTCGATCATCGAATGACTCTAAATTATTATCTACTAAAAGTTATTTGATTGGGCAGTGCTGAGAGGCAATTATACCGAAGCAAATCTTTTATAATCTAATTTAATATAATCTAAAAATATTTATTTTCTTTATTATCAAAACTAGACTAAAAATTATAAAATCTTTAATTATCCAAAGCTTTAGTTTTTACAATCAAAATAATAATTATCAAAAGTCTTTCATAATTTTTATCTATAATTAGTATATCTTATCTTTCTAGTTATATTAATAATCATAACCTGTAACATAAAAAAAACTTTTGAATTTTATGTTATATACATAAATATTAAAAACAAAAATTATTTATTCTTTATGTTTTGGATATTGAAACTAATTTGTTCTATGCTAATTTTCTCATACATTTGCTGCAAATATAAAATCAAATATTATAAATATAATAACTAATAAAAATAATTTTTTTTTTTCTATTATATCTTCTGTGTAAATTCTTAATAGAATAGATATTTATCTAACTTCTGTCTCATAAAAATAAAGTCATAAAATTACCATAAAAATCTATTATATAACAACATAAATGAAACCTAATAACTAATAAAAATCGAGGAAAAAAAATATTATATTTTATATATTTTTCATAAATTAAGGTGCTCTTTTTAAATAATAATTTGTTTGTTGTATATAATAATTTTCACGACAATCAACACTTTTTTTTTTTAAATTATAATTTTTTATTATAAGTATTTTTTTTTAAAAGAAAATTTTCTGTTTGCTGTTTATTATGTGGTGGTGGTGCTGTTGTGGAAAAATCATAAAAAATATTTTATGAACTATAAAAATAATATTACATTTTATTTTGTATTAAACAACATAAAGAAATTCCAAATATTTTGTATGAAAATTGTATAAATATAAAAGATTTATTAGTTTTTAGAGTGGAAAATTGAAAATATTTAAGAAAAAAATAAAATATGTACTTTTTTTTGTAGTGGGTGAATGAAGGACTAACTAATATGAGGGGTGGGGTAGGTTTAAAACTTGGTTTAAATGTTAATTGAATAGATAATATTTTGTGGTGAAAATGATATTGTATGGGAAATTACTTCAATATGATGATAATTAAGAAAATTAGTTTTAGTATCTTCTGTAAAAGTATAAAAGTGATAGTATAACAGTATAACAATTACAGTACAACAGTAACAGTAACAATGGATGAAAATGCTGATATTTTTGGAGAAGATCCAAAATGTATTATCAACTCTACCGTTTTCCTAGCCGAAACTCATGCCATCGAACTATGCATCGGTGAAAATATCAGAAGAAAATACATGGGCTCAATCATCTATACATTCGAATAGCTTTAAACTATTCGATCCAAACTTGTATAAAACTGACTTCAAAATCTTATATTCCTAACGAACTGGGAACAGAGTCACAGTCATTTGAATGCCATGACATTCTGATATTGAACGTAACGAGACAATAGATTTGCTTGCAAGAAAAGGATCAGAACAAACATTCACCAACCCAATAACATTCTGTGGCATAATCAACGAGCCACATTAGAATTGAAAATCAAAACATGAATAAATTCATAAATGTTATATAAGAATTCTATATAAGGTCACAGCTAACAGGGTTGCTAAACGAATCATATCTATATTCACTCAGCCCAACGGATGTGCGTATCTGTATAACAGTTACAGTATAATACATAGTTACAATAGTATAATAGTTATTAATTAAAGAATATTGGAAGCGTGAAACAAATTCTAAATAAAAATAATTAAATTAATTAATAGAATATAAAAATGTCTAAGCTAGTAGTTTGTAAATAAATAGCGAATTTTAATAAATTATACTAATAAATATATCATATATCAAAAATGTTACGAATATCTCTTAATACATATCAAAAATGTATGTTATATAATTCGGAAATAAACGACTACAAATTCTATATAAGTAATCAAAAGATTATATATAAATCTTGAACATAAATTGTGGTGTCTTTGATTCTTTTTATAGAAACAATTTTAAATATACACCAATAATATCAATTTCCGGTACTGAAGTATTCAGGTGACAAAATATCAAATTTATTTATTTTTAAAATATTTTATTTTTAAGTTCTGATTTATTTTGAATATAATTTTAATAATATAAAATTATATTATTTTGAAATAATCTAACCTTTATTATGGGGGATTTAATTTGTTTTCAATACGCTTCTTGTGATGGCTAATATATTCTTAAATTTAAAATTTGGAGTGATATTGTTAAATATTTTAATTCAGTAAACATATGCAAAAACTGATTACATTATATACGCAAAAAGGATACATTGAAAAAGTGTAGACCATTTACTGAAGTTTACGCTTTTACTTTGACACGTAAATAACTACTTATATAAAAGATTCGAAAAACAGTAAAAAATAGTTTAATGTACAAGGGCAACTTGTTTTTTACCCAGATAACAATAATAAAAATAATTTATTTTCCATATTTGTTGATCAGTTCATCTTATAATGAGTTTCTATATAGGAACTGATGAAAACTAATTAATCATTTTATTGACTTCCAATATAACCTATTAGCGCGTGTGGTTAGTTCATGATTTTTCATCAAGAAAGCTCGTGCTTTCCTATATAAGAAGTGTCAAACCGGATGTGTATATAAATAATTTACAAAAAAAAATGTACACAATTTTTTTTTGATTAATATAAATATTTTATATTTTAAACTATAAGGTAAAATTAAAATTTTCCAAATCTATCAAATTTTGCTCACGACGACAAAATATAAATAAAAATGTACTTGACAAAAAAAAATATACTATAAACAAAAAACAATTCCGGTTATCACAAGTGTCAAAATTAACACGATATTTTTGGTATCTGTCATTAAACGGATTTATTTTGAACTTATGAACCTCAAATTATTGTAGTTATCAATTAATTATGATTAAAAAGGTCAAAAGTTTTATGATAGGTTCAAAAAGTACATAACTCTTGAAAACTATTTTTATAATCAAATTAATCACCTTTACACTTATAACAAATAAAACAAAAATAAAAATATTATTAACATAAAATCTAAAAATTAAATTATACATATTTTTATTGGTATTTATTTTACATTTATTAAAAATTATCAAAAAAAAAAATATAAATGAAATATACAATAATTAAAAGTTATAACCACTTTACAAAAAAAAAATAATAATAATAATTAATTATATAATTAAAACCAGCCTTTTAAATGTAAATGTGAAATATTCACAATTATATTATAACGTAGGCAAAAGGCATCCAACTAATATAGAAATAATAATATTTAAAATACAATAATATAAATGAAAAATAAAGAGATAAGAACAATTTGCCATTTAATTATTAAAAAAAAAAACTAAAACTGATTAAAATAATTGTTTACACTGTTAAAATTTCGAATTACAGAAATTCTTAAAATTACAAAAGGTAATCAGTTTATTGGCAGCTCCCATAAGAAATTCTTTATAATTTTCAAATTAGCATTCATATCACGGCACAAAATTTATCGCCCTTTTAGAGAAAATTAGAAAAACGAAATATCTAGTTTTTAAGCGAACCCAAACCAGACCTACTAAATATGTGTGACTAACTGTGGGTGACCAATCAGCCGTAAATTACTCAGTCTACTGACTATCTTAAAATTTACTTTACCTAAACAACGGCTTACAATTACATTAGTAATAAACGAATGGGGTGGCACGTGTCAGTGTCAATTGGAAGAATTTAGATGAACACTTTTTGGATACAAAAATTAGTACAACCAAATATCCTATCAATATAGAAAGGACAAACAAATTATTTAAAAAACATTTATTATTTTGTTTATGTCAAAAATTAAGCGTTTTCTATATTAATGTGAAGATTCACCTTGTTATTTTTTCTTCAAACTTTCAATAGTTATGTAAAATAACCCATTAATATTTGTTGCAGATACTGTCTTCTTGTGTTGTATTAAATTCAAATATATTTCAGTTTTTTTAGTTTAGAATCTACTACAATTAATAAAATCTACACCAATTTAGTTTTTTATTTTTTTTTATAAATTTACAATTAACATAATTTCCTATTTTTAATTAAAACCAATAAATTTTAAAAATTTCCTAGACTTTCCAACCCCTCAACTACACTCCAAAAAAAATTTTACAGTGTATATTAATAATATCTTTACAAAAAAAAATTCTTATCTTCAAGATATAAATTTTAATTGTTAGGGTAATATTTTTTTTTTCTTATTTCAAAGTCAGGTTTATTCCAGTTCTAGTTCATAGCTCAGTCGATTTGCACTCAAAAAAAAAATTAATATCAAAAACTCATTTATATACTTAACACCCTCCAGAGTACAATCTAGTAGTAAACGTACCTACAAAAAAACACGAAATATTCAATCAAACTTACACTCAAAAAAAGGTGTTACACTGTTACACACAAACTAATACACACAAACTAATACACCAACACCAACAAAATAATTTAATTGTAATTGTGTAATCTTTATAGTATTAAATATCAATAAATTTATATGTGTGCATATAAATTTTTCGATTTTATTTTCACTTAAATTAATAGTAATAATAATAATAAATACTAAAAAAAAAATTATTTCCAATCATTGACTTAACAAAATGACAAAGTTTGGTCTATTCAGTCAGTTACTAGAATTCAGACCGGTTAGACGTGACACTAACGTGTAAAATATAAAGGAAAAAAAATTGTAACAAAATTTAATCAAATTGAATTAAAAAATAATTTTTTTTTTCATATATTTAAATTTTTCACGGTATTTTTCGGATAAATTCCTTAAAAGTGAAGTGCACAAAAATTAATTGAAAATTATTATAAATAAATTAATAAAATTAATTTTGAATCAATAAAAAGTGGAAAATTATTAAGGAAAATTTTTATTATATATTAAAAAAAAAAAAAAATTGAGAAAAAAAATATTTTTTTAAATTAAAATTCATAAAAATTAACAAAAAAGGATAAAATTCAAAAAAAAATAATTTAAAAAAAATTGTTGTTTTTATATAAAAATTTATGGAATGAAATTAAAAAAATTGGATTTATTTATAATCGAAGATGCTACAGAATTTCTGAATGAATGCATCAGTTACAACTGTTTGGACTTTTTGTAAGTGTTATGAAAATTAACAAAAACTAAAATTAAAAAAGGATAACAAATAAAAAATAATTAAAATTTCATTAGATTTCAAAAAATTATAAATTTTAGTAGGTTTTGTTGTTAATTAAGTAGAGCCTATTTTAATAGTTAGCATCTCAAATTCAATTTAATTTTTATAGAGTAGATTTATCGATCTACCGTACTAAAAGGTAACTTTTACTTCATAAATTAGAAGTAAGCAAGTATTGTATAATGACTTAGATGCTTGTAATTAGCTTTTCATAATTGGCTTAGATAGCCAAATGAAATTTTTGCTTAGGTGAAATATTTTAAATTAGGATTGTCAGCGTCAATTTTTCTACTTTCGGTTTCTGTGGTCATTAAAAGCTTATGATCGTATCAATTTAAATTATGATTGACTGATGTACATTTTGAGTTGTTAGGAATATTTTACGGAGGTTTTGCTTGGCAATAGCTTTAATATGATCACAATAAGTAATTTTTAGTTATTCCATTAATTATAACCTATTCAATTAGTTGATTTTCTTAATTTATAGCACATGTAGAGATAGTTATATCAAGGACTTAACAAACAAACTAGTTCACTTAAATACACTTGAATTTTGCAGCTTTAAACTTATTGAATTTTATTATAATTTTAAATATATACCTACAAAATATTTAATTTAAATATAAAAAATATATATATATATAACCTCCAAACCAATATCATTATCATAATTTTAAATGTATACACAATTCTCTCTGACCAACAATGAAGCTACTGGTTCCTTTACTAAATACTCCTTGGGGGTCCAATTTCAATTCATTTTCTGCAACATTACAAAATTATTATTATATATTTTTTCATTTAGTTATTCTGCTTCTTCAGCTTCTTCTTCATTAATTTATCCATTCTTCGTCGCACCATGATCACATCATTGGCATTATAATAATAACAATTAATTAAGAACTGAATTTAATCGGTTTTTTTTTTTTAACTTTTAATTTTTCATTATCTTTATATAAATTTTATTATTGCTATGCGTTTAAATTTCATTTTCTGATGAAAATTTTTTTAAATTTTTTTTTAATATTTCAAAATCATAAAACTAAAAAAAAAAAATTATTAATTTTAATTATATTTTTAGAGGACCTTCCAAGAAAATTTTATTTTGTTTGTTTTGTTTGATGATATATGGAATGTGACGGATTTTGTGTGCTTGGAAGCCATCAGAAATATGAAGAAAAATATGAAAGAGTTGATTTTGTTGTTGTTATTATTTATTTAAATAAATAAATAATTTTTTTTTTTTTATTATTAATATTTTTAAAGCGTCCATCATTAAAAAGTGTCAAAATGTATGCTCTCTGAAACACTGTGAATTTTACCACAGCGTCTATAGTTATTTTTTATAAAAGTTTATATGAAAAAAAAGTGATGGTCGGTCGTTGTTTAAGCTGGCAGTAGTGGCGGCACGTCATATAATCATTTTTTTAATGATATTTTTAATTAATAACTCGGTAATTTTATGATATCTTTTAAAAAAAAAAAAAGATCAAATATTTAGATAAGTTTTTGGTTTTGTTGTAGTGATTGTGGAGAACTTGGAATTTTATAAAAAGATTTACAAAAAAAAAAATATTTAGTAACAAGTTTTTAAATGATGAAAAATCAAATAAAAATTGGTATACTTTACAATTTAAAACATAATATTTTTTATAGATAAGATTTGGTGTAATTAAAAATATTAAACTTATGTAATTGTGTTTCCTTAAACTTCACATTGTTCACATTGAACATAGTTTTTTTTCTTGAAAACGATTTTAAATTTCAGTTTAAAGTTTTGATAGATTTAATGTAAATAGGCTTTTAATTAGTGGTAATTTTTTGTGATGATAATTTTTGGTTTTATGGCAAATTTTTGTACTGCTAAAATAAATTATATTGTTGAAAGTTTTTTAAGAAATTTACAAATTAGAAATTCTTTGAAAATTTTATGATGAAATAATTGATATAAAACAGATATAAAATTTAAATAATCAAAAGAAACAATGTTTTAAAGGTGGCGCGGAGTTTTCGAATTTAAAATTGATACTCGACATAATATTTAATAAAAAAAGACGTTAAGCTTCGATATCAAAATCTAAAATATTGCAGGATATATAATCATTATCATAAGTAAAAGAACTTCTGTTGCATCAGTCATATTCGTTATACATGGAATAAGTCTGATCTGAACAGAGTCCATATCTCATGTACGGTAGAAATATATATATAACTACAATTTCTGAAATTTGAAAATTTAAACCTTCTATCAATCAATAACAAAATAAAAATGTACCTTCAATAAATCAATATTAAATTTTTGTTAGCCACCTATAAAATGATTATTAAAAATATATTTATATTGTTAATTTTTTTAATAAATTCCACCTACACATAAATTCATTATTTTAATTATGACCTCCATTTTTATTATTCAAAATTATCGCCATTACCTTTAACCTTAACACTTAAGTGATTTCATTAAAATTTCAATAAATTTATATAATATTTTTAAAAAAAAAAATTTCATAAATTCATAAACATTCATTCTTCAAATTAATGGACAAAACCAACTAATCTATCAATATTTACTAAGCAAAATAAAAAAATTATGTTAATTGCTTTAGTGGACCAACCCAAAAGAATTTTACCTAAAATATCACATATTACTTATTTGTCAAAACAGAAACCTTCAAATTTTATTAATTTATGTTAAATAATGTATAATATTATCTGCATTGACAGTACTGAAAAAGATATGTAGAGGAAAATTTAATTGTTTTCTTTTAAATAACTTAAGTATTTGGCATCACTAATTTTAACATTAATTTGACATTTAATTTATTATCATCACCAATTTTCACATTTACTAAATATATTTATCCAAATGAAAGACACAATGAAAATTTTAAATTAATTTATAACATTTACATCAAATTTTTGACAATAAAGAAATCTTTTGCTATTGGCATCGCTGATTTTGACATTTCTATGCGCAAAGCATAAACTTAAATTGAGTTTTCATGATATATTTATAAATTAATTATTTAGCTTACTACAATGTCTGTCAATTGAATTTAAATTAAACAATTTAAATAATTTACTAAATATTTATATAAAATTTTATTAATTATTATTTTCAACAACTCTACAAATTGTATAATTATATAAATGTTAATAATAAATAAAAATAAAAAATTTAATAATTAATAAGATTTATATAATTTCGAGTATGAACAGAAGAAACTATTAATTTATTATTATTGAAATTTTATATATTTTATTATTTATATTGACATTTCAAATATTTATCTTTTATAATATAATATTTTTTTTTATATATTTATTCATAGATTTTTAATTATTTAAGCTTGTTGCTATTTAAGCTTAAAAAAATCTTTTATAAAAAGCAATATTTCATATCTTTATAATATGCGTTTAATATTATCACAATTTACAAATTATTTTGTTAGGTAATTAAAATGAAAATTGAAAAATAAATAAACTAAATTAAAAATTTTTGTTACTTTAAATATAATTATTAATATTAATATATTTAAAATTTTATATATTTTCAGGTGGTGATTTCGGGTGCATTATGTACAATCCCGGATCAGGTAATAATGTCATATTGTGCAATAAACAAAGCGATTCATATATCTCCAAACGGAACCGTTTCAATTACAAACACGAATCGTAAGTAAACTTATTAATATTTTTAATAATTATATAATTAATATTTATTTTTATATGATAAAATATTGAAATGATATTAAATAATTTTAGTATATTACAACAAACTTTAGTTGGGCCAGTTCTTAAATTAATAATAAATTTCTGAACAACGTACAATATTTACTTACGTAAGATTCAAGTATGATATGATAATCCATCATGTATATAATTGTCTGTCTTGATCGTTATTAGTAGCTTAATAAAAGCCGAACCAGTTAGATTAGATTTATTTCAAAATTGATAAGACTTTTCCATCTACTGAACTATATTATATTAAAGTTTGTTTTAAAATGTTGTTTTAATAATGCCACTAAATCAAATTTAAGTAAATCATGTTGTCTTAGATTTTAGGATTAACAGGCTTAAAAATACTGCGCTTTATTTGCATTACATTAAAATTAATTATTTTTATTTATATATTTATTTGTTGAAAGTTATTAAATAATTGTTAGATAGTTTTGCAAAAGTTTCTGTTCCTGTAAATATTACTTGGTCCAAAAAACTTTTCACAATTATCATTGCTTTAAACTGGGTTGAATCGTGTAACCCAGTGACAATTTTAGTTGTTGAAGTTTATATGAAAATTTTATTACACATAAAGACAAGATCAAAAATTGTCACTGGTCTGGTTAGACGATTTGCATCAAGTCCAAAAAAAATGGAATTATTTATATATTTACAATAAAAACATTTTATATGACCCAACAGCGACATTTATTTGGACATAATTTTTGTTGACCTTATCAATATCACTTCCGCATACCAAAAAATAAATAGAAAAATTTAAATATCTTCTTTAACCTAAAAATATTGAATGATTTTCATTCTAAATACTTGAGTAAACTGTAAAACATAAAACCTAAATCTACAAAATCATCCTTTCATTATTATTACTCGAATCAACAAACAAAATTTACAATAAAAATTATAATAATATATTAAAAGTAATCTTCCATAAACCCCAAAATCATCAACATAATATTAAAGAATAATCAATAAATTTTTGAAAAAAAAATTCTAGACAGTGGGAAATTCAAATATTTAATATTTTCACCATAAATCTTCTAGTCGCGCCGCTTGCAGTTAAGATTTTAAAGGAATACATTTCATATCATCAATATTTTAATTTCATAATCATCATCATCAACATAACCAATCATTATCATAATCAACATTACCAAATCAACAAAATATTTAGAGATTACAAAACATACAGAACACAATCTGTGCAAGTCGTATCGTTGTCCACTCAAAAATTATAATTTTTATTTACATTTAACATAAATGAAGAATTTTCGTCTTATCCTTATACATTGAATGTACTCCTCCTTTGGATATTTGAAGAAATAATAATAAATTGTATATTTTAGGAAGATTTACATTTCATCTAATATCTAACAAATTCATTTTATTTTTATTATTATTTTTGAATTTTGTTTGTCTTCCTTATTATCATCAACTCGACTTGTCATTTCGATGTTCATTCAATTTTTTTTTCTCTAAAGACGGCGATGGTAATTTATACAATAATTGTGGTCGGACATCTTTCTTGCTTCTTCTCTTCATTTGGTGTGGTCATAATATAATTTTTTTTTATGTCTTGGATTCTGTTTTCATTATTTATTGTTTTGTATTTATAAATATAATAAGATGAAAGATTTGTCACTGAAAAGAAAATGATGTGCTATGAAACATCCTTGTCGGCGGCTATGTCTACACATTTCAGACATTTAACAATATACCAAAGAAGAAAAAAAAAGAACCCAAATTCAACATTGATATTATTTAAATTCAATTTTTTTTTTTTTTTTGGAACTGAAGTTTATGTAATGGGAAATATTTATGATGATGAGTTTTTAATGGAATTTGATGGATATTTATATAATGATTGAATGTGGAATACTTGCATTTGAATTTTTAAATGATTTTTTGTTTTAAAAATAATCAAATTGTTAACAAATTAACAAAATTTCTTGCAAAATATTATTAATATTAAAAAAAAACATTTAAAAAACTCGTAAAGTATTTCAATTTTACATAATTAACTCTTGTAACTGGCAATTATTTTTGCTAATATCGTTAGTATATACTTATAATTTTAAGTAGCAGTAAGTTTTATTTGCTTGGAAAGCTTGAACTTACAAATTAAGATTTAAAATTACTTTAGAAAACTAATCTAACATTTTATTTATTAAATTGTAAGATTAGTTTGCTAAGGGTTTGGTTCAACCTAGTGGTTCACCCACAATACGAAAAATATCGGAGAATACATTGTGCTTCCTTCGTAATGGCCTATACCCCTAGCTATGAATTCCTAACAGTTTATTCTATATCAAAGATTCAAAGATTTATAAAGTCTCATCCTTCGTAATATCATTTAGCATTCCGAGAGTATGTATTAATAGAACTTCTACTTTCATTTATTTAATTAACACATTTTTTCCCTAATTTCAATAATTCGTAATTACTTATAAAATAAATTTTGCTTAAATTTTATTTAAAAGATTTTACATTAAAATGAAATTTTAGATATTATTAAAGCTACTGGGTAATATATATATAATAAAAAATAAATCATTTAGCGCCTTCTTCACTACTGATAGTCTAACATTACAATGAAAACATGTTTATAAACTTACCAAATTATCGGCTTTTTTGATAATTTACAATAATTTTAGTTACTAAAGTATGGATTTTAATCATTTGTGTCTACTACTGACCAAAAATTGATTATAGTTTCATAATATTGAAGTCCAAAATTTAACTTTCATAATTTTCATCCTTGTTTATTTCATCCCAGTTTTATTTTTTATGTTGATTATATCTTCATTACTGAATACTTCTTATCGTAAGAACATACATTGTTAAATGCGTTACACTTCGCAGGTATATTATTATTCACGACTCTCTTCAAAAATATATTTTTTTTTTTTGTTAATTCCCAAAAAAATAAACCAACCAACCAAAATTATTATTTACTTGTTAACAACTTACGCAAAGATTGGTTCATATTTTTCTTTCACAACAAAAATTCTCGGTCATCCATAATAAGTGTAATCATCAGTTTTTTTGAGATTACATAACTTTTCACGTTACAATAACCACTTTTAACAATTTAATTATATAAATCGAATAATAAGGATAATTTTCTGGAAAAAAAAAAAAAAAAAAAAAACATTTTATTTTTAAGGCAGAGCATAGTGTAATAACGCCTAAAGGTGATATAATTTTAATTGGAGAGGCATTACAAAAAATTTATCATAATTATTTATTTCACTTTCGAAAAATATTACAATCGGTGTTGATTATGAGTTTATAATATAATCATTTTTTTTTAGGATATTCAATTTTTGTAGAATCCTTTCATTGTTTAAATAACTTCATTAAACATTTTTATGACAGATTATACAAAAGGATCAAAATTTATAATTCTTCAGTTTTTTGTTCATGAAAAATATTTCATTTTATGGTAAATTATAAATGATTTTACCTGGCAAAGTTGTGAAGAACAGATGTTAAGATTTATTAAATAGTATCTATGTAATAGGTTAAAATTAGTTATATTATGAGCCATTATTATCTTTAATTAGTCATACTTAATTTCAGAAAATGAGTTGTAACAGTGTAAAAATATACAAGGGAATTGTAGTAATTTTGCAAGTTTTAGTTAAACTGTTAAACTCTAAATTGTGTGCCGTATTTTTAATTTTTGAAAATTAATCTGTCAATTATAAATAGCAACTAATTATAGGATATTACTAAAACTATTTTGACAACTACGTAACTAATTATTTTGCATTTAACTTCAAATCATTAAATATATAATCTTCGGCATGATCTTTTTAAAGAAACCCATTATCATTTCATTATATTTTTCATAATTTCGGACTCTGTAACATCAAATCCTTCATCCCTTTTGCTTTATTATAGGAATTGGTATTTCCTTATAAATGTCAATTGTGAGAGTGTGAAATTTTGCAATATTTTTGCAATTATATATACAGTTTCTAACAAACCCCTTAAATTTGCCTATATCCAAACCAGTAAATTTCGAAAACCAAAAAATAATAAAATAATCGTCAAGAAATTATATAAAGTATGATCAGGTGCAAAATTATAGAAACAAAAACAAAAAAACAATAAATAATTTTTTAACCTTTTTTAGAGGCCATTTGAAAAAGTATTAACAAAATATAAAAATTTCTGTATACTTTTCGATATTGTCCAGGAAGAAGGAAATCTAACTAAATGCGGCATTTTCATTATAAATCATTCTGGATATTAAAATTACAAAAAAACAAATTTTCAGTATTTAGTGACATTGTAATATAGAAGATTATTATAATCAGTAAAACAAACGCAGCCACCTAACACCAGACCAGAGTGAAATTATTGTGTGTGTCATTATAGAAGAATTTTTGTATTCCATTGGTTCGGTGGACAAGTTAAGATTAACAAAGTAGGGAACAAAAATTTATTTGATGGGAAATTTCATAATTTATTTATGACACAAATTTTTATTTATGACGGTCGACAATAAATTATAACATAATTTTTTTTTATATTTATGTTTAAATTGAAAGAAAATATTCTTAAATTGCACAGGTACATCACGTTTTTAAACCATTAAGAGAAAATAAGAAATTTTTGCTATTATTTAACATTTACCAGTACTTTTGGGTGGATTTTTGTTAATTCATAGTATGTATATTTCTATAAATAAGGATATAGATTCGTAGTATTTATATAAGGATATAGAATTATGGTAAAAGTATATATAAAAATCCATTTAAAAAAAGGTGTGAAAGTAAACAAATGAATTAGTAGAGAAATTTGTGAACAGGTTTTATATTTGAATAGGAAATAATATTTTTTTATTAGAACCGGAACTGACTGAGAAAAAGGATCTATTTTAAATATTTGTAAAGGAATTAGTTTCTGTTTGTGTTTCTGATATTGTTGAAAACTGTGAGGTCATTTATTACTTTAAATGTATATAAGAAATTTGTATGAAATTCTTAGAAATGATAAAACGAAATTAATTTCATTGATAAAATTTTTTTTAAAAAATTCATCTTTTTGGAATGTAGTCAAAATCATATTCTGGACAAATCTTAATTTTATCAAATCGATATTACATGTCAGTCCAAATTTATTTATTCTCAGAAGAAACATATTTTCTATAAAAAAAAAACAGTGGCAGTTTCCATTAGGTACCGATTTCTATATATAATCAAAGTGATCCTTTTTTTTTGTAAACTTTTTAATCTAAACCAAAATTCATTTAGAATCTATAATTTTTTTTCTGGGATTCCATTTAAAAATTAGTTACTTATTACCAAAAATCAATGAAAAGTTAAATGCCGGCTATGTGCCTTTTCCTTTACTAACATAACATCAAAAAAATCAACTACAAAAAGATTTTTATCAATAATTTAATGGCATTAAAAAAAATAAACCCAAAAAAATATACTGATATCATAAGAATACTAACCGTTTTACATGACTACTCTATACTTAAAGGGCAGGCTTTCAAATATATTTTCTACTTAAGAGAAAAAGGATCATTACAAAATGATCCGAAAAATTCCAAATTATGTTTAGCCATTATTAAGATTCCGATATTTTATAGAGGGTGTGATGAAATTTATTAAATAGTTACATGAATTTTAACATGATCCATTAGGTAATTTATTGGGCATTATATTCATTTATTAATAGTCCGCCGACAGAATCGTAATGTATGAGTCAGGTATATAGGACGAGATTTTACAGTAGAATTATGAAATGAAAATTTCGGAAATATATATTAAATAATCTTTTTTCAATTGCGAATCATAATATTATTTAAAAATGTGAAATTACATTTACGAATCAATCTGTAATCAATCCTTTAAAATACAATTAATAAGAGCATTTTTTTAATTGAAAAGTTTATTAATAAGAATTTCAGGCCGAATATTATAAAATATGAAGATATAATTAGAGATTTTTAGTTTTTTAAAGGGTTTAGTTTGAAGCTTCTAGACAACGTAAAATTTTAATGAAGTTTGAACAGACAACGTAAAATTTTAATGAATTTTGTACTAGCTCAAAAGAACCTAAAAATGATCACTGATCTTTAATTAAGAACCGGCTGAATTTCGTGTGATCATAGATGATAATATTTTAAAAATTAATAATGATCAAAATTTAATTCTTAATTTTAATTAATAATACATTTTTAGTGATCTTCACCTACAAATTTTAAAATTCAGATCTTAATCTACAAATCTTGATCAAATAATGATCTTTCCACCCAAAAATTAAAGTCAATTATGAAACTAAATAGTTAATCGCAAATTTTATCAAAAACTTAAATCTTAATGCAAAATTGAAAAAAAAAATCAATTTATTTCTAAAATAACTAATTTCTGATCAATACACAAGTTACTAATTGACCACTTCAAATACAATAATAAGTTTAGCTCAAGGATAGATGGCGTTAGAAAAAATAAATAAATATAATCTTTACCTCAAAATAAACAAACATTTTAAATGCGTGACCTCGTTCAATTGTACCTTTTCTAAGAATTCTTTTTTTGTATCTTTGTGTTATCTATAAATATTGATGTACTTATAAGATATAAGATGATCCCTATATGATTTCTAATGATGAGAATTTTTCAAAAAATATAATATTTTCATATTGAAGAACATAATTGCTCTTCAAATCAAATACTTTTAAACCTACCTGCCCAAATATTGAAATCCTAAATATCATATAAGTTTTTATACCTTAAAATGTGTCGATTATTTATTTATTTATTTATTAATATTATTCAATAATAATAATAATAATAAATTTTTTTATATTTGTTATTTTCGGTAAGTTAGAAATAATAGACAACACTTCAACAAAAAAAAAATTGATGATTTTAAATTAAAAAGTTAAGTGAAAAATTATGATGATTATTGTAAAATCATAATAATCATATTTTATTGACTATACATATATAGATAATCATGTTGTGATTGCATTTTTTTTTCATTTCGACAATGTGTGAGGTATAAAACATTGTTAAAATTCCCAAAAGATCAATCTAATTTTTTGTATTTTTAAGTTATTTTATCTTAAATGTTTGTTAAAATTGTATTTATTTAATTGAATAGAAATCAAAATATTACAATAAAAAATGTGTAGGATCACAATATGTGGCGTTAAGAAGATTGGTATTAATAATTTGGTATTTCTTTGTTATATTGATCATAGATCAATATGTGATCATTGAATTTTGTATACAAGATCAATGATTAACGATCGATCACAGTATATAAAAGGTAATGAATTTCCAAACATAACAAAGTAATATAACAGAATTAAGAAGCTGTTAATCTTGAAAAAAAAAACGTATCTTTTAATTTGGATTTCTGGTTTGATCAATTTTTTTTTTTTAAATGATCACACCTTATATGATTTCGTTAGACGTGTGGTGGATTGATTATTAAATTTAAATGACAAAAAAACATATGAGTAGCTCAAAACTCGGAGTTTGTTATAACTTTGCATATAACTTAGAAATTTTAATAGTGATCCACTGAACTGAACGATTATTAATGTTATGGATACTAGCTAGATCAGAACATTATCTTTTATGTGGCAAATTTCATTTAAAACGAATGAAATTTACTCTAAAACTGAAAAATAGCTTTCATTTTTCCGAATTCCTATTTTACATATTCGAATGTCTTTATTCAATCGATCTATCGATTACAACACTTCATAGTTATTCCATATAATTACTCTGGAAATATTATATAATTTTATAAATATTTAAATTTTTCTAGATCAGTTCATTGTCAGTGCACTAAAATTGATCATGTTTTGTTTAATAATTTTTAAGCTAAACCTTATGATCAACAAATGATTAATTGATATTAGATTTTCTTAAATTAATCCCAAATTTAAACTTAAATAACCAAAATAAAAAAATATACATTAATATGACACGATCAGAGTTTTATGATCACTAATATAAATTGAATTTTAAATTATGTAAATCACTAGTACAACGATCACTAAATATTCTTTATTTAAGGATTATTTAACAATGAATTAAGGAAGCATAATTTTGGTATAATTTATTTACATAATTAATTCAAGAATAATCAGTGATCGTTCGTGATATTAATCTTTTCAATATGAAACTAATTCATGCATAAATTTATATATAATGATAAAATTGTAATTATAATGCAAATTTATATACTATATATTAGCTAGTTTATATTATATAGTTCCATAAAATTAAATATAAAACCAATTACATTTATTTATTTAATTTTTTAATGCCGAAAATGCCGAATAATAATTTAACGATCATTACCAAATTTCATGATAATTTGTCACACCTTTTATATGTTAAAATTTTTATTATAAAAAAATCATAATTGTTGTTATAACCATAATAAATCGGTAATATCATAAGACATACACACAATCACAATAATTTTCAAAACTATAATCATAAAAATATATAAATATTTTAATAGCCATGCTCACAAAAAATAAGCATACACTTGACTTAATTACACTTTAAAACAAAATTTTCTAACGATCACGTAATTAAAGTGTTATACCAGTTTGCCATCTGTTGAAAATTTTTGTCATCTCTTAAATTCATATTTTAGTATTGTACCGTGTACAATAAATAAACCAATGATATAAAAAATGGCACGTTCGCGTTATAACCTATACCTAAGACGCGTGTATTACTGATTTAAATGTCAATTTTGATTTACTTAATATAAATCGTTAAGGCGCCATTAAAAAAAATCTCTTTAAGGCTTAGATATTTATTTATTTGGTAAGATATAAATTAAAATGATTTTATTGCCAAACAGAAAAAAAAAAGTGGAAATATTAAAATTAAGATTTGAAATTTTTACTTTTTTTTATTATTTAATATTTAAAAATCCCACGCAATTTTTTTTTTTTAAATTAGATTTTAATGGACATTTCATTGAAAGTAGAATTAGGCGTTTATCTTAAAGACTCTTCACCAGATATTTAAATTATTATTTTTTTATGATCGCAAATTTTTTATGTTATAGTAACAAAGAAAATTGAAAGTTTTTTTTTAGGTAAGGATTGAAAAATCGATGATTTTTTGATCGCTGAGCAAATCGATCTAAACAATTAATCGAGATTTTTTCCATTTAATTGATTGAAATCAAAAATATTAGAATTTCCTGATCAAAAGTGAATTTTGATCATTTATCAGTAAATAATCGACTAACGAAATTAAGAATTTAGGAGAAATTAAAAATGTTGATTGTAATCAAGAAATTTGCTGATCAAATCAAAAATATTCAATTTGATTTTGGGGTTGTGCTTAACTGACATCACTGGTATTCGATTCAGGGTGTGGTGTAGGTTAAAAAATGCGACAACTGTGCAAAATATGTAAACAAAATAGTAAAATAAAGTGTGACAATGAAGAGAGAGTAGATTGAAAAAATCTGTGACATCGTTCAAGTACAAGCTCATTGTAAACTTTCATGTCTAGACCTAATGTGTTCCTTGAATTTTAGATCAATCAATTGGAAATAAAAATTATGATCAAGAAATTTGTAGATCAATATCAAAAATATAAAATTTTCATATCTCCACTGGAATTTTGACTCTATCTGCATTTTTTACTATGAAATTGATTGTGATCAATTCCAACCCTGAATATTTTATTAAAATTTTTGGTTTTTTTGATTTTAAAATAAAATCTGATTTTCTAATATATTAACGCCCACCAATTATGAATTTTAATCTTTTTTATATATTTTTTCTTAATAATCATAATAATTTTTAGCAATAAAAATTATGATATCGGCCCCAGTCAGTACATGTGCCAAAAATAAAAAATCTCCCACTAATTCCAAAAAATAAAAATAAAACCAAAATTTAAAACATAAAAACCCTTTTTTAAATCCATAAAACAAAACACAAAAACAAAAAAAAAAACAATTCCAATCATCCGCCCTACAAATTCAATGCTGTAGGTATCAGATTTTTAATGTGTTTTCGTAGGCCCCCAAAAATCAAACAAGCAATATGTTAACTGGCGGGATTATGTTTTTTGAATTTTATGCTGTTCAATAAAATTTCTGTATTTTATTGTCGGCAAAATTATGATTTAGCATTTATACTTAAGAGCACCATCAGCCAGCCAGCAGCCAAATCTAATTTACGAAAAAAGGCTTCAAATTTGACCACTTTAGAACTCCTAAATTGTGAAAAAGAAAAAAAAAATCGGTAACAAAATTCGAGATAACTCTATTAAGTTTTAAGTTTTAATTAATCAAGGATACAAAGATTCTTTGACCTAAGCAGGTGGGTAGAATCAATATATTTGAAATCCTTTCTAGTAAATAGTGTATATAATTTTTGTGTGTGTTGTCTTAGAAAGGATTTTGTTTTAGTGTTCAATAATCGACCGATGATCAATTCTTTTCCCAAGATCAATAATTATTAATTTGTTTTTGTATTTTTTCTGGTGAACTAATAAAACATAACATGAAATCGATTTTGGAATTTTATTTTATGTTGTTTTTATATTTATGCTATCAGACAACTTCTTTGGTGGTCGTTGAAAGCAAAACGTCTGCCGTCCGAGTTCGATATTTTTTTTTTCTTTGGACAAATTTCATTTGATGTAAACTTTTTAGTTTTTTTTCTTTTGTTAGAATATTAAAAATTGAAAAAAAAATTAAGGAATTTTACCAAATACAGAAATATCAATTTTTAGATATCAATTGAATAGTTCTAATTGCGCGTCATTTTTATCTGTCAAACAAAAATTTTATTCAAATTTTGATAAATATTACGATTTTAATATGCAGAAAGCATTGCTACATTACATCTTTTTTATTCAAGCTTACGCAAATGGAATCTTAATTATAAAATCTGTCTTGTAAGTTAATGATCATCACATTAATTACTAGGAAATTCGTCAACTGTCAGTTTGACTTATACGTTTTGCTCGAAAACTGTCATCTGTCCAAATAAATTGATAGCTAGCAGATATTTATCTTTGTCAATACGTCTGCGAATTTCTTTCTTTTCAAATTAAGCAATTTGTAGCAAAACAATTTAATTTACATTTTTTACTGAATTAATTTTCCATAGTTTTGGATATTAAATGCCAGTTTGACAACAGTTTTAAGCGCCACTTTGACAAATTAACAAAATGTTATTATTTCAATTTTTTACCAATTTTCAAATATTCCCATAGTTATTTGAGGAATATTCTGTAAAGGTTCTGTATCCCTAGATATAATCCCTATACTTCTCCAGTAATATAAATTCTTAACAAATTGCTTTCAATAAAAAATCACTATAAAAAAATCAAATAAAGGATTTAACTATAGTGCGTCATTTTCGAGACAAAAAAAAAATAATGAAAGCATCGCGTTTTACAAATTATAATTTTGATAAACCGAAATAATAAAATTTGATAAGACAAATTTGTTACGTTTGTCGATACTATAGTGAAATGTCATTTATAACTCTGACTCACACATAATGTCACCGAATCTGTTGTTTTTTTTCTTTTCTACCCTATTAAATTTCTCTTTTCCAATGATTGTGTGTGTCTTCTAAGTGGTTTACAACTCCATAAAAAATATATAATTTCTTTTATTTAGAATAAAAAATCACCGGCAAGTTTCCTATTTCCTCCTCCCAACCAAATGAATACCTTTAAAAAAGACCCAAATTTTAAAGAACCAATAATAGCTCGTTTTCTGATTGAATTTTTTGTTTTAATCAATCAATTTAGTTGGTCTATCAATTTTTTTTGTTGTGATGTTCGTTCTTCTTTATTACTTTTATGTAAATTTTCCGCTTAAAATTCAATCAACATTTTTCCTGCCCCATTTTTTTTGTTGTTAGTTATTGGTTTAGTTTTTATTATTCAGCTGCGACTTCATACAGTTCGGATTTTTCAATTTAATTTTCGTGTGACTCATAATTAAAAAAAATAAAATATTACTACAAATTCTGACCACCCAGAAATAATAAATTGAATTTTTTTTTTGTTAAGTTCATTTATTTTCACAATTCCCAAAAAAATATAAAATATTTCAATTAGAAAATATATTATCAAAGATATTGTTTTTTTTTTTTTGCGTGTGCAACCTGATGCCATTTATGTTATTTTTGCATAAATGTAATTATCACTTATTCATAAAAAATTTCTTAATACATACTTTTTTTCTCACATCTCACATTGAAAAGATTGCTTCATATTCTTCCAGTGCAAAAATTTATATAAAATTTACATAGCAAATTATACTTTATTATTATATTGAACCTCTAAGCCCTTCTTCCCACTTTGTTGCTGTTTTTGGTAGTTAAAAATAGCCTCCAGACAAAAATCTGTGGACTCTTTTTTTAAATTGAATTTAAATATTAAAATGATATTTTCAGACTAAACAAAAAAAAAAAAATATTGTTAATTTAATCACACCACGAAAGATTTCACCACAGGAATTGAATTCCTTTATTCGTCGTCATTTTATGAAAGTGTTGCGAAAATAAAAACGGAGTCCAGCATATCAAAAGGAATATAATAAATATGTGAATTTCCAATATAAATGGTGTGATCACACCCCATAATATTTTTGATATTATTACAAATATGTTTTTTTTTATTATTATTATTATTTATATCTTTAATAAGAAACAACTTTATTAACTCACAGTAAATGGGTTATTGGGATTGGGAATATTAAGAAGATCGGGGGTTTCTTTTTTTTAAACAACAACGCAGCATGTTCTAGTCAATTAAAAATTGATTGAAAATTGAAATTCAACAAAAATATTATCTTTATTTCGAATTATGAATCCTTTTTATATTGAATTGAAAAAAAAAATTTACAATTTTTGATTAAGAAATGAAATTTAAATTAAAATTTTTAAGATTTTTTTGTAAGACTGAAGGATATTATAAAAGTTATGTAAATAGGGTCAAAATCAAAAATATGAAGGAGCTAAATTACCTGTTTTGCATGTCTTTTATATGATTTTAAATGGCAAACAAAACAGAGATAAAAAAAATTGCATTATAAATTGTGAACACCTCCAGCAGAGATTGTGAAAAAGTGTTAATTATATTGATCATATACACTGTAAAAATAAAACTTAAATATTTTGTACATAAATGGCAACAATGTCGAAATAACCGATTTATTTGGTTACAGTAAATTTCGAAAGAAGACTAAAAAAAATAGATTCTATCTGCCATGGAAAAGTATTTTCTATGTTCTACATTTCTACAACATAATTCTTACTGATCAGTATTTTTACTTGAACTGTGATTTAATATATATCTGATTAAAATGGCTTAATATATCCATACAAATCTGATCTTAACTAGTTAATTTCTGATATCTCGGTCATTTAATCGAATCCCTTTTTAATTATAAATTAAATAACGATTCAGTTAGTCGCAATATTGAGGCATTCATTAAATCTTAGTTATTAATACTATAAATTTAGAATGAAATTGTTTTTTTTTTTACGGTGTAAAAATATTTTCATTAATATAATTAAGCAATTTAACGCCATAAAAAATAATTGAATTTAACATTTTCCAAAGGATAAAGTGCAAATTGATCGTTTAATTTAGAAAAATTCAAAAATTACCATGTAATAATAATAAACCTTTTAAGCAATCTTACGAGACCTTTAAGGCATTTTAAAAGAATCTTATTTTCCGGATCATTTTGGGTTTGTTAAATTTTGCCTGCCAGCATAATTTTTTGGTACCCCTTACCCCATTAAATGATAAATATAAATAAATTTATTCTCTGTGTGAGGTATATCAATTTTAAGCATGCAATCCTCATCAACAACGCGCAATCCACAATAATATCCCTGAACATAAAAACCTTCCATTAAAAGCAAAAACTAAAACAAAAAAAAAACTTCATTCCGTATCGGAAATCCTGAAAAATAATTTGGAATTTTATGCTGGCCTTTGTTATTTCTTCTGATACACTATAGAAAATGCAAATCAGCAACAAAAATGTTTGCATGTTTCTATACTTCGAAAACCAACAAATTTCTTTACAATTTTCAAAAAATAAAAAAATATTTAAAAGTAACACTTCAATTTATACTTACTTCAAAATTCTTCAAATACCATTTTGCTCTGTTGACTTTTTACACCTTTTTACATGTTTTTACCTTTTCCCTGTAAATTGGTCATCCCAGAGAAACCAGTATACAAAAGAAAAATAGCCTCTGGGCTATATGAGTTTTTGTGTTCGTCGTCCATCGTGTATTATAATGTTAAAAACAAATACAAAATATCTGGTATTTCTTTTTTTTTGGTAAATCCTCAAGGGATGATGATAGTTCATTGTCGTCATTTGCCAAGCATAAATATTCATGCTGTTGTGTAATGGTAAATAATTTACAAATGGCAAACAAAACAAAAATGTAATGTATAAACGGAATATGAAAAGGATCAAAAGGACCATAGTCCGACTGTAAGAAAAAATACAAAATTTTTGATTTTTTTTTTTAAAAAAAATATTTCTAGCGTGATATTTATTTAAAAAAAAAATTGAGAGGCAACATTTTAATTTTCATCTTATGGTTTTGCGTGCTGTGATGATGACTTTATATTATTGTCCAAAATTAACTAAATTGAATAATTTACCTGAATGACTTTATTTCGAATTTGTTGGTAATAACGACTGGTTGAGTGGTTTTTTTTAATGTGAAGAACTAACTCTATTCTTGTAATTGGAATTTCTGATATTTATTTTGGTTTTTGTTTAAGGTTTCAAATTCTTGGAAAAATATTAGAAATCTGCAGATTTTAGAAAATATTGTTTTACAAAAAATAAATAAAAAATAATATTTTTTGCAAAACTTTCGTAAGAAAATCTTGTTAAAAAACGGTGAACAAATTGATTTACGAATTTTAATGATAGATAAATTTGAAAATTTATTAAATCGATAATCAAATATTAAACTTTTAATTTTTAATTTGTTAAATTATCAAAATTTAACGAATTATTAAAAATTGAATAAATTAAATTTAATTGGCAAAATCATATTGTATTTATATTAATAAAGTTTTCGAGTCTCGATCTTGTTTTCTAATTATTACTAACCTTTTTTAATTTATTTTACCCTCAACGTTTTTTTTTTTTGATAAACAGGAAACAATTTACGGAAGTATTTAATTACAATCCTTTTAAAATAATTTTCGATGCATGAATTTATAATTTTTATTATCTTTTATATCGTAGTAGATATAGTAAAGAAACTGCGCTGGTAAATACTATAAAAAATCTATTTAAAAAAGGATTAAATGACAATAAAAAATCCATAAACTATTTTAGGAAGATGTGTTAATGATATTTGCTTTATACATGAAATCTTTTCAATAAAATGCTATTAATACATTGAAGAATTAAAATGTGACATGTTATAATTGTGTAAATGACATTTAAATTTACTGTATTTTTACTACTGTGTTTCACGTGCTGCATAACTAAATCCTTTTTGTACATATAAGACATTACATTATCATTCTGATTGTGAATTATTTATTAAATTATATGCCACCTTTTTTCTTAACTTCCTCAATGATTTAGTTAATTTTAATGGAATAGAATTTAAAATTCGAATCGAAACTAAAAGACCTTTACAAAACCATGGGATAATCGGTATTTTAAATGGGAAAACTTCTAAAAATAAGAATTTTTTATTTTGTAAAATTCAAAATGTCATGGTGGTTTGCTTAATAGGATTTAAATATATATATAAATTATTTAAACAAATAGTGTTAAAGAGTTAAATGATAATTTTAACTTCCGGAAATATTGATATAATGAATTTTTGTGACAGTAATCTGCTTGTCAACACAGACAAGAATTTTCATAACTATTTATTTCTTCTTACAATTTGTAGTATAGATCATACTCGGAATACGTATGGACCATCAGGGGTTAATTGTTAATAGATTTTTTTTAATCGGAACTCTGTGTACCATGCAATTGTACTGTACTGCATATAAAGATTATTTCTTTCAATACCACCCACTCAAATAAGTCTTATGCTAATTTTTATATCGACTAAGTAAGTAATCATCATCTTGTGTTGTTTCTAGTTAGCTAAATATTATTAAGAAATATTTGTCAACACTATTTTTCAACTTTTTATTCGATTATTTCTTATATATACACTTTTAAACACGTTTCACTAACATGCGAAATATTTCAAGTGCTAATGATTGACGTACTGGTACTATATTGCTATAACTAATAAAATGCCGCTCATTTTTATGAAATCTCTTAATAATAATAATAAATGATGAAGCAAAAATAAAAGATATTATTATAAAAATATTTTTATATATAATTTTTATCAAAACTTTTTAAAAACATTACACAAAAAATATAAACAAATCAAAGATGATTTTAAAATTAAAACAACAACAAAAAACATATTGAAAATAATCATTAAAATATAGTTTTTAAGTGGCGGATACTTATAATCAAAAGTTTTGACCATAGTGCAAGATTAGAGATATGTAAAAAATTTCAGATATTAATATTATAGTTAAAGCTATATAAATAAATTTTTTGTTTTGGAAACTACTTCAATTTGTCTGGCATTAATACTCGAAATGTTCAAATGGTTTAGCAAAAAAAAAAAAAAATATATTTTGTTACGTGATTTAAAATTATAATTAAATATTTTTTTTAATTATATTTTGATAATGTGGTTTGTTGGTTGGTTTACCTGCAGATTTGTGATAAAATAAAACTCCAAGTGTTTCAGTTTTATACAACGCACAGAGCGACAGTAGCACAGACCACAGAAGATACTTCAAGTATTCGTCCTCCTCTTTGCAACCCCTACAGATAAGTAACTGTATTAGCGCTAAATTAGGGTAAAATAAATTAAAAAAGCTTAATAACAATAGTAAACTAGATCGAAACTCGAAAGCTTTATTAATATAAATACTAATTAGTGCCTAGTGTTTCCTAAGTAAAATAATTTCTGTTCAAAATTTGTGTTTAACTTTTATAAAATATGGAAAATTATGATAAATACTATCAGGAATAAATGATTAAGATTAAGTTTAGAATTAAAATGTCGAGCCTCTTATTTTGTTGTCATCATTTTATATGCATAAAATGGCATTTATTATATTAACAATTATAAATTATATCATGAATATTCAAATGAAAATGAATTACTTTAAAAAAATCTTCAATTCAAGTTATATAATCAATTTTTTTTTTTTTTTTCAAAATTGTTCGTTAATTATATAATTACAAATATATTTTGATTAATGATTGACTTTTCTACTTAAATACTATCAAAAATTACTTCTTTTTTAAATATAAATTCTTTAACCAAAACACAAATCATAAATTTCATAAATTAACATTTAACTACACAAAATTTTCACTTTTCTTGATCTCATTTTCTATTCTGCTGATCCATATCTTAAAGAAAATAACAAATATCTTAATAAATATAACATATTATAATTACTGGAATGATATTTATATAAAAGTATATTAAATATTTGTATGGTACTGTAGTTGTTTTTTAGGATTATGATTATAGTCTCTAAAAGTAAAGCAATAACAACTGAAATCATTGTACAGTCATCATTATTTGAACTTCAAAATCAAAATATTTCTTCTGGAATTTATAATTTATGAATAACAAGACCAAAAGAAAACCCAAAATACAAATTATACTATTGATTATTATACGATCATGTTAAAAGAATGACACAAAGTGATCATTAAAACACAGTCAAACATGTTATAAAACACGAGAATGCAACATAACAACAACAAAAATATGTTTATCAATATTTTTTTTTTTCTTGTGCTCTACCTAAATAAGTGTGCTTGCTGCCTGGTCCCCCTTTTAATATTTCTTGTTAAAAAAAAAATTATGCACTTATTTTGATCGACGAAAAAAAAAATTGTGAGTATTTTAATGATATGATCATTTTCCGGATTTTGTTAGTGTTGTGGAGCCAAGGTAAAAAAAAAACACCCATAGGAAAAAAGGTGATGGAAAATGATAATGGTAAAACCTCTTTAGTCGATCATCAGTTAATGGTGGAATAATAATATGAGAAACAAAAAAAAAAAAAAAACTAATATCATTCTGGTATGAAGAGATCGTTTAATGATGATAACTCAGTTATAAAATTTTGATTATAAATTATTGTGATGGAAATCAGTTCAAAAATATATAAAATAAAAATTATTATCGCATCGTATTTTTTTTTTTTAGAAATACATAGTTTTAATTTTTTTTGTTAATATAAATTAGATCACGATGCGCATTTCATGTAAATTACATTATAAAAGCATCGATTAATTTCTTTGGAAGAATTCGATTTTTACAAGGAAAGAAGATAAATATTTTTTTTTAATAAAAAAATGTAAAACTGCTTACAAATAATCAACAATACGAAGTCATCAATGTAGTTTAATATTTTTAATTAATTCCTGAATTTTGTGTCGAGTATCGAATTAAAAAATTGTTAATTTACAATAAATATTTATGGTAAAATTTTTGTTTAATTTTATAATGTCGTTTACATTATTTTATATATATTATCTAGTTTAAGAATCGAGTCTCGATTAAAAAAAAACATTTAAGGGCTCATACAAAATTGGAATAACCTAAATGCTGCTAACGGAACGCAGTACGATCATTGATGTGCAACAATGATAAACGATTTTTAGCATCAGGCATCATAATCGATATTCATTTTATCAACGATTCGATGTTGTCATCTTAAAATCGTAGTTTAGCATAATAAAATTTCTAAAATTCTATATTTTTACATATCTATATTCGAGTCTCGCTTTAACAAACAGTCAAATATTTAAATTTTGTTATTTTTTTTTAAAAAAAAAAGTTTGAATATCAAACATTTAAAAGTTATTTGAATTAAACACCCATCAAGTCACATCTAATCTTCCGTATTACCTTAATTTTAAAGCCTAAAACTAAATGAACAAAAAACATATATAATCTTTCATATCTTAATAACTTAATCAAAACATAAAACAACATTTTTTTTTTTTTTTTTTGCTAACTGTCTCACGTTTAATTTATTAGTTTGCTTCCCAGCCTTAACTTACCCAGATTAAGATACGATTTTTTTTTATATAATCTTTTATAACATTATTTCTACAAATCAAAAGGTGTTTGCACGGATTAAAATTTCAAATTATTATAAATATTTGAAAAATAAAATTATAATTTTTTTTTACTTACTTATATAAATACAACAACAAAAAAACACTTTCATTTTTATTATTATTTCTTCACATCATCTCCAACTCTTTATGGGATAATCTCTTGAACACATTTTTTATTTTCATAATTCTTTCTGCAATACATAAAATGTAGCTAGCTATAAGATCGCAAAAATATTAGTTGTAATATTAAATTTGTATATATGTACACAAAACCAAAACAACAAATCTAAAAACTTAAAATCCTATAAAAAATTAAAATAAATTAAGAGATTTAGATAGAAAAAATTGACTTGCAGCGAAAACCAACTTTCAAGTATTTCCAATAGTCAAGTTAATTTTCAAATAACTAACCGATAAATATATTAAATTTGATCTCTAAAAGACTAGGTCCAATTATATTGGCAATATACTTTCATACTGGTTACGATTTTGTTGTGTCAGCGCGTATAATTTTGGTAACCTTTAACGTATTAGACATAGACAATCGACGACGGCGTTAACCATGTACAATCAAATTAATACAATTTTTTTGTATTGAAATTGATAATAATGTAATATGTACAAAATAATAATCGATATGAAATTATTTAAAAATATATCGAATTTGTGATTATTTAATTATTAATGATTCAAATTCAAAGTAGTTTTTTATTTTTTAGAATTAATATTTTATAGGTAAATTTTTTTATGTTGTCTGCATATATTTTGTATTTCGATAAATTTACAAGTTCGATGACAATTTTTTGGTATTAATTTACACATTAAATGTTTTTTAGGTTTTTGGAATAATGATAGTTTGTAGATTATTTGAATAAAGTAAATTACACTGTAAAATTATAGTAAATTCATTATAATTTAATATATATGACAGGAATAAATACATTATTAATAAATACGTTATTTTTTGATAGTATTTTATTATATAATTTTTTAATATTCACACTATACGCGGATTAAATTTTTAATTTATTGAAAACCAGTAACAGAAATAATTTTTGTTATCTATAAAATATAAATTTCAATAACTGGTTTCAAAATAAATCAGTGATTAAATTGAAAGTTATAAGTTAATTCGTGGATTGTGTAAAAAATAATGTACATAAAGTAAATATTTTTTTCTAATATTGAAATTAATTTATTAATATCAATTAGAGTGAAATATACTTAGAGATAATGTAGAAATTGAAATAAGAAAAAAAATATATTTTTAGTATGGATTGGGATTTTCATTGTCGGAATTATGAATGGATCCATAAAAAGTTGAATTTTAAAGTCTAACTATAATTTCAATATCTTTTTGATACTTTGAATTATATTTCATCTAACTTACCTTAGAAATTGTCATTTGATTCATCTGTGAATGGTATTTCATCTATGATTTCAATATTTCATCGTAATTTCACTAGTTTTCAATTTTGATACATTTTTGATCAGTTAATATTATTGTTTTTTTAACATCTTCGATTAAATTGGATTAATCGATTCTTAAGTGTTCAATGTGCTCAATATTAAATTGAACAAAAAGCTAAATCTGGAAATGGATATTAAACAAAATTAAACTATTTATTGGTTATCGGTGGTATAAACAATGTTAATGTTAGTGTAATTTTATAAAAACTTGAATAAAGGTTTGATATTGAAGAAATCATCTTGAAAATTGTTTTAAATATCAGTTTTTGAACGAAAATGATCCTTAATATCACAACACCATAAAAATATTTAACCCAAAGGAAAAATCGTCACCATTAAATGTTATGATTAATTTTTGAGATTTTCCGTCCACATAAAGCCAAAAATAATTAAAAAATTTTGAATTTTACATCTTCAATCTAAGTATAGGTAAAATTTAATAAGTTTACCAGATGAAAAGACAGATTCCCGACATAACAAAACAAAAACAAATTTTTCTATATCCTAAGTTATAAAATTTTCGTTATAAAAGTATCCTAATTTTTGTTATCTTCATTGATGTAATTTTTGTCCTTCTTCATTATTTTCATTGTTATCTCATAAATTTTTATATGTTATACATCACAGTAGCTACATAAAATTATACTTAAGTATACTTGTCGGTTCGGGACAATAAATTGTTAACAAGGTAACATGATAATGATTTATAATTTTGTAAATTCTGATAAAAAAAAATATTCAGAGAATGCATCATAATTTATATCTCAATAATAAATGTATATAGTTTACAAAACTCTGGGTAATTTAAAATTATCTTACAATAATCAATGAAGACATCAAAACATCCCAAAGGATGTCAGTTTCATTTATAACATTTCAATGTTCCCGACAGACTAATTTCAGGTTTATGGATTTATTCGAGCTTGTTAAAGAGAATATAAAATAAAACCGATCGACAAAAACCGATTTTTATTTATGATTTTCTACTTAAACAAAAATGTTAGAAACTTTAAAAACAAATAACAAAAAATTAAATTACATTTTTTATTACATGTTTTTTAGATGGCGAGGAATTAAAATAATCAAATCATAAATTTTTAGTTATCTTTACACTTAAGTAGCGTTTTTTTATATACTAAAATAATAACATTTGTTTATGTTTTTGGGGTCGGCAAAAACATTTAAATTATTTTATTTATTTTTTTCATTTTAATGATAGGAAATCTTTTTGATGAAATTCCGACAAGAAAATTATTTTTGTTGGTTTTCAGAAAAATTGCTATAAATTAATTTAAGTTTATCTAAAAAGATTGTAGAAAATTGGTTAAATAATTAGGAAATGTCAAGACAGAATATATAGTTAATAAATGAGATGGCACTGGTCCATACTATTCTAATTTGAATTAGAAAATTAGTGGAATGAAGTGTTCGTTTTAGTACGACAGTACTAAATATGCAATATTACGTTAGTAATAGCAAAAAATGTATATAGAAAGAGATCAAAAATCTTAAAAAAAAATTATTGTGAAATATTTCAAGATCTCAACATTAAAACCCAATCCCACAACCCACAAGCATAAAGCTTTTTTCAAATACCAATACTGCATAAAAGTTGTTAAATAATGCAGTAAAAATGGAATGCCGTATCATAACTGAGTAATTCAATAATTCATTACATTTTTACAAATATTTTTTACTGAAAAGGTTCAAGTACAAAATATCTTGTAATACTGCAGTAATGCATTATTTTATCTGCATTAAAAGTAATGCATTACTTTAATGCATTCCAGTAATTCTCAAAAAAAAAATTGAAATAATATGTAATAACATCCGATTAAATAATTAGACTCAGACGAGACCAAATTTTATCATCTACTGTAAAATATGATAATTTTAATTCAGAGTAGTATGGATTGAGGCCCTCGATTTACAAAGAAAGCTTAATCAAAATTTTGTATTTTTATTTAATTTATTTTCAAATCTGGATCAAAATCGTAAATATGTTTTTATTCATTTTACCAAACATTCAAAATAGTTTTTTTTTTAATATCTTTACTAGAATTAATTCTGAACTAATTTTAAATTAAAATAAAATCATCACTGTAAAAAATATATTTTCCAAAAAAAAAAAAAAAGTTCCATTCCCAATTTAAAAAAAATGCAAATCACTTGTTATCACCTGGTAGAAATCTATTTTTTTTACATCCAAAATACTAAAAAAATAAAATTGTTAGCATTCTTTCATAAACACAAAAATTACCATAAAAATACATAAAGAGAAAACTGTAAATAAAAATATAATATTTAACTTTGCATATAATAGTGATCCACACAAGTGTCTTGACTTGGACTTATTCCTATACAAAAATATATTTTTTTAATTCTTTGCATTATCATATTATTCTTCATTGGACCCATGGAAAAAAGTTCTTCTACCTTTGTGCGATCACTTCTTTAAGTGTCTAAATTCTACGCTACTAAATCAATAAAATATTAAATTGTGCTAATTAAACGATCATGCCAAATACAACAAATAGCTCAACAAAAACAAAAAATTATGATATTTAAAAATCAAGAATTCTTTCTTATTTATGTTGACAAGATCACCTGAACAAAAATTAATATTTTGTCAAATGATCTCTTGTTATTGAAAATTGTACAAAAATTATATAAAAAAAAAAAATAATAACAATAGGAAAATAAATTGATAAGAATTTCAAGCTTAAAAATTTAACTGAAACATATTTATTTATGTTGTTCAGAGCCACCCATCAGGGTCAATTGATTATGATCTGTAAATAAAAATAAAAAATAAAAAAAAAAAATGTAGACCTCCTTCAATGTTCCACACATGATCACTTCAAAAATTATATACATAATTTGCAAAAATATATGCAAAAATTTTTGATCATGTTTAAAAAGTGATCTTACCATGAAATTTTTGCTACCGCATGTAATGATCATTTGTCAATAGTACAACACAAAGAAAACAAAACATAAAAAAACATTAATTTTTTGAAAATCAAATATGATTTATTATACCAGTGACAAGATCACCTAACAAATTAATATGCAAAATGTCAAGAATATTATTATTATTATTTTTAACTTTAATCACGAATTAAATCTTAAGTAACTGAATTACATTGTATTTGATCATGAATTGTATTAATAATATCAAATTTTTTCTCGAGTCTCGAAGTATTTTGTTTAAATAATATTTTTTTGGATGGTTTTTTTTTTGCGAAATCAGTCATTGAATTTAGAAAGATCGGAATTTCTTTAAAGGTTATAATATCATATCATTTCAGGGTTGTGTAACATTGAGAATATCAAAATAATGAACATGAAATATAAATAAAAAATCAGTTGTTTTAAAAAATTAATCCTGTTCAGGAATAATTAAACTTTTTACAATATAAAAATCGAACAGGATCATTGCAATTAATTTGTATTTATCAATTAATCTTCAGGGGTAGTCCTGTAGAAGATAACCGATATCAGGAACAGCTGGCTTCCATGATATGACAGTTCTTCGTACGATAGTCTCAGTTTGAATATCCTTAATTGATGAAATTGATTGATCCATCTATGATGTGGTTCAATGAATCGAAATATCTTTAAATTCCTATACATTGGTTGCGCGACAACTCGCTGTTCTTTCAATTCAATCAATCAAATTTGATATTCAATTACATTATATCGATAATTGGCATTACAATATAATCTAGAATGAATTTTAATTGATTTTAAAAGAAAATATTTATATAATTCATACCAAAAATTATTTTTATTTTTAGCGATCATGTCATTTGAAATTTTCAATTTGTTCTTTTCCAAACTCTGAAAATTATTGATTTATTGATCCAAACAATTCACCAATACGACAATTATAATTGAATTAATATACAAAAAAAAACATATGTACTTAAAATATCTTCTATATCTTTTTGATTGAATATTAAAAATTAACATATTAAATACATTTATTCAATAATTTAATTGGAAATATTATTATTATGTTAGAGATATGATCAGAATACATTATACCAAAAAATTAAAAAAAAAAATTAATTAACATATCAAATAAAAGAATACAAGAGGAAGAAAATAAGGAGGTTTATGACACCTAAAAGTAATGATTGAAATAATATCGATCAGTTAAAAAAAAAAGTATCTATTTTTACCCCCCATAATTTTATATATTAACAATAATTGACAACGACATAACCAAAAAAAAAAAATATATTTTTGAAAATAATTTTTTTTTAACATAAAAACCCAAAGGGGTCAAATGACCAAATTCTGTATCTACATATGATAATAAGAAAAAACATAATTCATTTGATTATTTTTGTGTTTTTTTGTTTATACATAATATTTTTTTCCGATGATATAAACATAAAAAATCAATTTATTCAATTCAAAAATAAACATTTTTTTTTTCATAAGATTCTGGTCAGGTGTATTTAAGAATAATAATAATATTTATTTTAAATTTTGATTTTGACAAAATACTATGATAATAAGGAATTTTTTTTAAGGTGCCCCCACTAAATATATGAAATTATTGAGATGTAGTCAAAAATAATTTAAAATTTTGGAATGTTTGGAATTTAGATTGTTAAAATGTTAGATATATAAAACATCTGCTCGAAATTAAACTCTGGTTTGATCAATTAATCATAGTTTTATTTAATCAGTAAATTTGATTATTTAATTTTCTTGAAAGTTGATTAATTATAATATAATTTTGCTGAATATTTAAAATAATTGTCGTTAAATGTGCCTACATTTTTCCGGAGTTTAGATTAAAAGTTTCAAATGAAGTAAATTATTTTATTACGTCGAAGCTGTCTATTTCAGTACTATTTTAGTAACAATACATGTTTGGTCAGTGGCGAATAATTAGAATGGATATCAATAAGCCAAATGCCTGCAGTTATTAGTACTATCTTTAACTCATCCTTAATCTAAACCTAACCTAATCTAACTAAATCAATTTTTTTTTAATTATGTATGAGAATATCAATTTGTGAAAATGCTTTGATTTCATAGGAGATACAAAGTGCCTCGAATGTAAAAAACGAGTCTCGAAAAGCCTGTGTTTTTAAAAACTAGTCTCTAATTTTAAAAAATCTTTAACATTACTGTATTATCATTTTTAAATGAATTCATATTTTAATATATATAATTAATTGACAATTTAAATATTTTCTAAATCTTGATTACAATTTGAGATTAATCGAATTGAGTTAAAGAATATAATTAGTTAGTTAGTTAGTTAGTTAGAAAGGAGGTGTCACCAGCTCTACCAGCTGACATCTAACACTAGGCCACTAATTGACCCATAGGAATCCATTTTTATAATGAACCACTAAAGTACCCATTATTTTAAACTTTTAGTTCCTATGTACCTTTGGCCATAGAATCCTCGCTATCTGACAAGGAGCCGGAGGTTGCCCTTGTTATATCATGCTGCCTCATCAATTTTGTTGAGTCTATTGTAATAAAAAAAACTAATATCTTGATAATTTCAATAATTGTTCCTATATTTATAATTATATATAAATTAGTATTTTAATTAATCCACAAATTAAGTTTAATTTAATTACGATAATTTATCAAAATAATAATAAATAACAAATAATTCGCAAAAAAAAAACTTATTTAAATAATTAAAATGCAAAAATTAACACTCTATTAAATTAATTTGTAGTATCATTAAAATTCCACATCATTTAATGTTTTTTTCATTCTTTCTTTATTATAACATAGAAAGCATAAGTTGACACTGATTCTATGCTACGATAATTTATTGACTTTTTATTCTATATGTGTATATAATAAAATATAATGAAAAATGACTGAAGAAAAATCGATTTTTATTTTTCCTCTTTCAATATTATTTTATCGTACATTTTCCTTTATTGCATTTAAACATATAGAAAAATGCATTTTCTATCCAATAAATGACTATAGAAAATTATATTGCCTTGTTATTTATTACCAATTTGTTTGGGTTTTATTTTAAAAGTAAATTTTACGAGTAAATTTTACCAATGAAATTGAATGATGTTAAAAAAGTTAAATAGATAATTAAACAAGAATAATGAATGATTGTGAATAATATGATGAATTGCAGTCAAGTTTCTTATTAGAGTTATATAAATAATTTAATGTTTATAAAGGGAAATTTGTTATTTCAAAAAACAATTTTAATGATTGTATAATTAAGATATTTATAAAATTTGATATTACGATTCGATAAGCATTTAAATTAAATTGTTAATATATATATTTATATTTTATTAATTATTCTAATATTATCTAATTTCAAGCGAATCCTTAAAGAGTTCACAGTTCACAATACAAAATAAGTTTACCGATATTAGAATAAATAACTAACCGTTGCCGAAAAATTAAGATTTATGCTTTTATTGAGTAGATGGATGAAGAAATAGAGAATTTATAGATAAAAGTAAAGGATTATACATAGTATGAGGGGGATTGACGCAATCATATTAGGACTATTAAACAAACCTTCCTTTTATATCATTAATACCACAACCCACAACGATTGAATAGATCATTTACATTCTGCACAGTATAACTTCTGTGCTTCTGTCTCAACGGAGAGTACTAACATATAAAAATTAAAATATCAGTTAAAATGAACCAAAATATCCAATCCGTAGATTACGTATACCTTACCGATCTCTCTTCAGTTATACGACGTCTTTACCAAAATTATCAATTTATTTACAATTGGACGAAAATTCTGTAAATTGTACATCAGCAATATTCTTTTTTGCGATAGGATAGAAAGGATTGGTCGGTGAAGATGTGAAACCTCGAAAATAGCAATATTTCTACTATTCGGTCGAAAATCTATAAAGATACCATTAACTAATATAATTTGTAATTTTTTAAATATACTAAAAATTTAGTTTTTATATAGTTTTTACCTTCTCTTATTATTTTTTGCTTTTGCTGCTTACGAGGTTTCACATCTTCAACCACGTACATAAAGAATTAATTTGATAAAAGTGCTTACAATATTTTTGCAATACATTCCAATTTCAAATATGCTAAACGCTTAATATCACTCAATAAAAAGGTTCTCACACATTTTTTTAATATTCTTACGTAAAATGTCAAATGTTAATTTCTTTTTATTTTCCTTACATTAATCATTTCTTCATGTCCATTTCGTTTAATTACATTTCCATAAATATAACCATAATTACATACTATCTTTTATGTCAAACTTATTATTAAAAATTATTTATAATACATTTTAAAGCGTTTTGTATAATAATATTGTCATTAAAATTATATTTGAATATATACCAATACTCAATACTAATAATTAAAATTCTTTAGATTTAGATGTCATTTAAATCACGCCAATTTAATATATTTTCAAACGTAAATTATTTGAAATATACCACCAAAAACAAAAAAATAACTAAATAATTATACTAAATTATATGTTATAAAAATAACATAAAAAATAAAATCCATTTTTTTAGTGTAAAATTAAAATATTTATTAATATTTTAAAGAATTTTTTTTATATAGCTATACGACTAATAACAGGGGTTAGAAACAAGGAGCGTTATAAATTATTTGAAAATCAACTAAGACTTATTGAACATTTTAATATTATACCAGACAAGAACGTGACTATTTAAATATGAAGAATAAATTATTGTATTTATTTTGATTTATTATAAATTATTAAAATAAATATGTCAATATTAAAGAATTATGGATATATAAATAAATAATATGAATTTATTTATGCGGTGTGAAAGAATTTGAGATATTTTTCAAATCTATGTAGAGATAGATTTGTAAAATTTAAAGTTTAGTTTTAATTATTGTAGAAGTAATTTTTATATTAAAGCTGGTGCCAGAATAAGTAACTGTCGTTGTCATTTATTGTAGTGTTTTTTTGCCAGCGATAATGTCGCTGTCGTGATCAGCCATTAATAAAACACAATACCTGCGGCCGCGAAACACAGTGTAATATGTCATTCATATGTTAATATAATTTGATGTTTTTTGGGTTCAGGAGATTTTATTTATAAATTTTATTTTATTTTCAACAGCTTCTATTAATTTTTCTTACATTTATTTATGTCATTTAAATAAATAAAAACCAAAAAACAACGCTCAAAACACCGTGACAAGCGAAAATATAAAAAATCAATTGAAACTCAGCGTCAAGTGCAAACGACTAGCGATACCATTGTGGATGAATAATTCGAAAAAAAAAATCTTTTGACATTTCACAACAACAGGGACATACTCTGGCACCAGCTTTATTATAGTTTCCATAATATTTGACAATTAATTTATATAGTTGAAGTTCAAAATATGGTATAGCAAAAGGCAGATTGTGGTTGATTGAGTTCTTAGATGACTTTATAGAGGAATTTAAATACCCATGTTTTAATTATTCCATTCGCACTTCCCCAGAATCTCTTCAACCTCTAAAACTGTTTAGAGAGACTAAACCATTGTGTCTACCTGCAGAGATTAAAATGCTGAACATTGTGCAGCTTACTCTGCAAATTAGAACTAAAACTTTGAAAACATCGTGGCAATAGCATAAGAAGTACATGATCATCTTCATCTTCCAAACCCATTTTAAAATCGTTATAATGAAATAAGTGTCGTGTGGTTAGGACGATGGGACATTTATCTATCATCAGGCATGTTTCGTGAATGACTTCTTTGGTATTAATCATCATCAGCCCAAAGCAATAATATTAGTTTTAGTTTCATATTTCTAAATGTTATATTTGATATTTTATAGCCTATAAGTAGGTTTAGTTATGCCAATCAACTTTGATGTTATCGTTTAACTTGAAAAACAAACGTTTCCGGCCAAAAAGTCATATAAACCAATTTCCGACATAACATTTAATTTACTTTTATTTAATTAAATTTTCAATTAATTTTTAAAGGGTGTCAAATATAATTAATTTAAAACCAATTGTTTTAACAGTGTTATCATTGCTACCAATCACAAATAAAGGCAGGCATACGATATATTTAATTTATTAGAACGTTATACATTGTTCCATTAAAATTACCAACCTAATAAAAATATAACAATTCATGTATCATAATATCACCTTCTTTTTTTTTATTAAACTATAACAAAATAATTTTTATTACCATATTTTGTTTTTTCAATAATAATAATTCTTTCAATAATTTGTTTAGTGACAGATTTTCAGTGGCGCAATTATTATAATGCAATTTGACCGTTTTTTCATTAGCTCCACTCTATGTGTAAATATTACTTTCTTCGTGGAAATAGAATTCATTTTTTTTTATAATCTGAAGTTTAGCTTTATATCATCGTCTACCGTCCGTCATAAATGCATTTTCTAAGAAATTTGACCACTTCCTAGTAAAATGTAAAAAGAATTTATATAGTGAGTTAGTTCATATATTTTTTTGGTATGGTATTATTTTTCTAATTGCAAATGTAAATATGAAAAACGTCGTCATCGTCAACTTATAAAATAAAATTATTATTATTATTAAAATCCATCAATATTTTAAATATTTTGTAACTGAAGTACTGATGCACTAAAAGTATTTCATTAATATATATGAAGTATTAAGGATACAAAGTTTTTGGCGGGCCAAATTCTAACAATTTAATAGTAACGCATTCGCGTGTTACCTCTTCATTTGCGTAAAAGAAAACCTTGTAAATAATGGTGACATGGCAAGCATGTTTAAAATATGGATACGTTCATTACTTACTTACGTTATCGTCGTTACAAATTATTAGTTTTTACCAAGTTGCAAGCTCTATTCCAAAAAGCATAGTATTATTTTTATGTCATTACAATAATATTCAGTATGTTACGTTTGGTTGAACACCATATTTCGATCGAACACTGCTGGTCTGTCTTTTCTAATCTTGCCTTGTGGGTGGAAGAAATAGTTCAAACTTTTATGGTTCATTATTTGTATAACTTACTTTAATGAAATTTTCGGGGCATTAGAGGCTTATTCTTTAGTGAGATTGCTTACATGGTTATGCCTTCATATATATATTACAAAGTTCAACCATGTTGTTGGTCTACTTCTAATCCCTTCGGAAACTGGGATGCTGGGTATTATAACATTCAAAATTTATTAAAGTTAGTTCGCATTAGTGGCAAAAGCAATAATTATTGTTGTAATTAAATATCTTAATAGGTAATTAGTCATTAAACATAAATTTATGCCTCTAATTTCGTTATGTATTACCGTCAAAATTTCAAATGGCCCTCCGCAAATTATTTTTAGTTTACTAGTTCTGATTTCTTTTTTTTTAACATATTTATATTTAAAATTCTTCGTTAATTTTCATTATTATACCTTTATTTTTTATGTGGTTATTGGTAATTTCAATATTTATGTAAAATGAAAAAAAAAAAAATCTTGTTTGTTGTTATATATATTTTTTTTTTATTTTGTTGTTGTTTAGTTACATAAATTTTTTATATATTTACTACATTTTTATGTTTTGGTCGCGCTATTTTGTCTAGAGTCGTCTTAAAAAAAAAGTGGACAAACAAAATATTAAATATAATAATTTTTCCTGAAAGAATATTTTAAATATTTGTTATAGAAACTTTTTTTTTTTTATATTTAAATAATTTTCTTTAAAAGCTGACAGGGTAGAAAGATTTTATGTTTTATAATTTTTTTTTTTTTTTAAGAAGTATCTTTTCTATGTTGTACTGTTGTATATGACCAAAACAATGCCATGTGTGTGGTTTTTCAATATTTATGCGGTTTTTAACATAATTTTTATAAATTTAAATATTATTTTTATTTTCTATATATTAAAGAAAATTGATACTGATGTAAATATATTATGTGTAAAATGGAATTGTGATTTAGAATTTATTAGCAATTTTTTATTTTTTATATACATAAAAAATAAAAAATTGATTCTTCAATATAATTTAATTAAAAAAAAATAAAAAGATGACATAAATCAGTTTGCACTTACAATTAAAAATTATAATTTTATATTAACTGAAATTTGAGAATATGAAATGACAAAATAATAAAATTGAAATTGAAGGTTATCGAAATGGTTAAAAAAAATCTGTAGTATTAATTGGTTGGTTGGTTGGTTTAAAGAACGAGATGCGCGTAACAAAAACTAGTTACGAGGATCAGTTCTAGTTTCCGCAGTGATGGCTTATTCTACTCTGGAGTATATCTTTTCAATTCAACTCTCTCATGAACGCAGTTAGTCTAGGTCTAGACGGTTTAAACTGTTTAGTAGATATTTAAATATGGGGCAGTAGATAGTAGATGTTAGTTGTGTTGTTGCGTGGGGGTGCTGTATGAATTAATACCATATTACAAATATTGTATAACATTTTTTCATCGATTAATGTTGAAAAGCTTCCGATCTTTGTTATATTATTATTATTCATATCACTAATATGCATAAATCTCGAAAGCTAATTGCCATAAATACTATTCTTGGTGAAATTTGTCCCAAAGTTTCCATGTTAAAAATTCTATTATCTATCTTTCAAGACCTGTAGAGGATTTTTCCTGTTAAAAATTGAATCGCTTTGAATTTGTAATTAAAATACCTGAAAATCATAAAAAAAAACATTAATTTTTATTATAATATTTGAAGTATTTCCTTGAAATTTAATCTGTCCAATTACTTTTTTAATCCAATATTTCCTATAAATTTTTAATTGCGACTTTAAAGAAGGTTTCTTTTTACCTTCATTTGTTTTTGTTATTATTTATATATTTTTTTTGCTTATCATTTAAAATTAGATTAGTAAATTAAAAATAATAACAAAAAAAAAAAAAAAGATTTTGGCAATTAATTGATAAAATTCCATTTTTATAAATATTTTCATTCATTTTGTATAATCCCCGAAAGTTATTAAATAAAAATTGTGGAACGTGTGGAATGTATATTACAATCGATTATAATTAACCATCCTAATTTTGATAAAATTCCATTTGTGACAGGTTTTTTGATTATATTACAATCGTCGATGATGGATTAAATATTGAATTTATTTTCATATAAGATATGGTCACAAAAATTTAATTTCTCAGAAATGAAAAATCAAAAATTATATCCAAAACTGCCGACCAATCAAAATAATAAAATATAAATTAAATTTTATCAAAAATAAATTTAATTAAAATAATTTTATTGGCCTTTTCGAATTTCGAGGTTAAATATTAGAAATTTGTTTAACATCAAAGTAAATTTATGAACTAACCATAAATAAAATAAAGAAGAAATTTCAATTATTAGATACAATTTTAAAATTAATATAGTAAATATATGGGAAATTGATAAATCTAAACACTTTAAAATTGACTTTTTAATTATAAATAGTCAATTTTTTAAAAGTTATGACAGAAATTTTAAATGTTCTTTCTATTATTTGACTTTTAAAATTAAATAGTCATTTTGACATTTCTCATATAAATTGAAAGTTTATATTTCTCATATAAATTGAAGTTATAACACCTCCCGCCACATTTACTAATTCTTGAATTAATAATTAAATGAGATAACAAGGAGCGTTAACAAAGTAACAAAAAAATAATTTTCTTTCGTATTTTATGCATCCTCCTTTAATTTTGGTTGGTTGTTACCTATACGCTTTCATAAATTTACAGTGTAACATATATCAAAATTTTGTGATTTGTGGTACGAATTTTATGCATGCTCCTTTTTTTGTAATTGTTGAAGTTACAATACAAAATGTAATCAAATGAAAAATCAAATCTATAATGACTCACTAAAAAATATGTTCAATATTTTCTATAATTTAATTTTCTAATAACATAAATTACAATATTTTCCCTTCATAAACCAAAAAAAAAAAAAACATATGTATATAATAATTTCTAGTTAGTTATTTATTACATTTTAATAATTATACAATTCAATCTTGCGTAGAAGAGTTAAATAAGAAAAAAATAATTCTCCTAAATATTTATACCTATATGAAAAAAATATTTAATTTACAAAAAAATCATACCATTAAAAAATATGATTTGTATTTATAATTTATTTTAACTATGTCTAATCTTAAAAACAATAATGTCACGCCTTTATTCGCTAACTACTCCAAACAGATTTTCAAAGCTATGACAAAATCACAACTGTGGCGGGCTTTATTAGCGAAGCACTTATGATTTGAAAAAAAAAAGCGCGCGTAGGTTTTATTTTTTTTTTCTATTTTGTTATTAGACTAAATTAATATTGACGATTATTTTCTTAATATATTTTCAATAATTTAAGAATAATTTTGTCATAGTTTAAAAATCTATAAAAGTATAATTAAGAAAAAAATAAATGTCAAAATGACATTTAATAATTTATTATATAAAAATATAATAGTAAATTTATTTTAATTATTAATATTATAATTAATTTTATATTTTGCCATTTAAAGTGGTTATAGTTTTGTGCTTGTCAAACTCCGGCCTAAAGATTGTACTACTATGTATCGATCAGTTCAGTTTCGAAACGATTCGTACAGTCACATAGTTAGCGATTTTAGTCAATTAAATTCGTCACTTTGAAGAATCATTTTCATCTTTTTTTTGGTATTATATATCATTCCGGATAATTTTTAATATTTTTTATAAAATGCTCGTCAGCTATGTTTCATCACACATAATTAAACTGTCACATTACATCTCATTTGATATTTGCTTCAGCTTGGATTCTAAAAAGTTCAATTATTCCAAATTATTTCGATTAGATTGGTTCGGAACCGATCTCAATTTTCCATAAAAAATATAAATGAACACGTCAAACGAACTGATCGGATACATTGTAGCGCAAGCTCTAAGTCTAAATATATCACAATTTCAGTTAACTTACTTAATAATATTTAAAACTATTCTTATTATTTGTATTGATTTCATAGTACAAATTACTGAAATATGATCTATCGATGTTAGAGTTAGAGTGCTCTCAATATTGTATTTAATTATTTTGATCGTGCTTACCAATTTATCATATATCAACAGTAAAACAATGAATCACTTTTATATGCAATCATAAAATTTGAATTGTAAATTTCACTAAAAATGAAAATATTACTGAAATATTTTCATATTTAGAACCGTATTCAAAATATGTAAATAAAAATTGACATTTATGATTGATTTATCTGGTGAAACGAATATTTTTAACATAAGAATTTTTCTATATTATTTTTTCTAAATTAATTTTAATATAATACTTTAGAGAAAATTTATTTTATTATTGTATTCCATGATCGACTATATTTTTTGATATGGTGTTAGGTGTTACTATATATTACATAAATTTATGTTATTTCTATTAAATTTGTGATTACATAAAATTTTGTGTGGTGGTAATTTTCAATTATAAAAAGTCATTTTATAGTTAAAAAATAAATATTAATTAAAATATAATATTATAATTAAATTTGTTGTGTATATTTACAGAAACTATAACAATAAAAGGCACAACAGATTTTCTTGCATCACCAGACACTGCATTGAGAATAACATTGTTTGCAAAAGAACCAGGAATGTTTTTATGCTTCAACAATCATTGGAAACTAGTTGGAATGGTAAATAATCTTTATATATTAAAATTGTGTTTATTTTTAATATTAAATATAATATATTGGATATATGTATATAAATTTATTTATGAGTCATAATTGATTTATTAGTAATGCCTCATTCATTATTACGTTGATATTATATGATCGATAATTGACTGACAAAATGCTACACAGAGATTACATTGTCACAAAGAGATGCCAACGCCATAACTATAACTCTATAACTTATATCTTAAAAAGATTTTTTTCTTATTAAATCCAGTTCCTTTTTTACAATAAGTTTTGTGTCCAAACGTTTTCCATAATTATTGAAAGAAAAATCTTTTAACAAAATAATTGCTAACAGATATTGATAAAGCTTTTGATACTATGACTTATATCTCGGAATATGAAGAAACAGAAAAGTTTGTTTTATCAATCTTTTCTAGCTCATTGTTTATTTTAACAAGTTCGCTATATAAAGTATCTTTATTTTTTGTACAGTTCAAAACTGTTGCTGATTTATTTAGTACAGAAATATATTGAAGCTATTAATTGTTGAAATTATACGACAATTAATAGCTTTTCGGAGCGACTCAAATACAGCTAATTTTGGAAAACCCGGTGAATTTTATGCGGAAGACAGGAGAACAGATAAAAACATTGTTAGATAAATATTGAAACATTTCTGGTTTCACTAGCGCTACAATTCAAATATGATGCTATGGCCGGCGTCCTCTCTCTAATAAGAGATCTTTTCTGTCATTTTAATACTGGCAATTATACTTAGCTTAAAATTATTTAAACTATATCGAAAAATTTTGAATAGTTATTTTATAAAGTTTCCAATTCAAATAATTCAAATAAAGTTTCCACGATGCGAAATGTTCTAGCGATGAAATGTACGCGTTGAAATGTGCATTATAAAAAATGCAAGATTAAATGTGCGCGATAATCTGTCCTCGCTACCATTTGATTAATAAATATTTCCTAAAAGTGATAGATCATTTTTTTGTATTGTATCAATTGAAAAAGAATTTGTCCGATTAAAGTCGCTATTTAAATTATATTTTTAAGGTATATAAAAATTATTTGAAATATTAATCTGTCATATAAAATGTCATTCAATAATTTGTGGGTCAAGAAATTTTTTTTACATATAATTTAATTTTTTAATCACTAATTGTTCATTATAATTTGTAAGTTCAATTGATTATTTACAAGACAAGACATTTTTTTTTTGATTTTTCAATAACATAAATCCACTCAAGTAGAGAACGTTTTCCCCATAAATTCCAATCAACTTGAACATTGGTCATTTTAATTTTTATGAATTTTGCAAACAAAATACTTTGAATATGACCAATATTTGACACTTAATAAACCTCATAATGAAATTCATATGACAAAAAATCTTTGTGTTCATTTTTTTCTTTGGACATTATAATTTGATCTAATTTAGTATTTTTACGTTTTAGTCTAGCCTCAAAGTCTAACTACTAATCAAATACAATTTTACTTTCATTTCTTTTAGGTACAAATATTTTGGTTGAAATATTTCATAATCATTAAATTTTGTCTTATCATTAAAATATTTTAGCAATCCTCAATTTTTATGATAATGATAAAAAAAACCGCGTATTTTGATTATCGTAATTTTAAAATCTTAAATATATTCATAATTAAAAATAAAGTATTTAATTAAATAAAAAAAAAACTCTTAAAATAAATTTATTTTTTATTTTTTATGTTCTGAAGTCCTCGAAGTTTGGTTAATATTATTTTTCTATATCGAAAATTTTATTTCATTTTTTGATCGTTTAAATTTATAAAAATATTTTCATAATTTAGGATAAAAATTCATTTTTGAAATAATTAGTTTCATATATTTGTACTATTATTAATCATAATTTACAGACTTTACTCAGTCGCGAGTCCGAAGAAGTACTAGTATAGCTTTCCATATAAATACCACAGAAAAGTGTTGTATAGTTCAATTTAGGGTATAACTACCAAATTGTTGCCAAAAAAAATAATTATACTAAAAAAAATTACTTAATTAATTATTAACTATATTTCAGTTATATTTCCTAATTAATTTTTATAAAAAATACTTTGTACAAGTACAGATTTTTTCTCAAAATAGCATTCAAAAATGACAAACTTCATTATTTTAATCATTTTTACTTGATATTATAGTCAACTATTTAGGTAGCTTTTTTATTTAAAATTCTTTAAAAATAATTTCAAATTCAATATTATTTAAAGCTGACAATTTTTAAGTAGTTTTGAAGTAAAAACAAAAGTTCATAAAAAAAACAACAAACTTTTTTTAATTTGAATATTTAATTTTGAAGTGATGATTTGTGTGCCCTTCAATACACTTCGAAATTATTAATTCTTTTGGGTGAACAATTACCTTTTAATATTTATTTATTTGAACTAGATTGTATTACAGAGAATAGAAAGTTTATAGAAAAATGTCATAAACAAATCTAAAATACAATAAAAAAATCTTTGTAAAAAAGAAAGTTTATTACTTTGTAGAGTAAATCAACAATTAAACTTTAAAATTAAAAGTGGTTTCTCAATTAAAAATTATTCTAAGAATATATTTTTATGAGTCGGTAATTTGATTAAAAATGTTGTACCAAATTTCGCAATTTTTATTATTTAATATTAGTTGAATTGTAGGGTTGGATATTTTTGTAATTAACTTTCAATTGAGCAACATAATTATTAATTTTTAAACAACAGGACCTAAAATGACTAAGAATTATTATTTTTTAATTTTTATTCTTAGTAGCAAAACCACGAAACAAATTGGTTTAAGCCTTAGCTACAATTTTTATGATATTATGTACAATTTATTCAACTGTGAACAGTTTTTTTATAATATTGTTTTATTAATTCATTTTTTATTATCATTAATTTTAATATTTTCTATTATATTTATCAATTTACAGAAAAAACTTCAAGACAGATGTTATTTTACCGAATCAATGAATCACGGTTATATAGAATTCCGTTCTTCTGTAAATTCCGATCATCAAATTGGCTTTACAAGACGAGGTAAACCAACTGGACCAAAAAATATAAAAAATAAAAAAGCTTGTACTAGATTTTATAAAGTGGCACCAACCGATATGAATCATCATATAAATAATCCATCACCGACTTCAATGCTATCATCATCATCATCTTCTTCATCTTCATCTATAATCAATAAAGCAACTACAGTTAGAACACCATTAGTAACAGATATATCCCGTATTGTTAGCGGTAGCGGTGATGGACAAATACGACGATTAAACAACCACAACAACAACAAAAACTATATTAATAATAATAATAATAGTAATAGAAATAATAATAGTAATTTTAATAATAAAAATGGCCATACCAGTAGTCATCGAAGACGACAACAACAAACACAACATAACTTAAGTAGTAATAATAATAATTATAATAATAATAATAATAATAATAATCGTAATTTAACTCAACATAGAAATAATCATATTCATAATAATAATGGTAATGGTTCAAAAAATTCAAATTTTCATCATCATCATGTTCGGCATCATCATAATGATTCGACGTTTGTGGAACGTCGTTTAAAACATGAAAGAGAACAAAAATTAAGACGATTACGTAATCGTATAAATTCACCAACAACTACATCAACAACGACTACTACAACAACAACACCAAGACCAATAGCAACTACTACTAGCTCACCTAAAACATCAACAACAACTTCAGTTAATTCAATTACGAATTCAAATAAACGTAAAAATAAAAAACGACGAATTCAAAATGGCGGCAGTACAATAAATCGTAATAGTAATATTAATAATAAACAACAACAACCAGTAAAGCTTATACCAATAATTATAAATCCAAAAAATTATACAGAAACACGACGTAATATGTTACAACACATTAACAACATTAGTAATACTAATAACAACAGTAATAATAATAATAATAACGATAATCAACAATCATTGTTGAAAAATTATGAATCTAATAATAATAATAATAATGAATCAAAAATTATTAATATTGGTCAACAACAACATCAACAACAATCTCTTAATAATAAAAAATTACGGATTTTTCATCGGAATAACAGTAATAATAATACCGATAATAACCGAACTAATAGTGTTAATAGTAAAAATATTGACAGCAACAGTAATAATAATAATAATAGTAATAATAGTAGTAGTAGTATTAATAATTTTTCAACTATGAATTATCAAAATGTATACTCGAATGATGATGCAAGTGTAATACCTGTCTTGCCAAACAATTTGGATAGTATGACTGAATATGTTTATAGTACTAGTGCGAGTAGTATTAGTAATAGTTTTACTAGTAGTAGTAGTAATAATAATAATAATAGTCCGAGTATTAGAAATAAGAATTATTTAAGCATTAATAATAATCGTAAAAAAATTATAAGTCGTAGCGATAATTTAAATAATAAAAATCTTAATAATAATTATAATGATAATCCTTATAATGATGATGATGATAATAAAGATTATGATGATGTTGATGATACTGATAATGATTATGATGATGAATTAGATAAAAATTTAAGTAATACATCTTCAGTTAGTCAAACAAAAAAGTATTATAATAAAAATATTAATAATAATAATAATAAATCATTTATAACATCATCAACAATAATATCACCATTATTAACTACTACAACTAGTTCAACAACATACAGTAGTAATGATAGTAGTAGTAGTAGTACTAGTACTAATAATGATAATTCTACTGTTCAACAATTACCAAGAGAATTAATCAAAAAACATTTAGAAAAATTAAAACAACATCAACAACAACAACAAAGATTACGAAAACTACAAATCGGATCGTAAACATAAAATTCTATATAGAAATAATTAACAAATAAAAAAATAAACAATGTTTAATAAAAGATAACAAAAACTAAAAATTATGTAAAATTAAATTTGAAAAGAAAAAAATTATATAAATTTTTTTTTAAAAAATTTACTTTTTTTTTTAATTTAAAAAAAAATCTAAATACATATACGAAAAATAAATAATTTGTATAAATAAAAAAAAAAACATAAAAAATTATAAATAAATTAATTTTTTAAATTTATTATAATTTGCTGCTTTTTTTTTACATATATAATTTTATGATTTATTTATGAAACGAAAATTAAAATTAATATTTTTTTTTTATATATTTTCTAAGCATGAATATAAAAAATTACGAAATTAATTATAATACAAAATATATTAATTTATATAAATATATTGATCAGTATTTATAATTTTAGTTTTAAATAAAATTAAAATAATTAAAAAAATTTGTTTTAATCAAAAATGAAACATTTTAAATTTATAATCACCAAATTAAAAAAAAAAATTGAAAATCTTTTTATGCAAAAATCAATGAATCAGTAATTAAATTAAATAAAAAATTTAAAAAAAAATATTTAAATGATGACAATAAGAGCAAAAAATGTAAAATAAAATTTAAATATACATACTAAAAATAAAAAATTAAAAACACATAAATTAACAATAATACAATTAAAAAATTTACTTTGACATTTCTTTCACATTAGTTCTACTAGGCAATTCAAATTTCGGACATTTAACCAATTTAAATTTTCGGACTAAAATAGTTATCTTTAAATTATCAATTCGATTTCGAAATGTATATTGAGAAAATTTTATTAATTACAAGTTTCGTCCTTAAAGTTTTGTAATATTCGTCCTTAAAGTTTTGTAATAGTTCTACTAGGCAATTCAAATTTCGGACATTTAACCAATTTAAATTTTCGGACTAAAATAGTTATCTTTAAATTATCAATTCGATTTCGAAATGTATATTGAAAAAATTTTATTAATTACAAGTTTCGTCCTTAAAGTTTTGTAATATTCGTCCTTAAAGTTTTGTAATATTCGGCAAAAAAATTTTATACGAAATTAATGTGACCTTTATCTCGAAATTTCTCGAATTTAATATTTTCGTATCGGCAAAGATTATCAAGATCCAAACCATTTTATTTCATATTCAATTAATATGAAAGGTGACTGAATATCTTATAGCATTAGATAGTCTTTGGTATTGGTCAAAATAATAAAAAAAAAATGTAACAAAGGCAAAAAATATTTTAAATGATAATTTGGCATTACCGTATGTGCTTCAACTCATTGAAGTTTAGTAATAATAGCGATGTGTAGTAAGCTTACTCCTGATATCAAAAACTGGCCTGATAAGTATCTGACTAATATTCTGTTGTAACAACAAAAAAAAAACAGAATGTCTACTACTCAAAATGTCAAAAATGTCTAGAATTCGAAATTGTCTTGTTCTTTAATTGTCATTTTTTCAACAAAATTCATATTAAAACTATATAAAAAAACAAAAACAAACAACAACAATTACATAAATGCTAAACACTATTTATATATAATTTTAAAATATATAAAAAAAAATTAAAAATTATACGAGTATATATTAAATAAAATATTAAACCTACAAAAACTAATTTAAATAAGAATTAATTTGAATCAAACAATTAAAATGTATTTGATTTTCTCGAATATTTATGAAAACAAAAATTGCCATTTAAATAAATTTACTATATGCAAAACAAAAAATAAAATTAAAATAAAATATATAATTAAATAAAAATGAAAAACACAAAAATTAAAAAAAAAATTAAAAAATATTGTATAAATAAAGAAAAAAAAACACAAAAAACAATGCAAAACTTACTAATTTATATAATTTTAATTATATATTAAATAAATATGATAAACTATAAAACTAAAATTATATTCGCAAAACAATAAAATAACAATTATTTACAAATTAACTAAGGTGTGATGTAATAAAGCCGAAGGAAATAAAACCGAATTAGTTTTATTATCCATCCCAATTAAAAAATATAAAGCCGAATGCCCAAAATTGTGATGGTTGACGTTATTTCCGATCGGAGCAGCTTCCAATTTTGACGACATTAAAATATATATAAATGAAAAATTAAATGTAAGAATTATTAAAAACAGCAATTAAATAAAAATATATCGCGACCGAAGTTAGACGCGTCGCGCCCGCAATTTTAAAATAATGATTGATTCATTTACTGATAATGATTTTCATCCGGTTACTGAGAATATGAAAGTCAAAAATTGTATTAAACACGAAACGACCGTTGACAACAAGAAAATCGACCAATTAAATTATTTTAAAAATTGACCTAAGAATGATCAACACAGGCGGTTTAAATAGTTCGTTATTTAGGAATTACTTATATATCCATTCATAAAAGGCTTTAAGTTTAGACATTAGGTTTTATAGAAAATGTTCCATCAAATTAAATAATTGCGAGGCTATATTGTTAATAATTCCGAAAATTGTTTGGTACGACATAAATATTGAATATGAGTAGACTTTTTCAATACTACTAACTCTATCAATGTAAACAATTTAAATTTAGCTTTACTTCTCCGTATTGAAAAATAATAAATCGACTTTATTGCCAATCTTATTGATCCATAAGATCAACCACTGTAATTTCGCGCATTTGAACTTTATATCTCAATAATTGGGTACCGACTTCAGCTTTATTTCGTTCGGCTTCATTGCACCTCCACCTTAATTAATAAAAATAAAATTAAAATTATTATATCTAATAACAATGCGCATCAGAATTTAAAGAAGAAAAAATATTAAAAAATTAATAAATTACTAAGAAAAATTAATATAAAAAAAAAATATATATCTGCAAAAATAAAAATTATGTAAATTAGCCAGAGAATTTTTTTTTTTTTTTTTGTAACAATAAAATTATTTAAATTATTTTAACTCAATTATTTTTTGTTTTTATTATTATTTTTAATAATATATTTTAATTTGCAGTATAAAATAATAATAATAAAAACAAAAATTCTATATTTTTTTAATTGTAATAAAAATATTTTTTAATATATTTTCTTAGTATTTGTTTTTATTTCTTAATTTTTTTTTTTTTTCTTTAATTATTATTATTTTTAATAAATTTTTATGTAGATACAAACAAACTTTTTTGTCTAATTTTATTTTATTTTAATTTTTTTGTCTTAATCTTATTCTAATTTTATGTTTTTCGTTTATAAGTTTTTATATATATATAAATAGAAATAAATTTTTGTGTCCAGTAAATAAATAAAGAAAAAATTATTTAATAATTTTTTTTTTTAATATTTAATTTTTGCAATAAATTAATAAAAAAGAAAAAAAAACAACAAAACATAAGAAGTATTTAAGAAAATATAATTGACTTTTATTTATATATAAACCAACGATTTATATGGACGATTTCACAGCTTAAGCTTAACTGAACCGATTGTATTGTTTAACCCTGGATTCACAATGAAAATGTCACAACGCAAAGGCAAAGTTGTAGCAATTAAAGTTATAAAAAAAATTTAATTCACAATGAAAATTTATTTTAAGCTTCAAAATTACATTTTAGCTCGAGAGCATACTATAATTATGCTATAAAAAGCAAACCATACTCATTTTTTTAGGTTATGTTCGATTTCTACTTCCAGGCTTCTTAAGTTCTGGTTCAGCTCTTTTTCTTTCTTTTTATTTTTACATTTTACAGCATTTCCAAAACGAAAAAGTTGAAACTTGAACAAATTTTGCGTTATGTTGAGTTGCACTATATCATTGAAAATCGAAATACATACTATTTTTATATAGTTCAACTTTGCTTTACACCAACTTTCCTTTATGGAACTTTTCATATTGTGAATCCAGCATAAGCCTGTAACTTAAGCTCACTGGGTTTCTCAATCAAAATTTTTCCTAAACTTACGTAAACCACAAAAACGGAATTATTGTGCATGAAAATAAGTTAAACCGAACCTTTAACTCTGGCAAAGACTTAAGCTTCCACTGTGAAATCGGCCATCAATGTTCTTGTTATGAACATAGGAAATTCTAATTGGTCAGATATTTCATATAATTGGAAAATTTTAAAGAATATTATAATTAAAAATATGGATTTGTATTAGAAATCAAATGGCTATAAAAAATAGGATATGCTATAACATAGCTTTAGCCGAAAATATGGATTTTATTTTAAAAAAATCAGGAATGTGTACAAATTTTCAGATCTCATCAGCAATGTATTTTTATATAATGTAATTCGAAAAGTTTTGCAAATGTATAACTCATTAAAATTGGATAACATTTAGGTCGAAATTATTTTTTATTTGTTGCCTTTTTTATAACGATGTAACTCGACCATAGCGCCTCTGTTGCTAAAGAAAACTCTACAACTGATATGACTGATATAAGGTTAATTTAAAAATAAATTTATTTATACAGAGAATACTTATACGCCTTAATTTAATATGCTAAAAATTAATTCTTTATTAATCGGTAGTAGCATTAAGAGCAGTTTACCTGTCAATCTGCAAATTATCTGTCAGTTGTAGTTCTTTCTGTATTCACCTAGAGTTTTATACTACAATATGCTGCATTACACTGCGTACCACGTAAACAAAGATAATAGATTGCTCGTTAGCGAGAACGCATGGGAATGACATTGCAATTTTTCAACATTTTCCAGGAATGCTTTCCTACTAATAGAATTTATATATGTATGACTAAACTTTAAAATTTATGAATTATATTAGTAATATAAAATCTAGATTGGCACAATTAATCTGTACACTTAAAGGTCCCATTGTTGATGAATTTTAAAACATCAGTAATCTTTAAATTTTGGAAAGGAGATTCAACAGTATTCGGACTCTTTCAGAACTTTTACAGATGTAGAATAACCAAATGTTATACATATACATTTTATTACGATTCCGTGGTTGAGCAAATAATTACTTGATTTTATTTGTGCGCACCATAAAATCAAATTGAAAACTCCAACAAATTATAATAAAAATTAACTTTAATTAATTCTTGTCAAAAAATATATTACTAATAAGAGTGTCTGACAGCTTCTGGTGTGCTGCCATCGGACCTGCTCCTTTTAGTTGCCTTTTTTGGCTCTACAGGATTTAAGGCCATTGTTCTAGGTTGATGGCCATGTCCAAGGAGCAATTTAAACCGTTTTTAGCAGCACCACTCATACGTATGCGTTTTTCAGCATTTATTATTTTGAGCTTGCTGATAATCTCTTCCATAGTTCAGCCACTTCTCCTGCTGAAAGGGGAGGCATTGCGTCCTCATTTTAATATGATATATTAAATTGTATATCCTCATTGTATATCGATGAATGGTAACGATTGATCGTTGTGGAATAGAATAATATAATATTAGTAGATGACTTATATCTACAGTTTTTTTTTATCGAAATATCACTAAAATATGTTAAAACAGACCTTTGCGTTTGCAGTATCTTTAACGAATATAATGTCACAGATTCCCCTTCCTGAAGAGTCACCTCTTCGTAAACGTCTTCACAAAAATCTTCAAATACAAATTTTCTAAAAATAGCTCATATTATAAATCTCAACAAAAATATTTTTTTGAGTACTTCTGGAACCTAATGGCACATAGATATCATAGCTTTATATTAAAAGAATGGAACTAGTTTTATTATATTTGATTTGTTTGTTTTGCGATTTAATTAATTATTGTTTTTAATATGGATACAAAATTTGGCAATATTAATAAATTTAATTAAGGAAGAAAAAGTATAAACATTCGTAACCTTTTATTTCAAATGTATTAGGAAGAACCATCATCAGTTATAAAATTATGATTATGAAATTATGCATATAATTTTATAATTATAATATAAGATTTATTCAGCATATACGCTATCAAAAAGTCTTGAATGAAAGAAATATTGAAATTAACATCAATTTCACAATCATATAAACTCTGACATCATTTATTGATGCAAAGTTATTTGATTGAAATCAAGGAATTCTGAAGAAGCTCTATTTGACAACAAGGATCTCTACATTATTATGTCTGAAGTGAAAATATTAACAGTTGAGTTTTATATTTAGTATTCATGATTAATAATTATACTTTGATTTTAGATTAAAAGAAAAAACAGAGAACATCAGATAAGTAACTCTTAAAGTAATTGAAGAATTATAATTATACTATGTGACATTGAAAAAAATGGTATTTGTAAATAACGCTTGACGTTTGTAGATAAATTGTAATATTGAATTGAAATAATTGTAATAATTAATTACAGCGGCAAAGTAATACCAATTTTATCTCCTTAACTATATATATTTTAACAGCTTTTTTAAATCACCAAGGCTGATATCAATCATGTACCCTGTGACTGTTTGACTGTATATGAACGCTTTGAATCTTAAAGTAGCCAACGCTTTAGGGAGCTGTCAGAAAATTAATTAATGGAAATTTTATAAATCGAGATTTGTCAAGGAAATGGTCCGTTTCCCAGGATTAGAATAAACATTGGATTGATTAAATAAAAGGACATTATAAATTTAATATTTTTTGTATACTAATATTTTTCGAAAAAATATTACTATAAAAATTTAGTAACAATTTAACCACACATAAAAATTTACAAACTGTAATGTTAATGAAAATACATAATTTATGCATTTCAACAAAATCTCATTATAAAATTGTAAAAAAAAAAAACATCTTCAATGATCAACATTAATTTTTATTTATTTAAAATTATTTAAATAAAATATTTGAAAAAAAAAAAAAAAAATACAAAAGAAGTTTTTTTTTCCTATTGTTAGTATGATTTTAATATTGAAATCTTTCTTTACCACCTGTAATGATCATCAAATTAACACCAAACGCTGGCGCTACTTGACATCTATTTAAAAAAAAATCATTTTACAAAATATATGTATGTATATTAACTTTTCTTTAAATATCAAAACGACACATAAAATATGTAACATAATAACATAGAACTGAACTTGGACATAGACAAAAACAAGTTACCAAGCCCCCACGAAAATCCAAATTTAATTCAAATTTTGTGAACATCAACAAAAGACGAACTAGGTTTATTTTATTTTTTGGAATAATTTTATGTAAAAAAAAAAAATCTTTACGTTTTTTATGAATTTAAGAAAAACTGTTTTTATATTACATATTTTTAGTTTATACAAATTATTATAGTTTATTTTGTGGGACATTTTTTTGTGGATTAAATAAACGAAAAATATTTTGATTTGAAAATATACACAGAAAAAAAAATAAAAGTAATTTCACTATTTATATAAATTTAAAAAAGAGATTCACAACATTTATGAAACAGTTGAATGGTACATAAATATTAAAAGATTTTTTAAGAACCTTAATGATATAAGTTTCGTGCATTTTATTGCAATTTAGAACTACTAATTTTTATATGTAAAGAAACTTTTAATAGCTTTTCTAATAATGAAATAATTGTTGTCAGCAAATGGTGTCAAGCGTTAGCATTTTTATTTTACTTAAAATCACAATTAAATACTTAAAATCACAATTAAATATTGCAAATTTTTATTACTGGTGGTATTCATTTAAATTTGCGTCAACTAAGAGTGAAATAGAATTCAATCCGAAACATAAGGCATGAGAGCATGAGGATAAAACACTACCCGCACTGCCAATATTAATGATTATTTGTATATTACAAAATTTTAAGTATTAATAGAAATATTGAAAGGATAACGTACAAACGTTCCAATTGATATAAGCAGTTTTCTATAGATTAACTTTGAATGGTGGAAATTTTAAGTATTAATAGAAATATTGAAAGGATAACGTACAAACGTTCCAATTGATATAAGCAGTTTTCTATAGATTAACTTTGAATGGTGGAAGTAAAAATACCAAGAAATAATTGTATGTTTGCTGCAGTTAAATATTTGTTACACTCGATTTCAGGAAGTCTTTCTGAATTCAGTACAACGATAATGAATTTAGAACCAGCAATTCATACTATTTCTACCCAATGATAAATATTTTATAGATAACAATTTTCTTTACATAATACTTGGTAAGTAATGCTCTTTTTGTTAATACAAATAAACTTTAGGCTAATATTTTCTAATAATAATTGCAGCAAGCCTAAATTTATTAATATCAGCAAGGAAAATTGCATGGATTGATAAATTTTGCCCAGATTGTGTTAACTTAAGAAACTTGCGCACATCGTTTGAATATCACCCATAGTTTGAAAAAATTATAGGGAATGTTGCTTACCAAGGATTTACTTATAAATGCCTAGAAATGTGGAAGGAATTAAATGTCATTAATTAGAAGTTTCTAAATCTACAGAATAGAAATTTACAAATTACAAATTTTCAACTATAAGTTCGCCATCTATTACTGGTCAGGTATTATATATATATTTTTTATCAGTGTAACCAGCATATTCAATAAACTGATCAACATGTGGTCAAGTTGCATTTTATTCATGTAAAGTCTTACGTTATGGAGACACTCCGTTACACTTTTGTCATTAAAGGGCACACCTTTAATAAGTACTTTACATGTATAGAGACAATAAAAACAAAAATAAATCTTTGGTATATTAAATTGGTCACTAACTTTTACAGCTCTTAAAAGAATTCTTTTAAAAATAACATTTCATCTTTTCCGTTTATTAATTTCGTTTGATGATGGTCCACAAAAATTATTCATTAAAATTATCGTGGTTTTTTTTTTCAAAATTTTATAACGTTTATATTAGTTTAGCTTGTAAATATGATTTGACTTGGTTTTTTTATTTTATTTAATTTTATTTGACATGTTTTTTAATATTATTTCATTTCATAAGAAATCTACGACATAATTGTAATCTATTTGCATTTCAAATGAGTTTTTTTACAAAAAAAAAAAATAGTAATAATATAATATTTGAATAATTTTTAAGGGCTTTATTGAATTGGAAAATTTCACTTATTACAAATAAAGATTTTTAAGCATAGTTTCATATTTTTATTTACCAGGCAAATTAACAGCAATAGAAAGAAAATATTTGGTAGAAATTGTATTTAGTTTAAAATTTGTATATATTTAGGTAGTAAGGAAAATATCATTGTAGTATTGATTAAATGTTATTGCCATATTGCATAATTAATACATTAATCGAATAGAGTGATGCTACTTGATACCCATCTCCAACGCCGGCAAGCTTGCAATAAGTGGAAAGTAAAGAAAAACTTATGAGGAGTCACGACACGAGCTTCGTATTCACCAAGAAATACTTACAAATTAACAAAAGCTCAGTATATCTGGCAACCGCGCTCATGACAGGACATTCAATGCTGAGGGATAATACTTTTAGAATACGGCGATCAGAGGTAAACATGGTAGAGGATCTGGAGACGAATACAAAACAACTGTACACTTTTTGTTTCATTGTCAGTGTGTCATACTCCTGCGACGGAAATGCTTCGATTCTTACTAAATGAACAAACTACATGAAGCAGGTGTTGTGGATTGGAAAACAATTCTAAAATTCGGACGTATGAGTTTCTTGCTCAGATAGTCACCCCGGCATATGTAACATAAAGGATACTAGCGGTTCCTATCATCAATTCAATTCAATTCAATCCAATATATAGTATTGATTCCATTAAACTTTCTAATGAATTTATCAAAAATAATTAAGATAATGGCTTCAAGAAAGAAATTATTAAATCAATTTACAGAATCTTCCTTCCCGTAAACTGAACGTTTTATAGGCAATAACAGACATTGTAGCAAAATCTTGTTTATTTCCTTATGAAATATTTTGGTTATACCGAATTCATTAATTGTTATGAATAAAATATTATACCCGATACAATAATTTATGTTGCGTACGATTCCTTACACATAAATATTTAGACAGTTTGATCATAATAAATATAAACTTCAATTTAAAGAGAAGCAACATAAATTACTTTTTTTTACAAAAAACTTGACAATTTTGATGTTCTAATAAATTTCATATAAATAAGAAGATCCAAACACCAAGAAATATAAATATTTTTTTAACTTTTTATACAATATATTTTAAAATATTTACAATCTTATTAAAAAAAATGTTAATATTTATTACAACTCAATTTTAATTCGAATACAATATTTTTAAATGCCATCATATTTCTTTAGTAGCCTTTTTTATATAAATGATTAACTAACTATAAAGACCCGCCAATAATGATCATTAAGCCATTAATTATTGTCACCATTTTTTTTTTTTTGAAGATATTGTAATTAGATATCAGAAGGCTATTATATTACCTGTCAATTATTCACAAAAAGGGCACCAAACAAATAATTCTCCCTAAAAAAAAAAAGGTTTTTATCGTATATATTTTTTTTATGAAACTACTCCATTAATTTATTTAATGTATAATATTAACTGGGAATAATTATGCTAATTTTGATCTCCTTTAATGCTGTGGGCGACACACTTTATGATAATATTACGAGTTAAAAGTAATATATAACCCAGAAAATATTACCTATTAGTGGTGAATGTGACATGTCCCGAAGGTGTATTACAATAAACTGTTAAATATTGTTTAAAAGGAAAATTTATAATTTTATACAAAATGAAAATCATAAAGTTTATATGTCAATAATTTAGAAACATCCAAATTTATTTATTTCAAAAATTATTTTCTAAAAATAAAATTTATTTATATTATGTAAAGACAGAAAATAAGTAAATAATTTCTTAACAATTTTCTTTAATTTTATTAATAATACTTTATGCTACCCAGTAAACCGAAGAATTCTATCAGTACCCAGTCAAAAATGAAATTATCATTTCCTTTATTTGTTCAAAAACAATTATTGTTTTAATACGAATCATTAATTTTTTTTATATGATTCAAACTTCAACCTAATTGTGTACCTAATTTCGTTCCAGAAGGGACACAGTTGGCATGTACGTATTCCACGACCCTAGCGATCTATAGATACGGTACAGTTTCTGAATGCGGCGGATATAAAGTCACTATCTTAAAAATACCTGGTTCTGGTAGCAAAACGATGAAAACGCATTACTTGGGTACGCTATCGTATTGTATGTAACAACCATGGTTCAATTTCACAGGCATCAGAAATTAATATTTTCAGTTACGTTAACATTTCGCCTTTATTGAAGACTTATTCATGGAAAGTTAATTCTGTGCAGTAAAACTATAATTTAAGGACTGTAAGGTTCTAAATTATAATTATTAACTAAAATCATCAGTATTTAAATGTTTTTTCCTTACACTTTCAGTCAAAACTCGTTGATCCATCAGAAGATCATGATTCGTGTACAGATTACCTATTCTGTGTTTTATTCATAAAATGTGACAGGCATCAATAAATACGAAGATAGACATTTCGGCAGTTGAAGATATGTAGTGTGGATCGTTTTCACAGAAGCAGAATAGATAAGTATCCTAGAAGATTATCAATTCGTGACAAAATCGCACCGCAATAATGATTATTCTCATAGTATTCGCGAAGGGGACGACTTGATTTGTTGTATGTTCTTTTATCAGGAATAAATTACCCAAATAGTATACCATTTCGGGATGACGAATCTTTCAAATTAAACTAAACTAAAAAATTATAGTGAAGTCAAATAATTTTCGTATAAAATTTACATATTTTAATGGAAAAATAATATAAATTGATTTTCTAATTTTCATCCTTGTATGTATATGACTTTTTAGGTCACAGCGTACAAAGTTTAACAAATTCAAGAATAAAACAATAAATTATTTTGAAAGTCACGTTTTAAAAATGAAAAATTTTACTCACGTAATATAATAATTTATATTGGGTCACAAAAGGATACAAATAATGAATTTATATTTAATTTAATATTGTAACTAACATTACTGAAAAAAAAACGTCAAATTGAAATAAAATTTTAAAGTTGAATATAATAATAAAAGATTTTTAGAAGTTTATATTAATATTTGGATATTTGAAATTGGTTTATTGACAAAACTATAATTTAACATAAATTTCCAAATCTAAATTTATAGACCATCGTTTAACATTTCCAATACATGTTTGCCGGTAAGGTATACTACTTTGTTTGGGAGCCATTTCGATTAACATGAATTTTGACAGTTCCATATTTAGTAGATGTGAAGAATAGAAGTGGCAAATTTATTATGTAATAAACCAACGTATTTTAATTGTAAAAACATTTTATCAAAATATTCAAAATTAATCATCAAATACGTGAAATTTTGAGTATAAATAATTAAAACCTACTATTGATTTTGAACAACGAGGTTCTGTAGCAAATGAAAACAAGTTTTCAGTTTCTCACCTTTGCATCTAAGTGGTAAGTGCACTATGTGGTCAGGACGAATTATTGATCATTAAATTTTTTAAAGAGAATGTGGCGTTACGTTAACTGTTTCTAAGAAGAACTTTTTGACAACAGAATTAGTTGCAACAATACGGTGCAACTGACATACAATGTTACAATGGAAAAAAATATCCCGATAACAGATGCGGACATTTAGCTAACCTTATCTTCCATGCAGGCACGGTTTTGATCAACAATTTTATAAAGGGGTAATAAACATAAAAAATACCTAAAATTTACTTTACGGTATTCTTAGGGCGGTAATTCCCTTTTACCCCCCCTCGTACCCAGGAAACCACCACTGCTTCCATACCTAATTGCCACTGCTTCCATACGTAATTGCCACATATTCAAATTTATTAGCATTAAGCTTTTTTGTTGTAATTTTTCGTAAAGTTATACAAAAATTAGGTAGTAAACCTTCCTATCGAACAACACCCTGTATTTGCTAATTAATTTAGTTTTTTACTATGACAATTTATTCTAATTTAAAATAAAACACATTAAAACAAATTTCTATAATTAATATCTGGCAAGTGTCCTTATTTATTTAATTTAAATTTATAACAAATATACTTAAACTATCGCGTTCAGTGAAATTGTTTTGTAATCCTACATAAAAATTAAATTAAAATTTACGAATTTACCTTGTAATAAAAACTGATAAAATACTCTTGAATTTCACTTTTAATATATGTACGTACATTAAATCTATCAAAGACAACCTGAAATTACCGCATTAAATCTACATATTTTAAGACCACCTTTAAGAGAAAATTGATTTCAGATTAAAATTCATTATTATAAGCGTGTCTCTTCCGCCTTCTAACGAAATTTCGCCCATTTTGAAATTAATATTTCTACAACAAATTGATATTATTATTATTAATGATTGTAATTAATTGAACAATTACGTACGAAACGAACGTACATATAGGTTCAGAAAATGTCGCCTTTGCTGTGAAGTTCTTGTTATTTAAGATTTGGTACATATGTACTTTGCTATCTTAAGCATTGTGAGTTGTCTTGTCACCCCTCTTCATCTTTCTATGTAATAAACATTGTTTTATTATGCGTAGGTTTATTGGGTTATATATTTATTTTTCTAAATTAAATTAAATCTATATTTTTATCGTTCTGAGAGGTTCATTTATGATAGATAATAATAGACAATAATATTAAAGAATTATGTTTTTTTGTACAAGGTTTTTAAATTCCGCACTTTAAATTTCGAACTTGAATTCTTAATTAAATGCATAAAGAAAAATATTAAATATTTACGAAGAATATTAAATGTTTATAATTTTAAAAAGGGTAGCCAACAGGGCAGGTTTTGGCTTACATTCCGATTGAACCTTTGCCTTCCTTTCTGTACAATTCGAAGAAAAAGTTATTCAATAGCCTAGGAGGACGTAAAGTAAAAAAAGATTTTTACTAATCACTATGCCAAGTGCCAAGTAAATAACTTAAACTATGTGGATCTTCAACGAAAGTGATAATCAATTAACCTAACTAACATATGGCTTGATCGGAAAGTGCGGATTTAGTCTTTTAGATGAGCAATGTAGTAACTTCAGCGACTCAGGGCAAGCTAAACTACTAACTAGATTGTAATCCTATTCTAGTGCTCGGTACTGTGCATATAAAAATAATTATACTAGAGGAACCATACTACCTAGCAGTTGAAGTGCGGAAAATATATCAAGTTTCCTGCAATTACGAAATCCTTCGAGTTATAAATATCTCAAAAGCACCTCAAAGAGTTAGTTATCCATTATGAAACAGTTTGATATTTGCGAGTGGATTATATTTTTTGTGCTCCATACTTTTCACAGTTCACAGTTTTAGGTTTTCCCTAGGAAGCTGAAGTATAATCCTTTAACCCTGGATTCAGAATTATCATTTTTAACTACATTAATTTAGTAAATTACATGACTAAAGCTACTAAATGCTGATTACATCATAAATATGTGTTGAAACACAAAAAATGTTACTTAAACGGCACTTTAAATATCTATATATACTTTCATTAAATTACTATGATATAAATAAATATTTAAGATATCATAATAATGTAAATATTACCTGAAAAATTAATTTCCGCTCTTAACAAAAACCTTTACACAATTATCTGTATATGTACCTTTTAATATTTATCAATAGTGTGACCTAATCAGAAATCCTCCCAATTCCAACAAAAACACACTCATTTTCATAAAATTTTATATACATACATATAATAACAATTTAATTCACTTTTAATAATATCGTCCAGATATCTAAAAATCCACTTTTCTTCCTGCATTTTTCATAAATTTTGATAGTCAAAAGCTTCCTGAATTTACCTGTCCGTTTGTCGGCAAATAAATTAATCAGAATCTTACCAATAAGAAATTAACGTTGGTTAAATTTATATTAAATTATTTGATTATGTTTTAAAAACAATGATGCTAAAAGTATCATCTAATATGGCAGATGGTATTAAGTCCATACAAGATAAAATAGTTGTAGAGAGTTTCTTGTAGAATTATTTACAGTGATTTAAACGATTCTTAATTTTACTCATCATAATAACAAGATATTCTTATTAATTTTACTGTGTATGATATCAGAGATGTATTTATGGTAATTGTTGAGGCTATAGCTGGTTAATATCACCCAAACTAGCCCAAGCCCAGGCAGAAGTACATATGTAATATAATCTATCAATTGATAGATTAGCAAAGAAGAAACAGATTTGTAACAATCATTACAACTATCGTATAGTACGATAGTTGTTGACAATTTGTAATTGTTATATACATAAATCAAAGAAACTCAAAAACAAAACTTCTTTTCTTACGTCTCATTTTCATATAGTGTAAATATATTCATTTGAAAATCTTTATTTTGTAATGTGTACGTACCTGCATCCAATATTACTTCTTCAAGCCTAAAATGATCTCCAATTTCAGGTTAATTTATTCAAAGATAACAAAATTAGCTTACTAACGGCGGAATACAATCGTGTATACAACAAAAAATAATATTACTAAAGGTTTTGCAGGAACAATCATACAACATTTACACTAAAACTGGACTTTCTTAAAGATAGACCGACTTTTTATTTTTCAAGAATAACTTAACATTGCAAAAATTCCAATATTCTTAAATATGTAATATCCAAAAATTAAATTTTATTAACCCAGCTACCATAGGTGAGCTAAACAGCTTGTTTATATCACAAATTGAATGTCTTTTAAACTACACTGAATGTGCGTATATAAAAATCATATTAAGCGGTTTAAAAGTTCTACTTAGATTACTGAAAAAATTCAATTCATCTGGTAAATTACTTAATGCTAAACGTTTAAAAATCATTTTCTGTGTCGTCTATAGAGAATTATATTTTTAATGAATTGAATTTTTAGTTTTATGTTTAATTTTTGTTACGTTCTCACAAGTTCAGAAATACTCAAGTCAGGGTTAGAAAAGTTGTATAGTTTTACAAAAAAAGTCAGTAAAAGGTTAAGGTTATATACTTGCAATTACATTAAGTGAAATTACCAGGCTAATAATAATAAACTGCTCCCATATATTTTATTTACTTAAAATTTAATGTACTATTATAATTATTTATATATCTATTAAGTTAACTGACTAACGAAAGACTTACTTGCTATTTAAGGATAAATCTTAGTTCCATTTGCGTTGCACATACTCAATTGTTAATCATGAAACAGGCTACGTTCTTTAATTCATATGATTATCCTCAAACTTTACTGAAATCACTATTCTACTTAGCTTCTGGAAGCTCTAAGGAACTTATATTTACATTTTTGTTTAAAACCGACATTTAAGTACTTGTCACAATTTACGTCCATCGGTTTTTATCGAGGATTCGAAGAATTGCATTATTCGCGAAATTCAAAATCATCATGATTGCAATTCTCGAAATATGTATTCTCGAGTTTAGAGAAGAACGTTTGCCTCAAGAAGGGCGTTCTTCTTTTCGCAAGTGCTGAGCAGTAGCACAGAAAATGTTCAAGGGTTTTTTCTTGTACCTAGTTATTTGCGGTTCCTGGAAATATTATTTATTGTAAATCGCGACCCCATCGAATGTTGACGATAAGCAGTGTCCGATCATGATAAGAAACTCCAAAATTGCGTGTCAGGTAATACCAGAATGTACTCGGTTTTATTTCTAATTGGGCTATTGTGTGGGGCACACTAGCGTGTTTACTCCATCGTAAATTATGGAACTAGCAGTTTTACTCCATCGTCGCTTTAACTGAGCTAGAGCCTTGTTATCCAAGATATTCTTGCATGATTGTAGCGAGGGTAAATATACGCTCGAAACCAGCATGATCAACACTTAGTACCTAGTTTGTCAAGAATATTTATCACTTCATTTCATGCTATATTATTCTGTGTCCTAGTACCCAGATAAAAACTATACACTAACAAAACAATATTGGTATTGATCATCAAATATCTACTTCCACATTTCAACTTTTATAAAAATATACTTTCTAATATTTTTTTTAATTTTAGTTATTATTAAATATAAAGAAATTTTTACCGATAGAAAATAAATCAAGCTCCATCAGAATTAAATCAACCCTGATTCAAAGTTTCCAGTTTACGCATTATATATTTATATTTATATATTGCAAGGATTACTCTTTTATACCATTAAGCAATTTGCAAATCAATTAGTTGATCATCTTTTCGCTACCTTTTATAAAAATATGTAAAAAATATTTTTGTATAAATATAAATTTATTTTATGTTTCTTCTAACAAAACAACACAAACCAAGTCATCATTGTCGCCAACTTAAAATATAATTTGTGATGATATTTTTATACTTTCTCAGGCGGGCTGTTTTCCTTGAAGAATGCTGCTTAATAGCTTGTTTAAATATGTCACTAAATAAAATTATGTTTAGTAAAAAAAAAAAAGTTGGTAAATGTTTTTTTTTGTAGATGCAATATATGTAAAGATCTTTAGCATAGATATAAATGCTAATTTATGTGACATTATTATGAATAATTTGTAATAATGAAAAATACTCGTGGTTGACAAAATATTATTTTTATTTTTCGCAAAATTTTAATTTATTGTGCGGGATTTTTAATATTTATACCATAATGTAATATGATATTTAGGTAAACAGTGGTGCGTAACTAGGTTTTTTTTAAAAAAAAAGCATAAATCTATTAAATAAATTATTTTCATAAATTCGCTATTAAATCATATTTATTAAATTTAAATATTTTTGTAATAATGTTGTTGTTATTTGCTAATAGAAACAGGTGTTGGCTTACGCCATTTTCCCTCGGGCCACGTAATATAGATATGGAACATTGTGACACGTTTGTCTACCATCCGCCGATATTGGACTTATTTACTTGCATTTCTCTATGTGATCAGCGAGACAATCGTGTCCGATATAACAGTCCGATTTTGGTGAATGAAAGAAATACTTGTGTAGTTAATTTTAAGAAAAATACAAAAGTTATCTTATTACAGATTGACCAGTCAGCAGTCAAACTTATCTCACATTTATATTTGATCCAAAGAATTTCAAGCCGGAGAATTTCTATAGGATTGGTGTACTTCTGCTAAATAATATATATTATTCTAAATATCATCCACTTTCGATCTGAATTCCATTGCAACAGAAATGTTAAGATTAATTACAGGATACAATGCTGTCAGTATATAATTTAATTTTAAATCACATACTTTTTCAGAGGTTGCCGCTTTTAAAATATACTAATTAAGTTAAAACTTACATTTATATAGTTTTAATACCAAAATTAACATTGTTTATTGACAATGCTCATTTAAATCTTATTGATTTTAACTACATTTACATATAAAATTAAATTATCATACGCCTACCATAAAAAAAATTACATTATGTCGAACACTCAGGTTCCCGAACTTCTCATTATTTATACGTACAGATATAACCATAATTATTTATATCTCAGAACTCAGATATAAAACTCAGAAAGTTAAAAATAAGAAATTGAATTATCCAGAAAGAAAACACTTGCCGCGGGTATGAAGTCAACAATCTTACCAATCTAGCGGCTTAGAAACACCTCCGATATGGTACGGTTCCTGAATGCCATGAGGTGGATCTTAAATTACTATCTTTGCAAGCGTAAGTGGTAGCCAAACGGTGCTAACCCGCTAATTGGGGTCTTCGCCATATTAGAGTAATCGCCATGCGGCTTAAACCAACCAATAAAGTTGTATTTAATATTAATTTTTACAACATAATTTAAAAATATTTTTAAACTTCAAACTTATTTCGGCAGCTTTGCATTTCATTAAATATAAATTGTAGTATATCCATAATTTATATCTGTTATCCTGTTTCGAAGTAATAATAAATTGTACCACCATATAACAAAATCCTTTCACTTTCGGTCGATTTCATTCATTTTCAATCTATCCCTATAACGAGATCTGATATAATCTTAAAGCTTAAAGTAATTTCCTTCATTTGTTAGCCCTATCGTAAGTAGAATACAAAAATATATTGTACAATCTTTAAAATGGTCAAAAATATTTCAGGGAACCTCTTAAAAATCTATATATAAAATTAAATGTAGGATTAAACAAAAAAATAAATACGTTCCTTCTTTCGGCAATTCGGAAAGTGAAAATCGAAAATATATTTTTATAAAAATACTGAAAAAATAAATAAACGAAATAAAAACATAATTATAATTATATTTTAATAAAAACAATTCAAATTTATTGATTAATATATTTCATAAATTAACACTTTTGATTTCTATGTTCAATTTTCCATGTTTCAGTGTTCATTTAATATTGAAGATAAAAATATCATAATAAATAATTATTTCTTTTAAAACAAAACTAAGAAAAAAAAATGTTTAAATTAATTTTTCTATTTTCAATTTTTTTAATTATTAATTTTGTTTCAATATTATGTAAAATTGAAATAAAAAATTTAACAAATTTGAATTATCATTTAATTGAATTTACATTTAATCAAAATAAAATTTATAATTTCGATACAATTATAATTATAACTGATAATAATAATTTTGAATATGATTATTTACAAAAATATTATCAAATTAATTTAAATATACCATTAATTATATTAAATAAATCTGTAAATTCATCAATAAAAACTATTAAACTTTATAATAAATTTTTAGATAATATATTAATAATAATTTTTCTTGAAAATATTCATGTAAATTTTCTAAATTTTATTACAAAAACATTACGAAAAATGCAAAATTCGAAAATAATTATTATAATAAAAAATGATAATTATAGTGTAAAAAATTTAAAATTTATATTTAATTATTTTTGGTTTAAGAAATTTTTAAATATTATTATTTATATAATGAATAATAATAATAATAATAAATTAATTTATGCTTATACACCATTTCCAATATATCAATTAATTAATTTAACAAATTCATTAACAATATTTGATTATTTTCCAGATAAATTACAAAATTTATATGGATATGAAATTCGAACACATATTAAAATTAAAGATTTTCCACGTGTATTTGATTTAATTAATAAAAATGGTGAATATCAATTAAGTGGTATTAATTCAAAAATATTTGAAAATTTTATTAAATATATAAATGCTAGTTATATAAATATAATTAATGAAAATTATACAAAATATTTATATATAAATGAAATTGTACAATTATTAACAAATCAAATTACTGATATTAATTTTAATTATTATACATATAATATAAATAAAAATAAAAATATATCATTTACATATCCATGTCACCAATCGCCATGGTGTTTAATGTTACCATATAGTCAAGAAATTGAACGTTATTTATATATATTAAAACCATTTGAATTATCAATATGGTATTTATTATTAATAATATTAATTTTATTAATATTTATTGATATATTAATACAAAAATTATTAATAAATAATAATAATAATAATAAATTATATATAAATTTTGGTTATGCATTATTAAATAGTTTACAAATTATATTAAATTATCCAAAAATGAAACAAATTTATAAACCAACATGGTTAAAAATTTGGTTAAATTGTTATGAATTATCATTAGGTTTTATAATAACAAATTGTTATTTAGCATTTTTATCTAGTCATTTAGCAACAATATTATATGAAAAACAAATTGAAACAATTGATGATATATTAAATACAAATTTAAATATTATGACAGTTGAAGAAGAATATAATTATTTATTTAATAATTATAATTTAACTAATAAAATGAAACATAAATTTATATCAAAAACACCAGAAATATTTAATAGTTATCGGAATAATTTAAATATTAGTTATGGTTATACGGTTAATGAAGATCGTGCAAAATTTTATTTTATGCAACAGAAACAATCAATTCGACCATTATTTCAATTATCAAAAATATGCTTTTTTAATAGTTATTTAGCATTACCAATACAATTGGATTCACCATATTTAAATCGTATTAATTATTATTTATTACGATCAACTGAAATTGGTTTATTATTGAAATGGGAACAAGATAGTTATATTGATGCATTGAATAGTAAAAATTTAAAAAAAATTATATTAAATACAAAACATCATAAGAAATTAGAAATTGAACATTTAATTATGGCATTTTGGATATTAATTAGTGGTTATTGTTTTAGTTTCATAATATTTGGATTTGAATGTAATTTTTATAGAAAAAATAAGAGATTAACGTCCAGATAGTGAAATAACAATCAAAATAATGACTTCAAGCAACATCAACATCACACAAATATTCAATAATTGACAAAATGAAGAAATTGAATAAAATTATTATCTATTTGCCGACATTTTTACAGCACTACCCTACCAAGGTACTAAAAATTAAATCTTTAGTCTATAATGGCGCCATCTCCAATTCAAAAATGTAATATGAAAGCTGAATTTTAAAATAATTGTGCTAAAATGTATAACTAATTATGTAAATATTATAAATTGTAACTTATATAAGTACAGAATTCTGTAATTTATTATTTATTAAAATCTATAATAAATGAAATTGATTGAATATTTTTATTACCACAAATAATTTTATAATTAATTATTTATTTTTTTAGTTTTGTTATTCTTATTAAATTTTCAATATTTACTATTTAGGTTCGGTACAGTGGCGGCAAAACCTCACATAGACCCCACAAAGTCGATAATTGGTATACCACTTTAATGGATAACTAACTCTCACTAGATATTGAGGTGGGTATTTTGTAGTAATTACAGTAAACTTGAGGAATTTTCTAGTACTGCAATTTAGGGTTGGGTAGCACGGTTCTCTTAGAATGAGACCTGTACGTCTAGTGAGTGTTGGGAAATAGCATAGAAATTTATATTTAATTATTTAATTATGGTGTTTAATGTTACCATATAGTCAAGAAATTGAACGTTATTTATTAAGGTATATTAAAACCATTTGAATTATCAATATGGTTCCAACCCTGTTTAAGCTTTAAGCTTGCCCTGGATCAATGGAATTAAATCCACACCCTTAGCACATGCTTGCCGATCAAGCAGTGGCTAGTATTAACTGATGTCTTACATATTGATTATGTAAGTGTAAGACATATATGTTTTCCTCTCGACTCGATGTATGTATCCCAAATAGTTTCCTTTATATACTAAGTAGTATGACAACAATATGTCAATTTTCAGCAATTAAAAGAATTACTCTATTCATAGAAATATTGAAATTAACTACTAATTGCCGCATTACTGACAAATTAGGTGAGTTCTAATTGAATGTGTAACAAATATTTTATCAAGATCATAATTAAAAACCAGGATTATATATTAAAAATTATAACAATAACATTTAATCAATAAAATATTTATAAAGTTAATAATTCATATATTCGTATTTAATCAATGACCAGGAGTGAACTTCAAAATTTCCAATCTTTTAAGTTATAATTACAATAACCTAAGAGCATGTTCAGGGTGGCGAAATTTGTTATTATATATCCTCATTGTATTCAATTACTGATTTACGTCACAGGCCGCAGAATTATTCTTTTAATTGTTTCTTGTCAACAAAAACGACAGCGCCAGACTTCGCCATAAGTTAGATAGGGTGAAATGAAGGTTTTGTACAAAAGTACCTTAGATTTACTAGAAATGGACTTTATCCTTATCAATTTGCTCAATCCAAAATTGAATTAGTTTTTATAAATTTAGTTTGAATGTGTTTTACATTTTTGTAGACAAATATTCAGGCAATGACAACCCCCAAGTTCATTAAATTGGAAATATATAATGTCAATTATTATTTGAATAAAATATTTTACCTGAATTCTTTTCTACGATTTATTATATTACAAAAAAAAACGTCTTTATCAAAGTCCAATTAGCAAAGATATTTTTCTAATAAATAGTTTCTATTGAATTATAATATATAGAAACGTTTATCGGTTTAATATATAAAATAAATTCAATTAATTTCATATATTAATAAAAAATAAATCAATATTAGAAAATGTTATTTAAATACAACTTCAAATATTTCTAAAAATTTAGTTTTCAATTTATATTCGATCTATTAACTTTGTCCAATAAATTTAACACAAAATGAAAATTCAATTATTAATTTTAATAATAATTAGCAGCATTTGTAATTGTAATGCTGAAGAAACAAATAAAAATGTTACAAAATTAATAAGATTAATTGAATCCTTAATAAAAATTTATAAATTAGAAACTGTTGCAATATTTTCAAATAAATATAATGAAAATAATGTAATGAAAGATATAAATATAAAATTATTAATACCAGTTTTACATATAAATGAACCAAATATAAATTTAACATTTCATATTAATTTTAATTCAAATATTTTATCATTAATTTTTATTCAAAATATTCAAGATGATATATTTAAATCAGTTGATAAATCATTAAATAAAATGAGAAATTCAAATTTAATATTATTTTTATTAAATTCTGATGATTTAATTATAAATAATAAAAATATGATAAATTTATTTAGTTGGTTTTGGAATAAACAATTTGTAAATGTTATAATAATTGTGAATAATCAAATTTTTGGTTATAATCCATTTACAAAATTAAAAATCTCAAATATAAATAATAAAGATCATCATAATTTTTTTGGTATGAAAATAAAAAATTTAAAAGGATATATGATAAGGACACATATTAAATCAAAAGATATTCCACGTGTATTTAGTTATATTAATAATAAAGGTAAAACAATAATTAGTGGTTTAAATTCAATGATTTTTATGAATTTTATAAAATATTTAAATGCAACTTGGTATGATATAAAAATTACAAATTTTTCAAATTATTTAAATATTGATGAAATAATACAATTATTAATAAATGATCAAATTGATATTAGTTTTAATAGTCATACAATGAAAATATATTCAAATATAAGTTTTTCATATCCGTATATTGTATCGCCATGGTGTTTATTGATACCATATAGTAATGAGATTGAACGATTTTTATATGTCCTGACACCATTTACAATATCATCATGGTTTCTATTAATTACAACAGTTTTATATTATTTATTAATTGAATATATATTAACGAAAATCATAAAAACAACATTATGGAATTTTGGTTTAACATTATTAAATAGTTTATGTAAAGTATTATATTTACCAACAACAAATACAATTATAAATCCAACATGGATACGTTTTTGGATATATTGTAATCAATTTATATATAGTTTTATTATAATTAATTATTATTTAGCATTTTTATCAAGTATTTTATCAAAAACATTATATGAAAAACAAATTAAAACACTAAATGATTTAAATGAATCAAAATTAAAAATTATGGTAATTGATACCGAAGCAGATATTATTATTAATGATAATACGATACCATTAATAATTAAAAAAAAATTAATTGGTACAAATAGTAGTGTATTTAATCAGCATCGTATCAATTTAAATAAATCATATGCGTATACAGCAAATCAAGATCGTGCTAAATTTTTATTAACCCAACAGATTACATCTAATCGACCATTATTTCATATGTCGAATATATGTTTGTCAACAACATATTTATCATTTTCATTACAATATAATTCACCATTTTTAGATGTATTTAATCAATATATAATGGATATATTAGAAAGTGGCTTACAAATGAAATGGGAACAAGAAAGTTTTTTGGATGCTTTTAAATGTGGTGAATTAAAGAAATTTAATGAATTGAATATGCATAAAAATATTTTTGAAATGGAACATTTAATGGTTGCATGGTTTATATTAATAATTGGATTCATTATTAGTTTAATTGCATTTATTGCAGAAGTGTTAATAGAACGAAAATTTAAAAAAATGGAAATATGTTTGGAAAATAAAGCTGGAGATAATTTTAACGACGTTACGAGGAAGCGACACCATCAAAGTAGAAATTAATCCAACTTTTATGGTGTACATATAGTTTTCCTTTATAATTTGATATATTTTCACAGAACTAATGGCGCTGTAACTAATGCCAGCATTAGTAGTTCATATATATAAAATATAATAATTAACATATTAATTTTGTATTAATTTCTACAGCTGTTCATTATTCACAAAAATATAAATGTAAATTGAAAAACAATATTTTGATATTTAAAAAATCTATTAAATTCAAATTATACTATGTAAATTGTAAATTTTATATTCAGTTATTTAACATTTTTAGTAAATATATTATCACAATTTTAGTAAAACAAATTTCATTGAATTCTTGCAATTTCTTTATCAGAACTCACCTTTAGAACATTCGTTTTTTTAAATGTATAGTTTCAAAATTAAAATATTGCCTGTATCAACAATACTCCAAGACAAAACCGAGTACCTAGGCATGCCCTTAGATGCTAAGCTGCGCTGAAAAATTCACGTAAAAAAGAAAAGAGAAGAACTGGATAAACGCTATAGGAATATGTATACTAGCTATCAAGAAAGTATTAAACTTTGTCGACAGAAAATAAATTATTGCTGTACAAGCAAGTCCTGAAACCTGTCTGGACATATGGCATCCAGATTTGGGGTTGCATCAAAAAAAAAATCAAATATGATAAAATGGTTCCAGAACAAAGTACAAAGTACAATATCGTGGATCTAGCACAAATTCACGAACAAGGACTTCCAGAACACGTGAACAGTGGAATTTTATAAGTGCAACTTATAAATTCACCTTAAACTTTTATATAGGATTTAATTTGAAAATAAAAATAAGAGTTTGTTAAATTTAGCTTGCTAATTTAATTTAAAATTTCTAGTTATTAAATATGAAATATTTAAATGTTATAAGTAAAATTATAGAATAAAATTAATTTAAATATATTTATGTAAACTATAAAAATAAATAAGTAAATTTATGTTTCCTTTAAAAGATTTTTATCTTAAGATCTAGAAAATAGTTGTCTAACCTAACAGCTTCCAGAAATCAGACCAAAAATGCTATTAATGAAACGATTAAAAATAGTACGGTATAGTCTTTTCCAAATTTGATTCTACATGAAGGTTATTGAACACAATAAAAACTACCGATAGATAAATACCGATATTTTACCACTAAACAAGATAAAAATTTTGGACTCTTATGTGACCTCACACTTTTATAGAATACGTTTTCGAAAAAGCCGATAAAACTTCTTCTCGTAATGCACAGATTATTTATTATTTGTTGCTATATGGCTTTTATGTGTCAAATTTTGATGAAACGATATGGCTTGCTTTACGATTACTCTATTGATTACAAATTGAGACAAAATCAAATTGAGATTGATTACACGATTGAAACATACATAAAGCCATATCAGAAAAATTACGGCACTCGAATGAAATATAAAGACATTATATCCTTATGCCGCATGGCATTATGTCACGACTTCCGCAAAGATTTTATTTTTAAATAAATAATTTTAGAATGCATTAACTATTTTCCTTCCTGGTATATTTCAAATCAATCTAAAATTTATTGTATATTGATCTAAAAAACCTTCTAAAATTACGTTTATAAATACAAAATACTTTGTTGAAAATATTTCCGAATTTTGAAATGGAAGCTGACATTTATTTTAGTAGCTATATATACTATTACTATATAAGGTATTGGTGTATACCGGTTAATACCAAATAAATATATGTCATATTATATTTTTAATTTGAAACCAATTGATTGATCATACCAATAACAATATACACACAAATAACTCCTAGAACTTCTTTTCTTCCGTAACAAATTTTACAATTATTTTGTGCGGTATCATTTGACCAATCTTTTATTCAATAGATATATGTAAAAAAAAGATATAAAAGGAACAATTATCCTTATAAATACAATATTAACGAAATTTAAAAATATAATTTGACATAAAGCAATTCAGTTTATACATAATTGAAAAAAAAAAGAAAATTTGAATTAGATTTGTTGAAACGTACCTTAATGCAATGAATTTGTCAAGGTATTTATTATAAAAAAAATTACCTCAAACAGTCAAAAGGACAATAAAATGACACACTCAATATTTCAATATTTTATGAAATTATAATAATGTTAATTTCGGAAATTTATTGACATTTCAAATTATTTTTATTGAATCATTTCTATGTTGAATGTCATGCTATTGTTTTTTTTTTTAAAAAAAAAAAAAAAGATAATTCACCTCAAAATTATGAATGATTTTTTTTATAATTTATTGAGGATATTCAGTAATTGGTCATTTTACATTTTTAACATCTGGAAATTTTTATAAAAATAATCTTATACATCACTTTTCCTTAATAGATAATATAGTATTCAAAATTGTTATGCTTTTTATGAACTTGATAACATATTCATTTACCTTTAAAATGGAAATAATCTAAATTGATGAAACAATCTCTAATTCCCCTAATTTTCTTCTCCAAAGCACATAAAATCGGATTGCAAATAGTTTAATTATTCCCTGAAAACAAATTTATATATTTTTAAAGGACGCTGCCTTTCCCAAGAATTCGGGAATCAAAATATGGGAGGATCAACGCTTAGTTTCTAGATTAGAAGAATAAGCTAAAACTGACAATGTAGACGGAGTTAGTATCTATCTGTAGGAGAATAAAGGCTGTTTTATAGTCATATAATTTAAATAACAGCGATGATAGCATTTCATATATTATTATATAATAGCTTGGTTTAAACTACTTACTTAATATCAAAAATTGTAAGTAGGAAGTAGTGTAGTTCATATATAACCATAATTTTAAATAATTATGGTAATATATTTATACAAATAACAATAAAATTTACTGATGCTAGATTAAGACATTGGAATTAAAGACCTCCATAACCGATTGCATTTTTTTCTCTATAATTTTTAAAAACTAATAAAATATAATAATAAATATATAAAATGAATACAATATACTAATATGTAATTTGTATTAAATAAATATATTTAAATCAGTTTTTATTATATAAAATTTTATTTTGATTTTCAGATTTTAAATGAACGATGAAATAACGATGAAATGAACGATAAAATTTATTGAATATATTACGCCACTTTATTAAAGTTTATTACTATATCAATAATGAAATATTGCAAATATGCAGTACGGCTATAAAATACCCAATATGGGGTCTTAATATGAGGGGCAAAAAAATATTTAATGATAAATATAATTAAAAATTTATAAAAACAGTAATGAAATATTTAAAAATCTAAATTAAGGTTAAGTATTAATGATCTAAAAATTTATTTCCGATTAGCTAAGTATGTATAAAAAAAAAAAATTTACTGAATCAGTAAAGATGAATAACTTATATATTGTTATATGCAAATATGAATATCTTGTTTCCAATTTTATTATGCAGTAATGCTCTGCAGCAGCACTCCAAGTTTTATTAGAAGAATATTTGGAGCGACAAAGGGTGTTTGGGCTGTTAATACATAGATGGAAACTGTCAGACCAACTAAAACAAGATCCTTATTAACAACACTTTCTTTAAAACAATATATACTAACTAATCTTAGGTTTCCAGAATGAAAAAAAAAAAATGACAGCTGGGTAATAATGATATTAAATGGTATGTATCATAACTGCCTCTTCCTCCAATAATCAAAAAACCGTCGTCCAATAATCAAAAAATCGACATTTTAATTAATCGTTTATTAATTATTAACCGGTAATCGTAATATCGCATATAATACTTAATTGTGACCGGTACATGTTTGGCCTCACCATGCACGAATAACTCCTTATATTGAGTTTGTGCCATATGTTATAATAACATAATCTGGTGATTGTTTAATTAGTTTTCATATCGCATTGCTATAGTACATCTTCTGAAATCATCTTCTATAGTACATCTTCTGAGTGCGTAATAATTTTATCTTGAAAATTTATTGGGAACCGGAACAGGCAATCACATTTATGCTTACCGTACGTCGTATATGCGGCAAATAGTAAATTTCATAAAACTCTTGCTGGGTTAATATTTATATTTTTAAAAATAGTAACTCTCAATTACATAATATCCGTTTTAAATTATCAATGAAATTGTATTTTTTTTTTTTTATCATTGTTTTCAATTAATTTATATGATTTTATCAATGAAACAAGCCTTCAAATCTACTTGAGTTGTGGTTCTAAGAAAAAGCAAAAATTTCCGTAGAATTCAAAAGCTATAAAATAAATATTGACATTTTTATATTAATTTTAAATTAGGTATACTGAATAAAATAATCATAAACATTTAAAACCTCAAAATACATAATTTCATTCATTAATAAATGTTATCAAGGAAGGCAAAACAAAATAATTGAATTAACTCAATGACTTGATTAATACCGGCATCCAAGATTTATAAAATGATAAATAACATTTTTATACCAACAGCAAAACTGGAAATAAAATCTTAATCTTAACTACATACTAAAAAGTGTGCTAATTTTAGATTAAAATATGTAAACATTTGAACCACCTGTAGTTTTTTTTAATTATAATTATTATCGTAATTATATAGTAAATTTAGATTAGTATTATCGATATTTTTCTTTTGATTATCAAAGATAATATTTTACCAATTTAACCGAATTCATTATTTTAATGCGCAAAAAGAAAAATTAAAATAATCTATTAAGAAATATTTTAAGCTTTTTATCATTGGAATTTTAAAATATGTTTTTTATTTTTATTATAATTATACTTTCTTATTTTTATTTGATAATTTTATACTAATTATTATAGAAATTATTAATAAATCATTATACGACAATAAAAAACAGTAACTTTAATTTATAAGTTTATTTTTAATATAAATTAATATTTAAATTAAATGCTTTTTTAATCTACTTAACTAAATTTTTATTAATTCATTATGATAGTTTTTTATTAATTAATTTCCCTCATATTTCGTTATTGTTGTTGTAGTTGTTGTTACAATATCTTGTATTTCATTAACATGACAATCAATTTTTTCTACTTTACTTATTTGTTCTAATCTACAAAGTGATGTTGATCCACTATTTCCAATAATATCATTTAATCCATCTACATTCATTTTACCTATTTTCTGATTTGAATCCATATCTAATCCACATAAAGCAGCATTATTAACTGCTTTCAAATGCTCAAGACGTGGTACATTTTTACATATTTTCTTTTCGCCAGCATCTTCCATTGCAGCCAATTCAATTGTATGTGAATTTTTCTGATGTTTTCGACAATTTGAACCATTTGCAAAAGTTTGTTCACAAAACGGACATTCATATGGTTTTAAGCCAGTATGTAATATTAAATGATTCTTTAAAGCTTTCGATCTTTTAAACTGATTACCACAAAAATTACATTTATATTTCTTTTCATCTGAATGTATGACCATATGACGTCGTAATGTTGTTTTTGTATTTAATTGCAATCCACATACTGGGCATATATATTTAGTGTCATCATGTGAATCCAAATGATTCTAAAAAAATAATAAGTAAATCTAATTTAATTTGAAATTTATTAAAAATTTAATTATTTTATACCTTTAGTGATGGCAGTCTTTTAAAACATTTTGAACACTTCGGGCATTGAAATGGACATTCATCAGTATGAACTAATTTATGTGAATTTAGAGCATCATTTGTAACAAAAGATTTACCACATTCTTCACAAATAAAACATTTTTCTTTAATGTGAACGGTCCGTATATGATTGCCAACAGAACTTTCAACAGTAAATTTTTTATCGCAATGCGGACATGAATACCATTTTCTTTGATCCGGTGGTAAATGCATATTTTCATGAATTTTCAATTGAGCAGATTTTTGATAAACTTTACCACATGTTTTACATGGAAATGTTTCTGGTTCTTTAACAATTTGATGAACCAATTTTAGATGCCATTTATAGCCACCTTGATTTGCAAAACCTTTATTACAAACTTCACAAAATATTTTATATTCTTTTGGTAATGATTTTGATTTGAATTCACGTTTTTTTCTCGGTTTTCTAGTTGATATTTCAACTGATTGCTCCTCTTTTATTTCAACATTAACGTTGATTTCCTGATTTACACTATCAAAAACTTTTCGTAAGCTTTCATCAAAATCATTTTTTTCGTTATAATCATTTTCATTTATATGAATATCATCTTTTTCATCAGAACTGGGATAATTTTCTTCTGATTTAATAACAGCTTTTGTAGCACGTTTTCTTTTTTTTCTTTTTGTTAATTGCTGTATATCATCTTCTTCATCATCATCATCATATAAATTTCGTTCATATATTTCATTTATATCACGATTTGTTGTAAATTCTTCTTGTTCAATTGGAAGTCCATATTTTTCCCTTAAATGCTCAAAATTTGTAAACATCTCAAATTTATCGTTAAATTGTAATTCAGAGTACATTTCTTGAACTTTAGTTGCTTTCATTGAAAATGTTACCAGATCAGAGAGTAGTGTTTGACATTTAATGCATATCCTTTTTGGAGCTTCATCAACATCACAGATCTAAAAAAACAGACTTGTTCATTTAATACTTTATGAATACCCAAAAACATTTTTTTTACTGTGATTGATAAAAATCGTTGAATTGCTTCAGACAAACTGAAAAAGTTCTCATCTTTAATGAATACATCAATTTCGGAATTATTTTTACTGCCGCACAACCGACACCAATTTTTCCATTCACTGGACATATTAATTTATTTCAAATTTTTGTTTAAGTTTAAATATTAATTAAAAATTTAGAATTAACATTTTTGTTTACAAAATATTCTAATAAAATTTAATAAGGAAATATAGGGTTTTTGACGTCTAAAGTGTCACTCTCTATTTATTGTCTGATGGTTCTACATTTTCACATGGTTGCTGTCTGTGCTAAATAAGGTCGATTACACTATTACACTACACTTAAACTTAATAATTCAAATCAAATTGAAATAAATAGATTTATAAATTTCTTTAGCGTATATCCGAAATTATATTTGGAATTAATGAATTCTGAAATTATATAGGTAAAAATATATTTAAATGACCAAAAAGCCGACATTGAATTTAATACAAATTAATAGATTTATGTAACATTCAGCAGAATTGATTATTGCATGTATACAGTTATGATATTATACGAGTAGAAAAATTAAAATCATCAATCAAGATATAATTAACAGAATATAAGTTTGGAAATTTAAAAGTTTATTAATTAATTGAATTTTAACAAATAATTTAAGCTTACACTATAACCTAATTTCAAATAAAAATATAAAAACTATTTTTTTTTTTTTACGGAATGGTTTAATATTGCTTCTTCATTAACTGCTTTTAAAAGTTGCATACTTGGTATATTTTTTGTAATTTGAATAGTACCGGCTTCTTCAGCTTCTGCCAATTCTTTTGGATGTGTAGTTTTTTGATGTTTTCGACAATTTGAACCATTTGCAAAAGTTTGCTCACAGAATGGACACTGATATGGTTTAATACCAGTGTGCAATATTAAATGATTTTTAAAATCTTTTGGCCTTTTAAAATCTTTATCACAAAAATTACATTTATATTTTTTTTCATCGGAATGTATAATCATATGTCTTCTAAGTATACGTTTGGTATTTAGTTGAGTTCCACAAATTGGACAAACATATTTAGTATCGTCATGTGAATCAACGTGATGCTACAAAAAATAAACAATTATTTGAACTTTCATTACATAATGTCAATATTCAAATACCTTTAGAGATTCAGAACATTTAAAACTCTTCGAACATTTTGAACATTGAAATGGTGTTGCATCTGTGTGAACGACTTTATGAGCAGCTAAACGACCACTAGTTGCAAATGCTTTACCACATTCTTCACAAACAAAATATTTTTGTTCAATATGAACAGTACGAATATGACCGCCAACAGATGATTTAACCGTAAACTTTTTATCACAATGTGGACATGGATAAAATTTTCTTTGATCTGGTGGTAAATGAGTATTTTCATGGATTTTTAATTGAGCAGTTTTTTGATAAACTTTACCACAAGCTTTACATGGGAAGGATTCAGGTTGTTTGATAATTTGATGAGCTATTTTTAGATGTGCTTTATAACCACCTTGATTTACAAAACCTTTTTTACAAACTTCACAAAATATTGTAAATTTTTTTATTGTTTTTTTAATTGGGACAATACTATTTTTTCTATTGTGTCCTTTTATTGATTTTTTTTTAAGTATATTTGTAGAATTTATATTTATATTAATATCATCATCAAGACAGTCATTATTATCATAATCAAGATTGTTTTGTACATTTTCATTACAGTCACTGCCGTCATTTCCTGAAACAAAGTTTTTGTTATCAGAATTTTGATCAATTTCCTCTTCTTTAATGAAAGATTTTTTAAATCGATTTCTTTTTATTTTACATTTTGCAATTGATGTATTATCATCATTTGAATCAATATCACTAAATAATTTTTCATTTTGCATTTCTTTTAAAAATTTTAACTTATTATCACTTTGAAATCCATATTTTTCTCGAATCTGTTCACAGTGTGTATACATTTCAAATTTTTCATTGAACTCTAATTCTGAATACATTTCTTGAACCTTTATTGCTTCCACTGAAAAATCAGTGATTTTATTTAAAAACTCTTGGCAAATCTTGCATATTTTTTTGGGGGCTTCATCATAATCACATATCTATAATAAAGAGATTTATATATTAAAATATATTTTCACATAAGAAATTATTAAAAGTATATTTACATTGATCGAAAAGAATCTTTGTATTGTTTCTGATAAACTGCATAAATTATCATTTTTAATAAAAACTTCAATTTCTATTTCGTTCATATTTCCACATAATCTGCACCAACTTTTCCAGGACATTATTTTTTAAATTATATTTTTAATTTTTTTATGCAGCTTTATGTTTATTATTTTGTTTACGTTTTCTAATGCATTGCATAAAATAACATATTCAGTTTAGAACCTAATTATGTATAAGTAAAGTTATAAGTTGGTTTTGATATAGCATAATTCCCCATATTATTATTTTTGTTTGATGTTTGATGCATATGTTCCATAATTCCAAAAAACGGAACGACTCTCGATATAGTACAATTTAGTTTTAGTTTAGTGTATAGTACGTGTATGAGTACCTACCTGTAACGTAGCATATAATAATAGTAAATAGTAATACCTGAGGGGTATTAATTTTAAACAGACTACAAAATAAGCATTTTATAGATATTGTATATACATAGAAAAAATAATACAAACATTTGTAGATCTGCGAAGAACTCAAAAACTTACAGCTCTTTTATGAAAGGAAAAGTTGAAATTTTTAAAGTGATATAAAATCGAGAATATTTAGGATTAACTCGTACATTAAGCAATGAAACATTAGGTGTAATTAGGTGGGGTCTTTTATTTCTCATTTACTGTAGGTGGACAGGAGATCTTTCTGGAAAACAATAGTCAGTTATTTCTATTTGAAGGTGGTTAGATGTTAGAAAGGATAAGGAGTTCAAAATTTCCTAAATTGTGTAACTTAACCAAATGTATCAATTCAGTAACTTTATTTTTATTGTGATTCACTTGACTTTTACAGAAAATGTTGTTCATCTTTCTATATGCTGCTTAGCTATCTGCATTCTTGCATTTAATCTGGTTGTGCTATTACAATTTCATCACCAACTTTTTTATATTATTTTTTTTATTATTATGATTAATTTCGGTTTAAATTCTTGTCAAATTATTAAATCTCCAAATAATTGAAATAGTTTTATTTTAAGCTCATACTACAATAAACTCATAAAGTAATTTAAATTAAATATTTAGAAAAAGATTTTTTTTAATATTTTGAATATACTGTTGACTTTGACTTCACATCATCACATTATGCGTTGGTGGAATATTACATTTCATAACACTAATTGTCGGACGATCCTTATTGACGTTTATTGTAATATGTAGGATTTATACTCTACAGATTGGCGATTTACTTATTTCTTGTTGGCGATTTACTTATATTAATGTATATTTTCTTTGGGTATATAACACATAGCTTGTAATTGTTCTAAATTTGGTAATTTACAAATTTTTTTTTCACCAGTCTTTTCTTGTTCAGCTAATTCAATAGGATGAAGAACTTTCTGATGTTTTCGACAGTTTGAACCATGCGCAAATGTTTGAAAGCAAAATGAACATTCATATGGTTTAATACCCATATGGGAAATTAGATGATTTTTTAATGTTCTTGATCGTTTGAATTCTTTTTCACAAAATTTGCATTTAAATTTTTTCTCATCTGAATGTATAACCATATGAAGCTTAAGATTTTTTTTCGTATTTAATTGTGCATCACATATTGGACACATATATTTAGTATCTTCATGAATATGAAAATGATGCTAAAATAAAGTAGTAAATTGTATATTTTTCTATAATGTATTTAAATATTTTATTACCTTTAGCATACGGGAACTTTTAAAGCTATTCGAACATTGTGTGCACTGGAAAGGTTTTAAATCTGTATGAACTAATTTATGATTTTGAAGTAAGCTCATTGAAGCAAATGTTTTACCACATTCTTCACAAATATATGAACGTTCTTTTTCATGAACAGTGCGAATATGTATACTAACATACCATAAAGATGCAAATTTTTTATCACAATGCGGACAAGTATACCATTTTCTTTCTTCTGGTGGTAAATGCAATTTTTTATGTTCGGTCAAATTTCGCAATGTTTTAAATATTTTATCACATGCATTGCATGGATATAGTTCTTTAGGAATTATTATAGTTATAGAATGTTTAAATTTCATATGACGTCGGTAACCAAATTGAGTAGTACATTGTTTGTCACAAATATCACAATAATATTGTCGATTTCCATCTAATTGTTTATATATATTGGATTTTTCAGTTTGAATACTGTCATTATCATGTAGTACGGTATTATGATTTAAAGAAGGTATATCTTGTGTCATTGGAGTTGACTCGTCAACTAATTTTACAAAACTATCTATATCTGTGATGTTATTTAAACTAGTTTGTTCATCAATTGTTACCGCAGACAACTTACTAATTTTTGTCCTTACTTTAGGTTTTTTCTTAATTTCCTGGGTTGAAGAGAACTTATCAAGATTATTTTCAAATTGTTGGTCATCATATTCTATAAAAACTTTAACATAGTTTTCTTCTGCCAACGATGATTCTACATTTTCGTTTGTTAAATCATATTTTTTTCGTAATGCTTCCAAATCAATTGAAGAATCTAACTGAATTTCTAAAAACATTTCCTGAATTTTAGATGATTTTTCGGCAAAATTTAACATTGATATAATAAATTTATGGCAAATTGAACAAATAGAATGTGGAATATCTTCCCAAATATTTATCTATAAATAATAATTATATAGCTAAATATTAATTATACAAAATTAAATTATACTCACATTAATAGAAAGAAACTTTTGTATTGCTTTGGATATATTAAAGAAATTCTCGTCCTCAAGAAAAATATTAAATGTTTCTTCATTTTCTTGACCACACAAACGACACCAATTTTCCCATTGTTTTACCATTTTTCAATAAGGTATCATAAATTAAATATATTAAAAATAAAATTATTAAAATAATCTTGTCAAATAGTTTGTACTGATGCTGATACGTGCATAAACCTAACCACACATAATATGATATATGAAATATGAATATGATACATAAATAAATAAATTCGATTATTTTTCTAGCTAACAACTTTTTAAATCCGACCACCAAAAGTATTTTTATATTAATGTATATTGTAGCTTGACGGAAGAAACTACAATTTCTAAATGTCTTAGTCCTCGTTCACACCAAGATTTTCTTTGTTAAAATTAACAAAACTATCGCTGTTCATGTAGTAGTACATTTTTGAGAATGGATTAGTAATATATTTGAAGTTTCTGTCAATAATGTCAAAACAAAATTTGAAATGTATAACTTTTGTGAAATTTATTAAAATATTAAAGAAATTTTCATTGAAATAATTTTTTTGGATAAAAATAAAAATATGTGAAATTTCAATTGAAAATTTGAAAAGTTTTTTCATTTTACATTCAAATTTAAACTTCTGTTTAAATTTTCTCTTCTTTTTGTCACAATCGCAATTTATAATGTCTATCTATTCTATATATGATATTAACTTTCAAAGTTTATTTCATTTTAAATTTTTAGACACAACACTACTAAAACTAATTATCATATAGCACTGCAATATGATATAATTGCCGAAATAAAAAAAAAAAATTCGCATGCAATTATATTTATTATAAAATAAATTTGAAAACAACCAAATATAATAACATAAAACACAAGATCTTACCTTTGATGTTCTATGTCCAGTAAGAAAATTTATAAATAAGAAGTTCTTGCAATTTCTTATCGAATTTGTTAATCACATTTTAATTTAAATATTAAAAATTATATAATAAAAATTTTCATAAAATATTATTATAACGTAGCGATTATGTTTCTTTTATCAATTTTCACAATTTCAATGTCAACCATTTTTAATAATTTTACTAAATTATTTTACAAAACGACTTAAAATAATGAAATAAATATATAATTAATTTCAATAACATTAAAAGTCAATTAGTTTTTATTTCATTATATTAATGTTTATTATTCACATCAAAATTATGCCTTCTGAAAGGCTAAAATCATAATTTGGCGGTTAAAAAACTGTTCCAATCGCATTTTATACTATATTGGCGGGAATATGAAAGTAGAAAAATTTTACAATTATGAACACCTAAAAATATTATAAATACTATACATTTTTTAGTATTTACTTTCTTTTATTTTTTTTAAATAATTCCCGGAATCCGGAAATAACATTTAAATGTATGTAGCTCGATTTAAGCATGATCTTTTCTCCATACTTTTTTACGCGTTACAGTTTTTTAAATGTACAATATGTTTAGCGAAAAATATTAACATTTTTCGCCACCCTGATAGACAGAAATTAATTCTTGACTGATACTTGATCGATTCTTTGACATCAAAGAATCGATGCTTTGTGGATCAAAAATTGATTATTTTCTTGCGGTTTACACTAGACTTTTTCTTGGACAGAATATATGTGTTCTGTCTTCGAAATGTCAAGTGTAAACCAGACAGAACTTCTGTCACGATTATTAATGTTCTCTTGTATATAGCATTGTTTTATAAATTTAATATTTTTTTTATAATTAACGATTATTTGATATACAAAAAACAAAAAAAAAAATGAAACTTTAAGACCATTTTTTTTTTATATTGTTGTGTAATTTAATAATTTAATTTATAAATGGATAAAAAAAAATGTAAGTGGAAATTAAAAAAGTAAGACTTTCTCCAAAATAAATTTTATTTAAATATATATGGTATACTCGGATTGTTTTATTTTAGATCATTAGTAGAATCATTCATAAATGTTTGCCTTTATTGCAATTTAGAAAATAAGATCCTAGAACCAAAATTTCAGTTTTCAACAGAAAATTTATTTATATCTTTATTTCCTCAAAATAATACAAATTTAACAAATGTTATAATTATTGTTTTTATGCTTTAAGGCTAATTAACTAAAAAAAATCAAAATTCACAATTGAACAAGTGTAAATTAACCAAGTATACAATTGATCGAGTACATATACAATTGAACTTGTATTCTTGATACAAGTGAATAAAGAATTGATCGAAAATAAATTTTCAGAAAAAACGCATAACATAGATTTTTCTATTTGATGAATTTTGTTTCAGTAAATAATCTATTTTCTTAATTTCTTCTTTGATTATTTCTGTATTCGGTGAATTGTGTAATCCGTAAATTAAGTTTGGTTAATTGTGGTTTTGGTGGTAAACTATTTTAATCAAATTTATAATTTTATAAATTATCTGGCATTTTTTTTTTTTTAATTGAAAAATATCGTTTTTTATTAAACTACATTAATCGTTATTTTTTTCACTTGCTGAGTTACTAAAGCGGAAATTTGTTTTTCTGTTTCTTTTTCAATATTCTTCTCTTTACTATTACTAACTTCAACAGAATCATTTTTTGGTGAATTCGAATCCAATAATTCTTTGTTTCGTCCAGAATTTTTCTCTAATCACATCGTCATGTAATGTAATAATAACATGTTTTTTACCAACATCTTCTTCAAAATTTGGATTTTTACGCAATAATAATGCTCCTTTCTGAAAAATTGGTAATAATGTATTGTAATTAATACCAAATTTCGTGAAAAGTATTTAATTTTTATGCAAAAGTTCCTCTTAGTTCGGCTTCAGCTTTTTTATTGGTTAGGCCACTTTTGAGTACTAGATTCCAAAATACAGTATTATATTAATTATTTATATAAACTTGGATATAAAATTATTCTACCATCAAAACAATGTGGATATTCTAATTTATTATCTGGAAAACATGATTGCCAATTGTAAACGTATGACGATGTAAAAATGCTGGTTACATATGATAATAATTTAGCTGAACGTCTATTAAATATTTTTGAATCCTTACGAAATATAAATGAATATTCGTCACTTTGTCCAAAACTAATAATAATATCACGATAATATTCCATTACTTGAATTAAATTAAGCGGTATAATATATAAAAAATGTTATAAACTTTACGATAATCTTAAAGTATTGTCTTTTTTTAATCCTTACTATTTAAATCATTTGGTCTATCAAAGTTATGAACTTTAGAAAATTTATGAAATCCTTTTCCATCAACACGAACAACAATCCGAACATTTGGTAGAATGTTATCATCCATTTCATAGGATTTGACATATTCATAACGACTATTTGCCATTAAACTTACATTTAGACTACGTTTTAGTACATTAAAAAATTCCTTCTCAAGTTTAAGTAAGAAAATTTTGTTTACAAACATAAAAATTTAGAAAAAATTAGAATTTAACTTCTTGCTAAAAATTTCGAAAGACAAAAAACAGACCACAAAAGACAAAACTAAAAAATAACCTAAAAGCTAAAACAAAGACAAAAAGTTGAGTTTTATCATTGTTGACATTTGTAATTCTTGTAATGGGTGGTTTAATAAAGAATATCAAATTTTAATATAATTTACCTTTGATATCACAAAATAAACAATCAAAATGGCTGAATATAATAAAAATGTCATGTAATTATCTTTTAAAATAACTACTAATATTTCACTTTCAAACACACTATTTATTTTAAATTATTATAAAAACACTAATAACTTTTTTAAAAGGTACACATTTTTATTATTTTTATAAAAAAAAGATTTTTAAAAATATTTATTTTGTAATTTAATTAACGTTTCGGAAGGTTATGAGTTAATTATTATTATTTTCTTCACTATTGTTCCGAAACGTCTTTACACATCGGCGATTAAATTTAACTAAGAAAAAATGGGAGTGTCTTAATAAATAAAAATGATAAGATGATTTAGCGCGGGAAATTTGAATATGTATATAAGCTATCTATAAGGTGCCCGCGCTACGAGTGCATTTACAATGATATTACATAATAATTGAAATACACATATTTCAAATATTTAATAAAAAATATTTGTAATCGATAAATAGTATAAATTTATTGGAATTTGAAAGAATTTTTTTATTTTAATTAAAATTAATTAAAGTTTTAGTTTATTAAGAAATTGTTAGTTAATTGTAAATTAAATTTCAAAATTAAAATTTAAGAAAATTCGATTTCACAAAGGAATTTATCAATTAAATAATGACATTTTGATTTTGTGTAATTTTTTGAAATTTATTATAAATGGAATATAAGTAAAATTATTATATTAATATATAATTAACTTTGTAACTTTGATAGTTGAATTAAATTTGAATTTGAGAATAATTGCCAAAAAAAAATTAATTGATTTCTAGCACTTTCTCACGTGCTGAGAAATAATTTTACTATAAGCAATGCATTAAGCTCTGATGTTACCATTACCGAAAACAAACAAATATAGAATAGACACTAACTGCTTAATGCAAGCAGTTAAATAAAAAACCAAACATTAAAACTTGAATAAACAGGCTATAACTAGTTCTGAAAAGAACGCTACTACCTACGCTCGTCTTCACCTGGTATAATTCAAGTCATTAGAAATTAGCAAAATTCAAGTTTTAACACTACAGTAGTTCTAAAAGTATAACAGGTACGTCCAGCTATATAAAAATAAAAATATTGGCTAAGGATAAACTGAGATTGGAGTTCCAGCGCCAAAATTTAATGTAATATTATGAATTAAATATCATGGTTAGATTTCTGGCCTACATAATAGTCAAGTTATTTTACTACTTGGTAAAATTCTACCCGCATTGAATGGCAATAATTTATAGACAACAAATAATGTCTAATTAAGAAAGCGTAGCTTAGTTTTAAGATTAAAAAATTTACGATTATAAAGTAAAATTTTTTTTTTTTTTTTGGAAAAATAAAATAAAAATAATTACTATATTTTTTTTTATATTTAAGCGCCAGTTTCCTGTCCACTTTATAGTAATAATCAGTGTCGCATTTGTATTTTTGACACCGCTAGATGTTGCATACTGAATTCTTAAGAATTATGCGGCCTAATTATGCGCTTCAAAAAATTAATGTTTAATATCAACAAATTCAAATTCTATTGATTTTAATTTTAAATTAGTGGCTTTAAACTACAACCAATCCAAATTGGATTTCTGAAATAACATCAAAAATGGCATATCAGACGATTTGTTTGAATGCTAATAGTTTGAGTATGGTTAACATGAGATGATAAAAGCTATTATTTTCTCATAGTTGTTGTAATATTATTATGTAGGCAGAATATTTCCGCCTAGTACAAAACTTTACAGGTACCAAAAGCAAAATCATCTAGTATCAGAAATATTTTTAATGGAGGGTCCATTTAAGCAATATTCTTTTCCTTAGAACACTTTTTCTTTAAAAATAAAAAAATAAATACTAGTGTCCTTTTTCGAGTGGCGACCTTAGGCAATTGCCTATATTTATCTATTAGTAAATGCACCCATGGTAATAATAATTGGTGGGTGAAGAAAACATACTTCACGTCGAGTATATAATTTTTTTTTTCAAAAACTATTATTTTCAATTTATGTTTGTTAAGAAATGCTAAAAGGAATTTTAAGGGTGAAAAATTAGTTTAAACGAAAATGAAAAATGATCCAATATAGAAACTAGAACAATGAAAGTATATACGGTATAGAGAAATAAAAATCCTTCGTAATCCATTATTGAAACTAATGATTTGCTACATTATATTTCAAGGGGATTTTATTTTCATGATGTGCACCCGGCGTTCTATATATTTTCTTTACTGTATAAGTGAAATTATGTGTGAAAAACTTTTTTTATTAAGAAAAATCTAACCCCATAAACATCAGTATTTAGACGATGTTTCTCTATGGTTAGGAAAAATATATACGATAATAATAATTCGTCAAAAGTCAAGATTATTTATAAATTTGAAGATTGTTTTTGTTACTCAGTTCACATTTTATATGTGTGCAAATTTCAAATATAACAAATAAAATAAATTTGTATAATATGTGTCAGAGAAAAATAAAATCATAAATTTTATGGGTAATTCTTTAATAAAAATATTTGAATTTTTAGATTTGTGGACTATAAAGTTATAAAACTATAGAATCGATACCTCTATTATATTTTAGTTAGTTATTTTTCCTTGTTTACTCCGGTTGAGAGAATAGGACCTATGATTTCATGACATATTTATTGCAATTTAAATTTACTAATTTTATATGGAATTCGAACCATGAGTTTCTTTATAGGGAAGAAAACTTTTAATATCATCAAGCTAATGGTTAATAATAGTGAAATATTTGTTTTTTAGCAAATTGTCTCAACCATTAAAATTGTTATTAATTGTATACTCATTTAAAGCTGTGTCAAGAGCGATATCGATGCTATCACTATGTCAACGTCTATACTCTCAGAATTTTAATTTGAAATGACAGAAATTGGCTGGACCCTATTTATAATGACATATTTTAAAATTAGCTTTTAAATAATGTACTCTGTCTTTAAGTAGAGTTCAAAGAATTTAGTTATTTTAATTTTACAACTTTTCTTCAATTTCCAGATATATGTTTATATTCTTGTTCCACCCGCGAATTTGGTTTTTCTATTCTGCTGTTTGAAGTTTGAATATTATTTTGGCTGGAGTTTTTTCTTTTTAAATGCTGACAAAAAATCCATCAAAGATATTTTTCTATAAATTGCGAATTTTCAAAAATAATATGGCAAAACTTAATAGCGTATTTCGGGGACTTTATTTTACAGAGAGAGACACATCAATTAAACCGACATGAATTTCAAAATATACAATAATAAAAATGTCGACTACAACAATGTCCTATATAATTTTATAGCTTTTTTTTTATTTTTTAAATCTTGCACCTTTTATAGTTCGTACGTGACAACATATTTTTTTTTTAGTTTATTCTTCTTTTCCCTGCTTACTCCGCCAATGTTGGCAACATAAGAATTAGCTTTTTGTTTTAATTTACAAATTCTCTGCAATTTAACTATCTACATGTAATTCCTTTAATAAATTTTAGAATTATGAATATTTTTAGATGATAGCATAAATTTTTAATTTTGATACATTGTACTCGTTAGTTAAGGTTTTTATGTAATTGCAGCAAGTTACCTAGATTTTTTGTATATACTTACATATTATAATAATAACTTTTGATAAAATCTTTGATACTAGAACTATAAGTTTCGCGCACTGTTTAATAATTTGCTGGTAAAAACATTTGTATTTTTATTGTAATTGTTTTTTTTTTTTTTGTCTTTTATATTAAAAATTGCCATCACATTAATATTTAGTTGACGCGATTAAAATTAATGTTTAACGAAATAGATTAAAATATAAACAAACACTTTTAGTAAGTAATTGAATTAAATGTATTTAATTGGAATGGGCCAATTGTAAGCGGATATTGTAATAAGAAGTTTTACTGTTCGCAAAATTGGTTTAATTTTATTTTTTTATTCGAAAGGATTAAATTAGACTAGAAATGAAAGCAGATAAGCTAGCGTGATCACTGGAGATGACATTTGGTTAGAAATAAAATCAAATCAAATGAGCTTAGTCGTAGACATAATATTTTCTTCTTTTTTAAAAAACTTCGTTAGTTAAAAAATCATTTTTTCTCTTTTTAACAACTTGGTTGATTGTTAGTTTTAAAGGTAAGTTTAAAAGTCCAACAAACGCAGGAACGTTGCATCATTACTACAATATGTTGTGCTAATGAATGAAATTAATTTGGCTGGCTTCAGGTTTTCCAAAAAGAAACTACTAAATGGTCTATAAATTTTATTGTCCCGCTCTTCGCAAACAGTTATGACAACTTTCTTCCTGAATGATATTTATATATTTTGTATAAGATTTAGAAATTATTTTAGGAATTTGATGTAATCACCTTGGAACTGTCAATATTTAATTTCTAATTGTTTTATCTGAGACTAATAGTTTAAAGCTATTCCTTATTGGGAAACCAAACAATTATACATGAATTTTTCTCACAATTACACGGCGATTATATTAGAACGTATATATTTTAAAATTCAACCACCCTAAAAACTAGATTATAAATTTGAATCATGATATCGAAAATGCCGAAAAAAAATAACTATACTCGCGGTTTTCTTTTTTTTCTGAATTTTCGGTATTATTCGGGATTTTCTGATTCGGTATTTTTTATTTGTTCGGAATATTTTGTTAGGGATTAAATATTTCGGGTAAAACAGATTCGGGGTTTCAACAATCAACCCGATTAGAATATCGGCTAAACATAATTAGTTTTTTTAATTATCTATATTAAAATTTATGAATAATAATTAATTATTAACTATCAATATATTTTATAGCAAAAGAAATATAATTTACTTTTTTTTATAATTTATTATAAATTAAAATCGAAACATTTGTTGATAAAATAAATTAATTGAAAAAAGATTTAAGTAAATTATTGTCTTTTCCTACAAATAAATATGCGAGTACATAAATTATATGGCCCAAAACATTAACGAGATTTTCAAAAATTGAATTTAAAACATTATATTATATTTTAATTTACTAAGTCACCAAAAAAAAAAAAAAAAAAAATAGAATAATAATTATAATATACAATTAAAACAACATTATGATAAGAATTATTTTGGCAATTCGTAATTGAGTTTCGGTGGCGTGATTTTTGCTAATACTTTGACCGCGATGATTTTCGTCACAAAATTGAAAATAGTAAACAGAAGTAAACTCGCGAATTTGAACTAAAAATATTTTCTGTTAACACATAAATTTACATCTGTCTCGTTCAAGATAAGCTGTAAAACTATTAGGTAAAAACTTACACTAGGTACAATTTAAAAATTAAATTTTTTAATATATTTTCTTCTTGAAGTTCCTATCCACTTTGGACAAAGGTCATTATCAAAGGTACATATATCATCTCTAGAGCGAGCTTTTCTAAATATAATTAAATTGTAGACAAAGGGTATCATTCCGTTAAATTTTTCATCCATATTAGTTTCATGATCTCTTTTGATTTGTTTAATCTATTTAAAATTTCTGTATCAGGTATTCAGTCCCTCCATGAAATCTTTAACATATTCTTATAGCCTCCACATTTTTTCTATATAAATAAAATTTTCTCTATATAAATAAATAATAATTCTTCCGAATCACCAACTCTTTTGCAAAGTCAATAGCACATGCGTGAATATAATAACTATGTCATTACATTTCTGTTCAGCATGAATAGAACTCGTATTCCTAGAGAATAGAACCCAAATTGAATTCCACTGATTTCTGCTTCTAATTTATTAGAAATTCGCGTAAACCAATAATTATATATCGCAAAGTCATAAATTATAGCATGTCATCAAACTTAATTTAAAATATTAAACATATTATTTAATATTTACAATTAAATTTTTATTAAATTATATTGACCAAAGATTGATTGGTCGAAACAAATTAATTCTTAGCTTTTAAATTGGAAATGCTGTTCTTATTTATATCGATTAGGTAAATAATTTGAAATTTTCTATATATAGTTAAATTTATTTTTATTAAGCATTTTAAATTCAAGTTAAAATTTTTATAATTTAATATTTAAGCCATTTTATTAATTACAGCCATTTGCAACGAATGAATTTGATTTGACCATTTATCCATAGCATTATAACGTGAAGCATATGTTGATTCTTTATCTAATTTTAAAACTTGATTGACTTGATCGATTCTTCCTTGTATGGTGCTATAAAATAAATTAATAAAATAAGTTTCACAAAATTTATTTCAGTAAAAATATATATTTATTTACTTGTCCAAGATACAAGACACCATTAAATTTTCCACTTCGGCTGGTTCTATATTCAAAACCTGTGAAATAAATGGTATTCCAATACTTGTGTATGGCCGAATTAGTTTGATCAAAACTTGTGTTCGTATATTTCGTAAAAGATCTGTTAAAACAAAAAAATAAATCCATTTTTATATAATTAAGTAATACTAAAAATATTTTTTTTTTACCTTCAATATGTTCTCTGATAAATGGATCAGCCATAATATTACTACGATTTAATCGTAAAATCGATTCAAATTCATTTATATCATTATTTTGATATGAAACAACTAAATTTGTCATTGCCAATATTTCAGGATCATTTTTATATGGTTTAGCTTCTTGTGAATCGAATGGATTAATACCCGATTTCATTAACCTTCAAAAGAAATTTATAAATGATCATTAATTGTCTTTAAATATAATTATCTCCAGGGTAAGAAGCAAACAATTTATCGATATTTCCTAGTATTCGTGTTAATATACATTTGTACTACAATCCTGGGTTTCAAGCTACAGTCAATTTTACAATATTATTTTTTTAATAAAATCGTTTCAAAATCGAGGTTCCAAACTTGTATTAGCACAATATTTTTTCTCAGTATACTATCAAAAATTTTGAGGTAAATCTATATTAAACTGTTTGCGCCCCATCCTATTGAGTATAAATTTATTTAAAATATATTTTACATGTTTGCCAATACTAAATATTTTAAGCATGTTGTTCGCCTTGATGATCCAGATTCATCATAATTTTTAAATGCCTCAAAAAAATCTGTATGAGCTTTTTCAAATTCACCTTCACGTAAATGCATTTTACCACCACATTCACGTATTACACCCATAATCAATGGATGTGGTATGGCCGATTTAATATGTAATGATTGTTCATACAGGGCTTTTAATTTTTTATTATTCTTTTGTACGGTATACATTTGAATTTCTAATGCATAAATTTCTAATAGTTGTGTACCCTTTTTTAAATCATCTTCACCATCATCGGTCTGCAAACAAAAGTACTTTTTACATTTTTCATTTAATGTACTACTGTTATCTCTTTTTACCTGACATGATTGATGTAATTGTTTAAGTATTTTTTGTAGTTTACTAAAATCATTACGATCAAAATATAATTTACCCAATTTAGTATTTGTTTTAAACCATAAACGATCATTTTTAGCATCTTTTAGTGCTTCTAATGTTGTTTCGTAAAAATTTTGTAAAAGCTCCATCTAAAAAATATAAAAAATAAAATGTGTAAAATTATGTTTTTGTTTCACATTATATAAACAAACATTTTTTGATGTTGATATATAATCAAGAATTGAATTAATTGATTTTTCTGAATGATTTCTAGTAACAGCACTTTTAATATAAGTTAATAATTGTTTATATCTTGCCATCATTTCGGCATAATTTTGCTGAAAAAAAGCCGGAAATAAAAAAAAACATCAATATTGATATTATATTATTTATAAAAAGTTTTATATACCAATTTAAAGTTTATTTTTATCATTTGTTTAAGCGCTTTAAAACCCCATTCGCCTTTTTCGCCATTTTCCAAATCTAAAACTTTTTGGAATGATTGTAAAGCTGACAGTGGTTCATATTCTTTAAGTGCTTTACTATTATAATATTGATTTTCTAAATCAACATCTGGTTCTGAATTACTGTCTTCTGAATATTCCTAAAAGCGACAAAATCTTAGTAAGTATAAATATATGATTTTAGTAAGTATAAATTTATATATAAATGAATTTACCAAGCCATAATCTTCATCATCTTCACACATAAAATCATCCTCGTTATCAGACATTTTAATGTATGTAAAGTTTACACAATTAAATAATTTTTTTTTAATAATATATTAATGGAAAGAAAGTCCCACAATGGCTACAATGTAATAATAATTATAAAACAACAACTTAATCCAAAATTATGAGGTACAATTATCAATCAATCAAATAACATTGACAATAATGGAATCATGGATATGGAAACCATTGCGAAGTTAGCAACATTTCATTTTATAACTATAGCTGCCAACTTTTCATATCCGACTACTAAAAGAATCTTTAATATGTTGTAGCGCGACCGATGAAACTACAAAAAAAAAATTGAGAATGTGTGAATTAAAATTATTTTATTTTAGAATTAATTTTAAAGTTATTTTTAATATCTAATTTATATTGTGGGCATGTTTGTCGGTGTGACACTGACACACCACAGTTCGTCAAGCGGTTTGATAAAAATTAAACAAATTTGATTTTTCGGCATGTTTGACAGTGTATGTCTATATATTGTTCTTTTAATAAAAATAAAGTTGAACATCCTATTTAAAAACCGATTATTCTTTTTAGGACCAAAAATAGTAAGGTTTTTCGTTTTTCGTTTAACCTAATTTGGTTTACATTCCCTAGCCAGGTCTAATATAATATTCTAGTATAATTAAATATGTTCCCAAGAAAAAAAGTATAGATGTAGCATCCTTCAAACATTTCAACCAATAATTAGTTTGTAGGGTTATTGCATGACAATTGATAATTGACATAAATATAAACATATAATATATATATATATATATATATATATATATATATATATATATATATATATATCTATATATATATATATATATATATATTTACCAGCTGTTATTATTGTGATTATTCGTTGATTATTCACTATGTATTTGTTTTAATTTTGAATAAAATAGTTTTGGCCAGTAAAATCCAAACCAATATCAAAGAAAAATGTTTTCTTCGAGAGGTTTATTGTTGGGTCAAACACTAAAACAATTAATTACACACAAACCAATTAAATTAAATGGTCTTCAAAGTATTAGGAAAAGTCATGTGCAATTATTTCTTTCCTAGCATTAAGGTGCTTAAGCTTAGAATAGGTTATGCAATTATATAATTTTAAAGTTTTGCTGTCTACTTGCAGACAATGAAAAAGTGATTTATTTATAAATTTATTATTCTAGAGTTTCTTATCGTGTTGCTCCTCCTCCTCATTCAAAAGTAACATCAATTGGAGCTGATCTCGTTGGTGCTGCTATGTGGTGGTAGATATTATGGCATCTTTGGCATGAATATGAACATATTACTGTAAGTATATATACTAATTAAATTGATAAATTGATATTTGTGTAAGTATATACTAATTAAATTGATATTTTCAGGGTGAATTTGAATATCCTTCGCCCAAAGATTGGTCAGATGCAGAACTTGGAATTCCAAAAGATAATTAAATTCACTAATTAACTTGAAGATATAAATTTTCGAATTATTGATGGAAATAGACAAATATTTAAAGAAATGTTACATCGTACTTATTTTATGATATAGGTAGTTAATATAGTTGTCATGTATGTAATTGGTCAATAATATTGATATTGATAAGCTTCGTTAAAAGAAATAGTTGTAAATAAGCTTCGTTAAAAGAAGTAGTTGTAGATTGTACTATGAACATTGCATTAAATGATGTTGATGAGAATGAAATTAACCCACCATTAAAGTCAATGTTAAATGTGTTTTTGTAAATATCATTTAAATAAAAACACATTTGATATAAATCATAAGATTTCTTACCATCTAACATTTTAGATCCATTAGATTTATTAGATGATTTTTTTGCTAATACTGAACCTGGTCTCAACTAAAGGAGCTGATGTATTAAATGATGCATACAAGAATGAATCTAATTATAATACTGTTTGATCAGCAATAACAAATTTTTATCGAAATTACAATTTCTATAGTCATACTCATATAAGAGTACATTTTAATAAATATTATGTTAAATTATAGTTGCGCAACGTTTAAATTAGGATATTCAATATGGTGAATATAACTTGTTCGGAAGTTAAGAAAATATTTTAGGAACCTACAATGGTAAAGCTGAATAACGTGCTACAAAGTTAATCTTCAAGATGACAATGAAAATATTTTTGAAGAATTGTTAAAATTATATCGTTCAACAGATTTGCGTGAAGAAAAAGAACGAATTTCTGGAGCCTTTGGTTCAAATCGTGATGACGTAAGTTATAGATTTTGCTATGTCGGAAGAAGTTTGTGCACAAGATTCTGTATTTGTTGCTGTTGCTATAAATCCAAAAAATGTGATATGACAGCAATTTTTTTAGGAAAAATCATATAAACTTTTAAAACAATATCAGGGTGGGTTCCTTTTACCACGCATAATTAAATATTTCGCAGAAAATTATACTAACGAAGAACGTGATAAAGAAATTGAAGAATATTTTAAAAATTATAAATTGAACTGAACGTACAATATAACAATCAATTGAAACAATTAGACCAAATGCTACGTGGTTGCGCAGACATTTACAATCAACTTCTGAATATTTAAAAAAGCAATATAGAAGTAAAAATACAAATTATCTAATAAAATAAAAATAATATTAAATATGGAAAATGAATTGATCTATTTCATTTAACGATCTCTAATATCATAATCTAAACTTGGATTATTACAATATATGTATTTGTGCAAATCAAATTATTTGCTTAGAAATTTTATGATGCTATGACTGTGGGTTGAATAATTATACAATTATGACCCGGAGGTAGAATCTGAAATTGCATGTAGACTTGGTTTCCAACCAGGAAAATACCCAACTTATCAGCATACTACTACAAAAACTGTAGTTCGCATCCAACTACAAATTCCGTTGTTAGTATACCACCGGCAATTACAATAATTATTTATAAAACTAAAACTTTATGATGTTTCGTATAAGAACAAAACCAAATTTGGTGTTCGTATAATTTTTTTAGCTTACATATTTTAGTCTACTTTACATTTTTAGAAATAACCCGAGTAACATTTTAATATATAAGAAGAAGCACTATAATATTTTAAATTTAATGTAATATTTTAAACCTAAACTACCAAATATAAATAATAAACATAATGAAATAAAACAAAAGATCGTACCTTTGATGTTCTACGTTATGTAAGACACTTTATAATTAAGAAGTTTACATTTTTTATTATTGAAGTATAATCATAATCACATTTTTTATTAGGTACTATATTGAATTAAATTAAATATTACAAATTATAAAATAAACTTTTTTATAAACTTTTTAATAAAATTATTATAGCTATTGCGCCTTTTTTTAACAATTTACACAATAGGAAATTAATTAATTTACTCTGTTAAATGAGCAGCACTTTTAAATGTTTATACATAATGATACATAACATTATCACAATTTGGCGGTCAAAACTGAATTTAATTAAATATTACAAATTATAAAATAAACTTTTTTATAAACTTTTTAATAAAATTATTATAGCTATTGCGCCTTTTTTTAATAATTTACACAATAGGAAATTAATTAATTTACTCTGTTAAATGGAGCAGCACTTTTTGTTTATACATAATGATACATAACATTATCACAATTTGGCGGTCAAAACTGTTTTCAATAGAAATTGGCGGGAAAATAAAATGGAAGAAAAATTTTATTTTAATATTAATTTGTTCTCGAACAATTTAAAAAGGAGAAAAACATATTAAACCGTGATATTTTCTCCATAATTAATGCTTTACTACCTTTTACTACGCATTACCTTCGAAAGGATATTAAATAATTAAATTAACAATTTATTTAAGCGAAAAAATCCCGGCTGTCATTTCATTACACACTACACTGAAAATGGACTACCCAGTAGGAATAGGAAAGAGATTTTGAATAAAATGAGCTTAGAAAAACTATTACGTAAACCACAAAGGATAGACTAAATTTTCAAAATAACATAATTTTATATACTATATTAATTTGTTAAGTTTATGAACTTACTTAAATATATTATAAATTACAATAATATTTTTAAATAAATTTTTTCCATTTTCTATTATGGACAAAATAGTAAAAGTTCCGATCACTCGGAGATATGGCCTCGCATACATTTCCACATTTAAATTATCTAATTTTACAAATTTCTTGAATTTTATGGATTCAATCTTAATAGCGAACATAAAGTATTGTTTAATAATTGCAGTAGTTCGTGTCGATTTCTGGTAAAGATGGTGAGGTGGAAAACCAAATGACCGATTTCAACCAAAATTATAATAATTACTACAAGAAAAGTTAATAAATTGTTTTTTAGTGTAACAAATTTCAAACTATAAACGTCAAATTTAACGGCTATAATTTTAATTTTAGATTTAATTTAATAATAGATGGTTATTGGAATCTGATTGGATAAGTGGAATGTAAGTTTTTTAATTTAAATTTTCTTGTAAGAATTATTAGATGGTATAAAATAAGTAAAAAAACACGAAAATTCTATGTAACCACAAAAAAAAAATATACATACATAATTTATTTTTTTACTTAGTGCCGGTCGATAAATGTATAAAAACTGGGAACCTTAGTTCAGATAGCAAATTATTTAATTATGGTAAATAAGCAAACTCGACAAGTTTTTGTTTAATTATAATTTATTAATTATATTATTGACAACTTTGTGTTGCATATAGATAGAAGGCCGATGCGTTTTGTAGTTCCTACTTGTCTAGCTGCAGTGTTGCTTGTGCGTTCAGCGTTTTACTTTTTGACAGTTTTTGCAAATGTATTTACCCTGTATGCAATACTTACGATATACGAAAAAATTACAAATATACAAATATACGAAAAAATTACAAAGTACATTGATATATATAATAAATATTATATTTTTTAATACAAAGAAAGTTCTTGCGAAATATTTTGAAATGCATAAGAATACGTGGAAGTTTTATGGACCAAATACATGTGCGTTTTTTAGGTGCGTTGACGCATCCTTTGCTGCAAATATTATTTAGATATTTAGAACAAATGGGTTTTCTATGAAACTAATTACATGGCTGCAACGCACTGCATTATTATTGATATAATTATTTAATTGAATTCATTTAATTGGATTATTGAATTTGAATTAATTACTCATCGAAATATTCCATTTATATAAAATTTTCTAATGACAATGTTTCAAATATAAAACCGTTGCGAGTTTAGTTCAAAGTTTGAATATAAATTATTTTTACTAAAAATTATGATATTTTTGATATATTAAGGAGCAGATTTTGCTGGCGAGACTTTAAAGATTTACCTTTTTCGTTAAGAACTTTGTTGAGTTTTAATTTGCGTTATGGCTCACACACTATTGGAGATACAAGAAAATTGTTTTTCTACAATTATCTTGTCACTTAGCATACGTTCTTTTGCTGTACTATTTACAATTTATTAAAAATAGATATGAAAATTATTGAAATCAATATTTCTAACAAATTTCAATATTTCATAATTTTGTATTACAAGACACTCTAAATTTACGCAAACCTCGACTATCAATAAATGTTCATATTTTCAAATTTATTGGAATTTGAGCACGTAATTTGTAATATTAATAATTATTTCATTCAGATAGCAATAAAAAACACAAATTTATTGCCAAGTCTGAGTAAAGATAAATTATATATAAATAATTATTAATTTATTGAAATTGAACGATCACTAAATAATTTTATATACACAACATAATAAATTAACAAATGAATCAATTAGTCACCAACGATGCGTGTGCCTTAAACATAATTTTTGGCAATATCCGCATTAAATTATTAGTCATGGTATTGAAAAATATTGAAAAATGATCGGTCATAATTTAAATTGAATGTTGTGTAGCGCGAGATATGAACACAATTATTATGTATTAATATTAAATAATCTTTTCGTACAAATTATGTTCTAAAGATCGCAGCGTGACATCTTTATAAATTTTCTACATCGTTTGTAATAAATTTATAAAATATCTGTACAGAATTTTCATTATTATCTATAGACACCACCGCAGCGATTTTATATAAATTTGTGAACCGAAAAATTAAATTTTATATAAATTATTGAGGAGTGATCGTACCATCGATATAGTCACGGCAAGTAACATGTCATTAATACCAGAAGCTGATCATAAATAAAGTTTACATTATTTTTTATTTAATTAATTCAATTGGAAATATTTCGTGTATTATTAAAATAACGAACTGACAAATTTAAATAGTGTTGGGTACAAATCCGACTACATTAAATTGATCTTTGAAATGCAATTTAAAATAATTAATTTTAGGTCATGTTTACTGTCTGACGGTAATAATCTTTACGTATATTTTATATTTTTTAGGGTACGTATTTGATTTGCTCAATGTGACGTTTTTTTCGGTATTATCCTATGTTTCCATATTTTCTAATTTTTACATTTTATATATGTATAATTGAATTCAAATCAATTAAAATTTGATTGGTCAATTCATCGTAACTTTAAGGATGTTTTTTCAAGTTTTTTTGATGGATATATAAATATAGAAAATATTTATTCAAACTATTACAAAGTAAGGAAATGCTTGTTTTTATTGTGATCTACTTCCTCGTGGTGTCGCTTGTATTCAAACTAAATGGCAACATTAAAAAAATAATGAAAAGAAAGCTCAGTAAAAAAAACATAATCGTTAAGAGGAAATTGGTATTCTTACTGGCGGTCCAAAATAAAAATTTCATTGTTACTTGGCAGTCCGAGGAAAAATGTCATATTCCTATCCATTTATTAGAAGTAGATTATCAACAAATAATAATTAGTCGAATAAATTCTTGAGTAAAAATATATTTATCATCATTTCTTTATATTTTTTGTTAAGTATATTTTCGTGATATATAACAAGAACTTCTTTTTGTATGGAGTTAACGTAACAACACTAAATAAAAATTCTACAGTCATATAAGATTTATATCAATATCAACCTAATGTGCATCAAACCCTGTAAGAACCAAATAACTAAACACAATTTCCATTATTATAAAAATATCCATAAGCACAAGGACAATCAATGGAAAATACTATATACGATAAAAAACCTTATCTAAAGAAGCACATAGCTCTTCATCCTGCTAAAAAGAATTGAGATATTTTCTTTTAAGGATTAATTTATAATATAGAGACAGTACCGAATCCAAGTTTAAACTCAAACCATATAATCGTGTATACGAAGAATTGAATGAGTTAATACATATTTTGATATCAGAAAATGAATTGAAACAAGCGAATGATAATGCTTTGATTATTCAAATCTTTCATAAATGACAAAAATGTATAAAAACAAAAATATCTGGAAAACATTTTTATTATTATTTGTGTATACTTATGAATAAATTGCTAACAGTTTCATTCAATTTCTATTTGCAAATTCATCACTTCATCATTTTTCCGCCCAGACAAAAATGTTGGATTTGTAAATTCTTTATCATGTTAAAAAAAAAATCCTTTTTGATTTTAAACTCTTTCAATATTTCAAACATTTTAGAGTCATTTCTTTATAGTACATATCAGCATTCTCCTATCTATTTATACATTTTCAACCAATACCAAAAACACAATACAAATTTCTATATAAAATAATTTTTAGAATATTATGAGCCAACAAGATTTTTTAATGTTGAAAGTTGAAATTCAAAAGCTGACACAATATTTATTTTGATTTTCATATAAAGACCTAACTGGCAAACATTATTATTATTATTATGTATAGTTAAAACAAAGATTTTTTTAAGGATATTCAGTTTTGAAGTATAGTTTTTTTTTTAGCTCAGGTATACAATGAAAAAATTGTAATATTTTTTTATGAAGAAACAATTAAAAGAATTTATAAAAAATATGGAATACAACAAACTAGAAATTATTTCTTTCTCAAGTGATTCTTTCCATAAAATTTTTTGGTATTATTTATTTTGTATATAAAATTCTCTTGTTACTTTTATGATTCGAAACAATCATAGTTTTTGATTCACAGTTAATAACTACCTCTACATCTACATCAAGGTTATATAAAATATGTGCATTTTATAAGTCTTGCTCTCTACACTTAATATTTCAACTTTTATGTAATATGTTTCTGTAATCTAAATAATACATTCAAAATAGTCATTAGTTTTAATTTCAACCTCATAAATGAAAAAAAAAAATTGTTATTTTTTCAGATAGAAATTATTCAGTCTGATAATTTAAGATGTTTTATTGCCCAGAAGCAGAGCAATCATCTCTTCATTACAGTTTCGAGTTCAAATAGTCGATTTCTTAAAATCAATTACAAAATATTAAGAATATTCTACAAATGTACGTAATTTCTGCAGATGGTCACTAAATTTCCATACATTTAAAATTACATAATTCAAAATTATCACTGCGGACTTCGGCTTCTTGAATACAAAATCGAAATCATTTAGTGGTCAATTTTTGGTATACAGTTCACTAATTTTCCAATATAGACAAAATACAATTTACAAAAAACCAACCCCAAAAAACTTTGACTATCAAGCCACAATAATGGCGAAAAAAAATCCTAATTTTTTTATAGATTTGTTAAAAAAATACTTTTTATATTTATGCGAATAACCAAAATAAAAAACAATATTTGGCAATCTACCAAGAATATGGCAACCAAATTCAAGAATGAAATTACACTAAAAAATGTTGTTTTATGGATTTCAAAGTAGTTTTTTTTTTCATATACCAAAATAATAATAACTTTTCCGACCATTTGCAGAAAATTTTATGTTTTTTTCTTTTTATGAAATCAATTGATATTTAAAGAAAAATTTACATAAATTATTGATGTCCTTAAAAAAAACCTCTTACAATAAATAGTATTTTTTTATGATCCTTTTATGAATCAGAAATTCTTTTACAATTTTTGATTATTATATTAAAACTGTAACAAATTGTATTAATATTTTGAATATTTCGGTGAATAAATTGAATTAAAAATTTTGAAATATAAAATATTTGTCCTTTTTATTATATTGGAAATTAATATTTATCCTGTTGTAAATTTTATAATCATATTAAAATTCTTCCAAACAAAAATTTCAATATAAAAAATAACAAATCTGAATCTAATTTGATTTATACGAGTATTATAATCATAAAATTCAGGAAGGAAAATATTATTAGATTGTTAGGGAATTCACTGATCTATAAAGTATAATATTTATTACTTTTATATATTATGTCCTTTTACAGTTTATATAGCCCTCAACCACACATTACAATAAACCACTTAAAATATTTATATTCATTTTTTTTATTACATCCTTCCCAAGGATACTACATAAAAAAAAATATATGCCTTCTTAAACCCTAAAGGCATAGTTAAAGAAAAAGATAACTAAAAAAAAAGTTATATACAAACAAAATGCAATAAATGGTCAACCCACATCCACCCAGTCAATTCGTAAAGATTCATATAGAGCTATATAAAAAATGTTTATTGGAGACGGCTCTTTACGAACCTTTTATATATTTTATCGGTTATCACAGAATATTATTATTGTTAAACTTCTGTGCCGTGAGGAAAGATCATTTTGAGACTGTTAGTTTTATATCTATTCGCCTAAGGGTCTGTTTATATTTAAAGGTCAGACTGGATGGATATCATATATATATAAAAGTTAAGAAAAATAAGAGTATACGAAGTTTATCGTTTTGGTGTGACAATTTTTTTTCTGTATTTATAATCTTTAAGGATATTTTGTTAAATTTAAATGTTTCTTTTAACATCGATACAAAATATAGTAATTTTTATTATAAAAACATTAAACACGTTTAGGTAAATAAAATGTTTGAAGCTATAAAAAGAGAGTTAGTAAACAAATAACCACCACGACGAACAAAATTGAACATAAACTTAGATACAAAATTAATTGAACCATAGAAAAGGTACAAATAAAAATTAGAAATATATAACATATAAATTTAATGATTAGTGGAATGAAATGACGTAAATTATTTATATCTTCGATATCCTGGTACTGTCAATTCATAAAACATCTAATTTTTTTTCCAAAATCCATTAAGTTTGTCGCTGCTGCGTTACTACCAAAACGTAAAAGTTTATTATATCGATGAAATCATTAGCTATGAACTTTTATTACGTATAACAACTAATGGAAATTTTTATTACCGTGACGGAAGATATTGGTAGACAATTAATTGGCTTTAAAGAATTGTCAATATGAAAATAATAGCTCTGAAATTTTTGTATCTAATTCTTAATTAACTTTAGTTAAACGAAAATTTCATTTAATCATAAAACATTGATTCATTTCGGTAACGATTTGGCTTTTACGTACGTTTTATCTTATTTCACTTAATTCTAAATTTATATATAATTTTTAATCGCCATTATATAAATTGTCTTAAGTATTTTAGTTTTCATTTTACGATTTTCCAATTAGTCGGATCACTAATTAAGTAAATGGAAAAGTAAACATTTGCGCTTCATTTCCTTGACTTAATGTTTCTTACTAATACCAAAATAAAATTTTACCATTACAAGTACATTTATGACACCCTCGTAATGACTTTTTCTTAATGGTTTTTCCACTCGGCAATGATATGTTCCTTTAAGTGCATTTTCGCGATACGATTTTTTATTTTAGTTGTTTTGTTATATTAAACATTTCATCATGATAAAAAAATTACTTAACCTTATCTTTGACATCGTGTTTTGTGCAAGAAAATATTATAAGACTTTGATATTATGTGTTGGCCGTTAAGGAGTTAAAAATAATGTAGAAAAAACTGATATTTTGTGACAATTGATTTACTAAAAAAGAGCCTGAAGCATATAAAAAGGATATGAGAAGCAAACAAACATTTAGATTTAGAGTATAAAATTCAAAATGATTTTATAATTATTAACATTTGGTTATAATAATTAATATAATTTATTAGAAAATATATTTAAATAATTAGAAATATGCAAAAATTTAATTTAAATTAATTTATATAAAATCTGATTTCCGAACGTTTACAAAATCATTCATAAAAGTAATAAAACAAAATTAAAATAAGATAGAGAAAATGAAACTTTGCTCTAGAAAATCTGAAAATTGGAATCATGACGATATCCTTTTAAAAAATATCTTTTTTATTTATACTATTTCATACATCTGGTATGATGTTTATAATCGAATTCAGTGAGTCTGTAATTTAGTTGGTATATCTTCATATATTTATAATCACTTCAACTTAACATTAACATTTCTTTATGCTTCCAAATATAGAAACAGAAAACACCTTTACAAATTGTACATATAAAATATGAAATAAAAATTGTCAATAAGATTTTTGATATGCTAAAAAACGATTTGAAAGGATTGTAGCAACCACCCAAAGGTATTAAAAGAGTACGAATTTATAAAATATCAAATTTAATCTACAACGTCCAATGAAATCCTTGAATATTTTAATATAAAATTGTTGTTAATCATCCTATATATTTAGAAATAATATGGATTTACTTGACATGATCATAAAATCACAAAATTAATAAATTGCGGCGATGTTACACTTTATCTTCATCAAAATCTCAGAAGAAGCTCATAAGTAAAATTATCATCTAATAGCATTTCATCATCTAAAATTACAAGAAAAATAATAATTAATATTAAGATTTTGAAACTAAAAGGATAACTAACTTTGTGTATATGGTCCACAAGGGACTAATGTTTATATTCTTAGGTATCAGTCATATTTATTTATTTTGAAATCGTATCTAAACCATTAATTCCAAGATATGTAAATAATTTTAATAGCTATCATTGCACGTAACATTTATGATCTAATTTATGATCTAACATGAACAATTTTTTTTCTTGATTTGATAGTTTTTAGGTATTAAGGCGGTATTACACAAGCAGGACATGCATTACTCTAAGTAAATCTTAATAACATTATTTTTGATGGAACTTTGGAGACATATCAGTTCCAATTATTAAAAATTATATAAATTTACATATTACATTTTTATGATTTCCCAAAATGGCTCATTAATAACTTTCAATTCTAAATATTTCTTCAATGAGGGAGAATATTTAGTTTTAGTCCTTTTTATTAGGTGGATATTTTTGTTCAGGGATTTCATAATTTATTTTTTTCTTCGCAAAACTTGTTGAAATTATATCATTAAAAAATGCTAGTATAAATTTCATTAATTTTTAAATCTAGCACTGTTACAGCTGAGTTAACATCCGTTCTTCACATCAAATAAGGGTTAAATAAATAAATATTTTTTTTTTTATTTTTTTATTTTATTTTTAATTAAGTTATATTTTTTTTGTAATCTTTTTCTAATACTTTACTTTCTCGTTAAATCAAAATACGGGCAGGAATTTTGGTCATGATTTAATTCTTATTGATACATAAAAATTATAAGATTCTTAAAAAGGTTTGGTTAACTTTGAAATGTTGATACAGTAATATAAAAAGGGTGACCGACGACTATCACTTCTCAAAGACTTTATTTAATTAAGTTGAATTGTTAACTTGAGCTTACATTAAATTTTGATGTCCAGGGAACAGAAAATACTCAAAAATGTTAAAACTTTCAATATTTTTTTAGAAATTGATGTATTTTTTGTAGGGGTTAGAAATTTAAAATTTATGTTACTATTAAAATATAGAAATGTCGTTCTAAATAATGTAAACTTGTCGAATTTAATCATCAAATTTACATTGAATAATTTTTGAAGAATTAAAATTTGAGATAATTTTTATATAAGACATAAAGCATTTAAATTGGCCAAAGTACAAAATTTAGAAACAAGGATTTATTTTATAGAATTCTTCGTTTAATAATAAAGTTTCGTGTATATTTTTTTAAGGGTACAGAAATCACTAGTAAAAATGATGTTTAGAACCAATACATGAAAAAACTCTTTCTGTGGCTGGCATTTTGTCTCTCTAATTAATATTATATATTCAATAATATCAACGTGGCTGTTAGCTATTCATTTTATAGTTCATTCTTTTTAAATTTATACAAATAAAATTATCATCAAAAGGATATTTTTTTATACAGAACTTTCTGTACACAAACTTGTTTTTTTTTTAATAAATTTTTAAAATAATATCAAATAATAGTACGAGTAGTTATGGAATAACTATGAGGTGTTGTGAATGGACTTGGACTTAAAAAAATAGAATTTGTTCATATATTTTTTCTTCAAATGTTCGATGTCAAGGATTCCGAATCTACAAATTCAAAAGGATGAGTCTTGGCCCATCAAGTTCTCCTTGTACCGCTTAGACGATTTCAATGAAATTTTGTACATAAGTTCACGTTTGGATTCGTAGATTTCCAATTTATATTTTATAATGTTCTAAAACTTAAAATTCCGAATTATCATTTTAAATGTTATGCATCTACACTTATCGGGAGTCAGTGGCTTCAATCGAAATGGCAAATTTATGTAAGTGAAATTTAGTTTTCTAAGTATTTGATTATATATTATGTTTTACACTTCTACAGAATGGAATTATTACCGAATTTGTATGAAATTTAACACAGAGCTTAATTTTGTTGTGATATATTTCGCAACTGTCTTTAGTTTTAGTTGGTCTTTTTGAAATTCCGAGTTATACCAAACTTTAAACACGCTTTTATTATAAGAGTGCTGTTAATTATTGAACATAACTACGAGTTATCTGCTCCTCATAGAATAGTAGCTTTTTCCCCTTCTAACCATGATAGAAATCTACAATTTAAAATAAAACTCTTGAAAAGAAGTCCTTTGGGAATGGGATGATACTTTATATACAAATACCGTATTTAATAAAAGATGTACATATTATTTATAATAAACTTTAATATCTTGTAATATCGATTTTTTTTTCAAGCCCAACAAAAATGTTTCCCGAATATTATACTGAATTAAAATAATTATAAATACCAATAAATTCAAATTATATTTATATATTTGAAATCCTTCTTATCTGTCATAGACACAAAGCCACACACACTGTCATATTTCTGTAAAATAAGGGGTTATATATTTAAAAACTCATTCCCATTATCATCAGCCCTTTTTCTAATTATGGAAAAGAAGAACTCAAAGTATTGTCTCTATGTATAGTAGTATAGTCAAAATGAAAATTATCTTCTGATGTTTAATATAAAAAAATTTATTTTTGAATTATTAAAAATATAAATTTTATTTGTCATTATTTTTTATTCTAGCTCTGTTCATATGAGCTAAATTTATCCCTATTTCTTTGTTTGATGGCAAAAAGTGATACAAATTGTTTATCGTCTATCAAATTCTAATTTTAAAGTGTGGGGAAAAACCCTTTCACATACTTTTCAATATCTTTTCGATCCGGATTTACAATATAAAACAAAATTTTGTTTATAGGTATAAAATTTATTAGGCTAAATCAAATATTATAACTTTTTTTTTGTATGTAGTTGTGTATTTAAGGATTTGATATTTTGATAAATTCAAGTTATATATTTTTTTGCTGTTAAGATATACGTTAAAAAGAGTCCTTAATTTTACAATTGATTATTTGTTTGTATTTTATTCATTAAATTATTTTTAGAAAATATCATAAAATAAAAATTAACCCTTGTTGTTCAAACAGAATGGAGCTACAACACACATGGCCAGTGACACAAACTTTTTCCTAAAGTCATAAGAGAAATTTTAAAAATTAATTCACAAATTAAATGGCACGCGCTACGCGGTAGGTAAAGTCAAGCATCGAAGTTGAAATCAGGGCGATAGAGCTAATACGTTGCGTGTGTGTCTTATGGAAAATGCATTTTTAAGAGTCCAATAAACAGTCCATACAAGAATATGTTGGTCATCTACGAATTTTGACTCATATGCGTTACTGTTGACTTTCTTGTATACTGACATGTGAAAAAGTTCAAGATATTTAAGAAGCCTAATTTTAAATAATCATTTTGTTTAACCAAATCTAAAGTAAGCTTTAGTAAAATATAAAATTTTAATATTTCAAACATTATTTATTGACTATAATTAAGGATGCAAATCAAATTAGTTTAAATCGATTTAAAATTAATATTTTCAATAAAGTAATTCTTAAACCGAATTGCAATTTTGTTTACCATAAATAATTTATCTTTATAATTTATTCAACTTTATTTCATTATAAAATATAGTTATTATAAAAGTTACAAATTAATTTTTGAATTGAATTTTAAAGGATAAATACTCCACTTTTTAAAAATTTATAATTTAATTTTACTAAAAATTGTTAGTTTTTCTTCTAAAATTTGTTGATTTGAGTGAGTGTAGATAGTGATTATAAACTTTGATATAATAACATTAGATTACCCACTTGTCAGATTTAATAATAACGATTCAAATGAAAATATATTACATATTTTTATGTAGATTATACTAAATTATTTACGTTCTAACACTTTCAAGAGCATTATTTTAATAATGCAGTTGCTATTGAAATGTATAATGATACGATAATGTTTATATTTATATAACAGATAATAAATCAAACATTTATTGCTATAAAATCCTTGTAGTTATGATGGCTCTTTTTAACCTTACATAATAAATATGAACAACTTTTCTATTATTAAATTTATATTTTCATTCATTCATTCAGAATGAAGCAATTGAAACACACAGTTCTATGTAAACGAACTGTACAGTTCTTATGTTTCAAACTCTACAGTTATTATGTAATCGAACTGTAGTTTCGGCTAATGAATGAACTATAAAAGCATTTCTATGCCATATGACATAAAACCTCTATTAAAAAGGTCTTAGAGCGTAAATCCATCAATTAAAAAAATCATGTTTTTTGTAAAATGAGAAATTTGATGATGACAATACCACAATTACAAAAATTATAATCAAAAAGGATGAGAATTTTATACAATCGAAACAGATGACTTATTTAGAGTTAATGTAAAATTTTTAAGGAGATTTTAAAGAACTTTGTCAATTTTGGAGATTTTTTTGCGTTATTGAATTTTGAATAATTTTAAAGAGAATGAATGACACCCATTTTACTAAGAAATAATTCTCTTTACAACCTTAAAAATGAGACATGACTCTATGAAAAAGAATATAGCTACAATCTCGACTATAAACTAAAACTTTACTAAAATAAAATCGTTATTTAATATCCAATTAATGACATCATTTATAAATTATATCAAAATTTGTGTGAAAATCTTAATGTACTCAGATTCGTTTAGCTGCTGTTTCTAATGCCCTCTTTTTTAGACCATTTTCCACGATTTTTCATCATAATTATAAAATTTTCATATTGTGAATACAAAATATAATTTGGTTATATGAAATTTTTATGTTTGGTACGTAATGCGAGGTTCCCTTAGGATTTCCACTTTTGATAGGGCCAAAATTTATAAATTTTTGAATTGAATGCACGGAGATAAATTATATTTTTTGTATATAAAGGTTTCCATAGTTCCATAATTAAATTAAGATGAATTAAGCAATAAATAAATTAATGTTACATAAGAATAAAAACTGTTTATTAAGAAAATTTAACAAATATTTTTATATTATTCAACAATTTAGATTTTACAGAAATTTATTATCTTGTGATTAGCTATTAAATATTATGTGTAAATAGAATTTTTATAAAATCAATGAGACGAGAAATTAATATCAATATATAATTCAGAAAAAAATTATTATATATTAACTTTGCGTGTTTATTGGATACTACCCTAAATAAACATATGTTTTGGAAATGTTATCCATAAATTATATAAAATTGTACATTTTAATATTCACCAGGAAAACGAAAAGAAACGATTATATGACAAAATAATTCTGATGGGTTTGGCATTTATTTCATACAATAATTCTATTATGTTCAAAGTATTTGCCAATAAACCACCACTGAGAATTCCATTAGAAAACAATAAACTTATTTATATTTATATTTTTTTTAATCTATTGACTTGCTTTAACATTTCTCTTTCTTTTTCTGTGTATCATCGCAACATGTGAAACATAAAAAAAACATATTTTTTTTAACCATGTGGGAATATCCCCGCGTACAATTCAGAGCGTAAATATATTTCCAAAATAAAAAAATAGACAGAAGGATTGTTATTAATCGTACTATACTTAATAGTAACTGTAGAAGAAGTAAATCCTCCTGAAGGGTTCATATAGGATTTGTATATGGTTTGCACGCAATATCGTATTTTAAATTCCCATTGTGTTTCCATTTTCCGATATTAAAAATTGTAAATATTTATGATCTATATAAAGAAGACTCATAAAAGTTATCATTCAAATTTATATCTACATGTCGAAATTAAAAATCAGCTTATACTAAACTTTACCATAGTTCTCAGAATTATTGAACAATTTTTTATTTGAAAAAATCTAATTAAAGAAATTGATAAAATCAGAGAAAAATTTATTGAATTACCATTGCCCCAGTATTTGTGAGGTTTGAGGTCCATTAAATACATAATTAAGAAACATCCTTCAGGCCTCTTGTCACAACTATTAATAATATTGAAATAATTGCTTGTGAAAATTCAAAATGACTTTAAAATTTATGCTATAATTGAAGTTTTTCTTCCTAAAAAATTCGAGCTAATATAGAGTAAGTTTTAGTTTGGCTTTTTGCGGACACATTGAATGCTATATAAACGAATTAGTACCAACAAAAACGATATAATGACCGTACTTCTGTATGAAATAATATAAACGTATAAATTCCATCTATTTAGGTTTTGGTGAACCGAATTTTTGTGTAAAGGTCTTCCATGCTAAAATTCTTATGATATGACAATATCAACGTTTTTTCACTTATAGTTTTACTCTAATTTTTATTCATGGTTCATGAAAATTATTGAAATTTAAAAAATTAAATTTAAAAAAAAAAATTTCTGTACGGACACTAACTTTTGAAAAATTCACACAACCAAAAGGAAAATCAAACCAGAAAGCTCAGATGATTTAAATTTTGCTTGTGATTCATCAGAACGATGCAGTATTTTAGTAATTAGAAGAGTAGCAAAAAAACATGAATTCGATTATATTAAATTACTTATATACAAATTTCTTATTAGAGATAATAACATAACATAAATAAAACTTTTTATCCCGGCGTCAAATAAATTTATGGAAAATTTTAAAGTTTAATGATCCCAAGGGTGTAATATTAGCGAGAATATTTATTGTGTCGCAGAGTATTGAAATTTTAAAATGTCATACAAAGCAGTTCAATATAGAAGCATAGTAAGAAAATAAAAATATTTATCACATTCATCGTTTTCAATAGCAGGAAATGCCGGATTTATTGTAATTATTTTTTTTTTTCTGAAACTTTTATATAAATATAGAATAGATATTGAAAAGACAATTTTACCCGAGAGATTCAATTGTTATTCAGTTTAATCAACCCTTCAATGCTTCAGTATTATTTTCATATAAGACGAAATTTTTAAAGAACAATTTTTATACTTAAATTTGTGATACAAGAACAAGTGAATTTCTGGAAAAACTTCATCAATTTTATGAAATTTTTACTTTTCTGATTTCAATATTGGTTGGTTGGTGGTTGGTTTTCAAGGGGTGATGGAATCAAAGTACCTCGCGCACTTGAGTCTATTGGCCCCCCGTCGACGGCCGATTAAGTTTCTAGCACATCGACCCATCCGACAGCTCTAACGAATGAGTTAATCGAAGCCGGCTTAAAGGTACCTGCTTCCATCAAGTCTGTCAAGAAATGATGATCTAGATGTTTTAACCGTTTATTATGTACCGCAGGGCATCGGCATAGGAGGTGCTCTACAGTTTCATATTAGTAATTAGTAATTGAATCTATAATCTACAATTTGTTCTAAATACAATTTTTCTTATGGCTTCAAAAACGGTCAAATAAGAGCTTCTGAATGAAGCAATTATCTGTAAATATACCTGAGCCGAAGAAGAATGATATTTATATGATTAGTAAGAGCATATCAACGTCAATGCTGAGAAAATGTTACACTATCCGCAATAGATATTTTAAAAAGTATTCTATATTTTATTCTAAATAAATTGAATTGAATTCAATATGAAATTTTTCATATAATAACATAAATTACTACAAATTTCACGCTTTAGATCTGTCTGAACTTTAATAAAAATTCAATTCTTTTAAATACATATATATATAAAAATGAAATATTTCCATTTTTTATTTTACTATATTTATAATTTATCCCTTCATAACCATCAATATTTTCGTTGATGGTTGTGATGATAATATAATTATATTGTCAATTGTGCAATAAATCAAAATCAGCAACATTACCACAACAACAAAAAAAGGCCTTTTTCATATTCTATTTCTATATTTTTTCGTTTTTCCACATTATTCTTTTTGCCCACCTTTTTGGCGGTTATAAATCATATTGTTGAGCACTTCCAGTCCATAAATCAGTGATCCATATTATGTATAAAAAACAAATCTTATAACCCTATCAGAAAAAATATAGTCTTCTAAATTAAGTGGAATGTGTTATTTTCATAAGCCATAAATCCTTGTATATACAATAAGGAATAATATTCATCCCCCATGTTCGATAGTACGAATTTTATCGTATGTGAAAGTATTTCTTAAGCAATAATACAAAACAAATAAAAATATTTTTATTTATTTTCTTATCCTATTTGGAAAATAAAATATAAATATTTAGATAGGGAAAGCTAAATAAATTGATGCCATTTATATATTCGCAGTGAAGAGGTTGTAAGTGTGGTATGTTTGTAACATAAAACTCTATTATTTTGCCTGGAGAATTTACTAATATTCACTGAAAAATAATTATTGCTACAAAGAAAATTGACTTAATGTTAATGACTTTTTTTAATAGAGCCCATTATGGAGCAAGGAATACCAGTCAAAAACATTTCAGTAAAAAAAAAAGGAATTTTAGTCAAAATAATAAGGAATCCTAGTCAAAATAATTTTTGACTGAATTGCCTTTTCAGAAGGATATTCAATCATAAAACTGAAAAGGTATTTCAGTCAAAACTTTTTTGACTGGGATTCCTTTTGGAAGTTTGACTAGTTTGACAGTACGAATAGCAAATGTCCATCAGTAAAATGTTTGATGTTTTATTATTATCGGGAAGAGATTTTTTTACACCCTTTTCCGAAAAAAGGCATTCCAGTAAAAAAAAACTGAAGAAAAGCTTTTCAGTGCAAATACAAAAAAGGCAATTCAGTCAAACTTTTTTCTGACCGAAATTCCCTTTGTTTTGACTGAAGTTCCTTCTTTAAAAGGCATTTCAGTTAAAAAATTTGTATGAACTTTTTTTGACTGAATTGCATTTTTTTTTTACAGAAATGTTTTTGACTGGAATTCCCGGAGCCGTCCATCATCTATGCGTAGCTGCAATTAATGTAAATTTATTTATATGAAACTTTCGTACAGTACAGTTCTTTCTATTACGCGCACTCTTCTTCAAATTTATCGCTAGAAATTTTATAACAAAAATTCGAAATATTATTTGTTATTTTAATTTTTTTTCAGTGTCGTACAGTGTCGCAAAAAATCATTGAATTTATACAAATATATTATTAAGTTTCTATGGAATTTCTAGGTTTTCACTATATTTTTCTATCTAAATTCCAAGAAGTAAATAAATTTAATAATACAGAATATAATTCTTTATACAACCAAATTCTATTTTTCGGATATGTAGAGTAATTTAGTATCGTTGTCTAGTGTAGAAGTTCTTTTTAATAAATCATTCGATTTTTCATAATTAACTATAAGATTTCTATGCCATTATTTCTTGTCTTTTCTGATATTATCAAAAATTTATATAATTTTGTTATAATTATTAGGTAGCATTAGTTTTACTTAGTTTTCGAATTGTTTACACATGCAGCGTATGTTTATTAATAAATTTAAATTACTTGTTGAAAATAATTCGTGATCCCTGGCATCATTCTAATGATTATTTGTTATTTTTTATTAACTATACTTAAATCAACAAGTGCCAAAATTTTGAATAGACATACTGAATTTTTAACATTTTTATTTCAACACTTGCTATATCATGTTAAACATCCCTAAAGAACACATTGTTAAGGGTCAAGTCAAACTATACAAACTATAACTATTGTTAGTAAACGACCAATATCATAAAATTCGATAAAGTTGATCCTTCTTCTCTGTTAAATAAAACCTTTGGTCGCAAGAGTTTAAACTGAAAGGGTGAAAATATTTTCTTGATAGCAATAATCGAAAAGTAAAATATATTTATAGTTATTCTGACTACTAAGGATAGTCATTCCTGATCGTCTTACATATTTTCTTTTTATAAATATCTGTTTGTCCTTTACAAGAGAAAAATCTGTTTGTCCTTTATTAGTTTATTGTTATGTTGGTTGAAAATCTTTTTCTTGGAAAGCTTCGTCGACTTGACTAAGTTTTTAATAGGAAATTATTCAGGACTATAAAAAATGGAATATTTTGGTAATTTTCCAGCGTCTACAATGATATAAAAAAGACCACAATTTTTGGACATGCAACAGGATCCTTTATTATATTTTTTATTTTGTTTATGAATTTATGGTTAGTTATTATAGTAGAATGTTTGTTAAATTCATAGCCATAAAAATTATCAGCAATTTTTTAAAATTCTACTGTTTAAGGGCAAAACTTAAATTTGTAAATTCAAAGCTTGGTATATCTAGCAATAACGCTCTGAACTAAATCCTCAATTATAGGAGATCATGCTTTTAAAATAGGTAATTCGAAGTTTTGCACAGTTTTTGTGTCACTGTACCTGTTTTATATACCTGTATGAAGTACTGGTTCTGATGGGTTGGAAACTAATTCTCTGTTTTAGTCCAAGCTGTTGTTAGCTCAGTCAACCAATGCGACTTGTGTGCAATGGAGGGTTCTAGGGGCACAATATCTGGCCTAAATGAATTAGCCCTAGAGGTTCCCCATTAAGAATCATTCAATCAAATATATCAGGAAAAATATAATCATAAAAGCAATTAAATATAAAATTAAAATTAAATTTAAATAATTATACATTATCAATAATAAGTAAATTAAATTAAATTGTCAGCAGACATTAATAATTTTATAACAATTTATTAAAATATGAAAATAAAAACAGAATTTTTGTAATTATTTGGTTGAGTTTTATCTGGAAAATACTTTATATAAATAGTAAAAATTACAAAAATATTCACGGCAATTAAAAGTAATGGAAATTTGCATTTAATGCGGTTATAAATTAAATATTTTGTATAAATTATTGTAAAAATAACAATTTAATTTTGATTATTTATTATTTTATTATTTTTGGTAAATAAAATTTATTTATTTTTTATAAAAAATTTATAAATTCGCCACATAAATTAATAATAATTGGTGCATTTTGAATTTTGAGTATATTAAAATTATTATTTTTTTTCTGTTTTCCTGGTACTCGTTATTTTAACATAAAATTGCTAGATTTTTGATTCAACTATAAATCATAGAACAGCAGCTATTTTGTCTAGTACTATTATATGAAGTTTTCTATATGTGAAACTTAGGAAACGCATTTAATTAGAACTAGATTTTTCGAATTATAGCAGCATTTTGTCATTGAAACAGACGTATAGGATTAATGTTAAATTACACTTCCATCGTTTTGAATTCGGCCATTACCACATGAATAGTTTGGAATTGATAATCGCACAAATTTTTCTACAGCTTCACTTAAACTTATCCTTTTATTGCTAATAGCCGAAAAGTTTTTTAACAACACCTGTCGATAACACCTGCAAACTCATCTCTAGCTATTTTATGTAATTTTTATGCTTCTTTGAAGTTATACCACGAAACGCAGAAAAATAAAATATTGATATTTATTATAAATTCGCCCTAAATTTGCTAGAAGTAGAAAGGAATGAAAATCATATAAAAAATAACAATATTAATTTTTTTTCAGGATAATTCCTACGAGGATATCATTGAAATTTTCCAATTAAAAAAAGGAATATTTTAATATGTCGAAAATGAGAGATAATTTTTGGTGCGTGTTTAACTATTCCATCAATGCTGGCAATCATCCTTATAAATTATTAGTATCAGGACACTTTTTGTTTGCTTCTATGAGGTATTTAGGTATGACAAATTATTCCTCTTTTTTATAACTTCGATTTCTTCCCATTACTTTTAATGACTTCGGGTTATACCCACCTCCAAAATATCTCAGCGTGTTTATACCATTTTCCGCCTATCTTAATGAGGTTTTTGACAGCCAAGAATATAAAAAAAAAATGGAAAAAAATTACCCTATATTTGATTTCGATGAGGGATTGGTTTTTTATATTTTTTTGGTGTTGTCCTTTGTAAATACAAAAAAAAAATTAAAAGTGGTGATTAATTTTTACGCCTAAAATATGCAAATGAATTTCAAATTTTTTTTTTTATATAAATTTGCCCCATTCCATTAGAAAAAGGTAATTGGCTAAGAAAATCTGACTAGATTTCTTTATAAAGAAAAAAGTATAAAGAATTTTCCAAGATTCTGAATTTATTAGAGTGACTTATAACATTTATGAGAAAGTAATGAGCGAAACATGCAAATAAAATTCAATTTTTATTAGTTTTCAATTTCAATTCTTTCAAGGAAACCTTAAAATTTCCATTTAAAATAATAATTTATTATAAAATAAAATTAATTTTTATTTTTTACTTGTATTTCCATTATTTTCCTTAACCTAACTATGGAATTTACGTGAATCCTTTCTTTTAAATAACAACTTTTTTTACTATATTATTTTGAGCATGAAAACTTATTTGGTTTTCTATAAGTTTTTTTTTTAACTTTAATGAATTCTTTTAAAATAATAAAGGATACAAAAAAAAAATTAATTCTTTTAATCAATTTTTAACATTGTTGAATATTTTTTTTTATCAACCAGAAATAATTCATATAAAAAGAAAAATTGTTTTTATGGTGAAAATTGTTAAAAAATGCTGGTTACATATGATAATAATTTAGCTGAACGTCTATTAAATATTTTTGAATCCTTACGAAATATAAATGAATATTCGTCACTTTGTCCGAAACTAATAATAACATCACGATAATATTCCATTACTTGAATTGCTGCTTGGTTCATTAAATTAAGCGCTATAATATATAAAAAATGTTATAAACTTTACGATAATCTTAAAGTATTGTCTTTTTTTAATCCTTACCATTTAAATCATTTGGTTTATCAAAGTTATGAACTTTAGAAAATTTATGAAATCCTTTTCCATCAACACGAACAACAATCCAAACATTTGGTAGAATTTTATCATCCATTTCATAGGATTTAACATATTCATAACGACTATTTGCCATTAAACTTACATTTAGACTACGTTTTAGTACATTAAAAAATTCCTTCTCAAGTTTAAGTAAGAAAATTTTGTTTACAAACATAAAAATTTAGAAAAAATTAGAATTTAACTTCTTGCTAAAAATTTCGAAAGACAAAAAACAGACCACAAAAGACAAAACTAAAAAATAACCTAAAAACTAAAACAAAGACAAAAAGTTGAGTTTTATCATTGTTGACATTTGTAATTCTTGTAACGGGTGGTTTAATAAAGAATATCAAATTTTAATATAATTTACCTTTGATATCACAAAATAAACAATCAAAATGGCTGAATATAATAAAAATGTCATGTAATTATCTTTTAAAATAACTACTAATATTTCACTTTCAAACACACTATTTATTTTAAATTATTATAAAAACACTAATAACTTTTTTAAAAGGTACACATTTTTATTATTTTTATAAAAAAAAGATTTTTAAAAATATTTATTTTGTAATTTAATTAACGTTTCGGAAGGTTATGATTATGAGTTAATTATTATTATTTTCTTCACTACTAGTTCCGAAACGTCTTTACACATCGGCGATTAAATTTAACTAAGAAAAAATGGGAGTGTCTTAATAAATAAAAATGATAAGATGATTTAGCGCGGGAAATTTGAATATGTATATAAGCTATCTATAAGGTGCCCGCGCTACGAGTGCATTTACAATGATATTACATAATAATTGAAATACACATATTTCAAATATTTAATAAAAAATATTTGTAATCGATAAATAGTATAAATTTATTGGAATTTGAAAGAATATTTTTATTTTAATTAAAATCAATTAAAGTTTTAGTTTATTAAGAAATTGTTAGTTAATTGTAAATTAAATTTCAAAATTAAAAATTAAGAAAATTCGATTTCACAAAGGAATTTATCAATTAAATAATGACATTTTGATTTTGTGTAATTTTTTGAAATTTATTATAAATGGAATATAAGTTAAATTATTATATTAATATATAATTAAATTTGTAACTTTGATAGTTGAATTAAATTTGAATTTGAGAATAATTGCCAAAAAAAAATTAATTGATTTCTAGCACTTTCTCACGTGCTGAGAAATAATTTTACTATAAGCAATGGATTAAGCTCTGATGTTACCATTACCGAAAACAAACAAATATAGAATAGACACTAACTGCTTAATGCAAGCAGTTAAATAAAAAACCAAACATTAAAACTTGAATAATCAGGCTATAACTAGTTCTGAAAAGAACGCTACTACCTACGCTCGTCTTCACCTGGTATAATTCAAGTCATTAGAAATTAGCAAAATTCAAGTTTTAACACTACAGTAGTTCTAAAAGTATAACAGGTACGTCCAGCTATATAAAAATAAAAATATTGGCTAAGGATAAACTGAGATTGGAGTTCCAGCGCCAAAATTTAATGTAATATTATGAATTAAATATCATGGTTAGATTTCTGGCCTACATAATAGTCAAGTTATTTTACTACTTGGTAAAATTCTACCCGCATTGAATGGCAATAATTTATAGACAACAAATAATGTCTAATTAAGAAAGCGTAGCTTAGTTTTAAGATTAAAAAATTTACGATTATAAAGTAAAATTTTTTTTTTTTTTTTGGAAAAATAAAATAAAAATAATTACTATATTTTTTTTTATATTTAAGCGCCAGTTTCCTGTCCACTTTATAGTAATAATCAGTGTCGCATTTGTATTTTTGACACCGCTAGATGTTGCATACTGAATTCTTAAGAATTATGCGGCCTAATTATGCGCTTCAAAAAATTAATGTTTAATATCAACAAATTCAAATTCTATTGATTTTAATTTTAAATTAGTGGCTTTAAACTACAACCAATCCAAATTGGATTTCTGAAATAACATCAAAAATGGCATATCAGACGATTTGTTTGAATGCTAATAGTTTGAGTATGGTTAACATGCGATGATAAAAGCTATTATTTTCTCATAGTTGTTGTAATATTATTATGTAGGCAGAATATTTCCGCCTAGTACAAAACTTTACAGGTACCAAAAGCAAAAGCATCTAGTATCAGAAATATTTTTAATGGAGGGTCCATTTAAGCAATATTCTTTTCCTTAGAACACTTTTTCTTTAAAAATAAAAAAAAAATACTAGTGTCCTTTTTCGAGTGGCGACCTTAGGCAATTGCCTATATTTATCTATTAGTAAATGCACCTATGGTAATAATAATTGGTGGGTGAAGAAAACATACTTCACGTCGAGTATATAATTTTTTTTTTCAAAAACTATTATTTTCAATTTATGTTTGTTAAGAAATGCTAAAAGGAATTTTAAGGGTGAAAAATTAGTTTAAACGAAAATGAAAAATGATCCAATATAGAAACTAGAACAATGAAAGTATATACGGTATAGAGAAATAAAAATCCTTCGTAATCCATTATTGAAACTAATGATTTGCTACATTATATTTCAAGGGGATTTTATTTTCATGATGTGCACCCGGCGTTCTATATATTTTCTTTACTGTATAAGTGAAATTATGTGTGAAAAACTTTTTTTTATTAAGAAAAATCTAACCCCATAAACATCAGTATTTAGACGATGTTTCTCTATGGTTAGGAAAAATATATACGATAATAATAATTCGTCAAAAGTCAAGATTATTTATAAATTTGAAGATTACCACAAAAGACAAAACTAAAAAATAACCTAAAAACTAAAACAAAGACAAAAAGTTGAGTTTTATCATTGTTGACATTTGTAATTCTTGTAACGGGTGGTTTAATAAAGAATATCAAATTTTAATATAATTTACCTTTGATATCACAAAATAAACAATCAAAATGGCTGAATATAATAAAAATGTCATGTAATTATCTTTTAAAATAACTACTAATATTTCACTTTCAAACACACTATTTATTTTAAATTATTATAAAAACACTAATAACTTTTTTAAAAGGTACACATTTTTATTATTTTTATAAAAAAAAAGATTTTTAAAAATATTTATTTTGTAATTTAATTAACGTTTCGGAAGGTTATGAGTTAATTATTATTATTTTCTTCACTACTAGTTCCGAAACGTCTTTACACATCGGCGATTAAATTTAACTAAGAAAAAATGGGAGTGTCTTAATAAATAAAAATGATAAGATGATTTAGCGCGGGAAATTTGAATATGTATATAAGCTATCTATAAGGTGCCCGCGCTACGAGTGCATTTACAATGATATTACATAATAATTGAAATACACATATTTCAAATATTTAATAAAAAATATTTGTAATCGATAAATAGTATAAATTTATTGGAATTTGAAAGAATATTTTTATTTTAATTAAAATTAATTAAAGTTTTAGTTTATTAAGAAATTGTTAGTTAATTGTAAATTAAATTTCAAAATTAAAATTTAAGAAAATTCGATTTCACAAAGGAATTTATCAATTAAATAATGACATTTTGATTTTGTGTAATTTTTTGAAATTTATTATAAATGGAATATAAGTAAAATTATTATATTAATATATAATTAAATTTGTAACTTTGATAGTTGAATTAAATTTGAATTTGAGAATAATTGCCAAAAAAAAATTAATTGATTTCTAGCACTTTCTCACGTGCTGAGAAATAATTTTACTATAAGCAATGGATTAAGCTCTGATGTTACCATTACCGAAAACAAACAAATATAGAATAGACACTAACTGCTTAATGCAAGCAGTTAAATAAAAAACCAAACATTAAAACTTGAATAAACAGGCTATAACTAGTTCTGAAAAGAACGCTACTACCTACGCTCGTCTTCACCTGGTATAATTCAAGTCATTAGAAATTAGCAAAATTCAAGTTTTAACACTACAGTAGTTCTAAAAGTATAACAGGTACGTCCAGCTATATAAAAATAAAAATATTGGCTAAGGATAAACTGAGATTGGAGTTCCAGCGCCAAAATTTAATGTAATATTATGAATTAAATATCATGGTTAGATTTCTGGCCTACATAATAGTCAAGTTATTTTACTACTTGGTAAAATTCTACCCGCATTGAATGGCAATAATTTATAGACAACAAATAATGTCTAATTAAGAAAGCGTAGCTTAGTTTTAAGATTAAAAAATTTACGATTATAAAGTAAAATTTTTTTTTTTTTTTTGGAAAAATAAAATAAAAATAATTACTATATTTTTTTTTATATTTAAGCGCCAGTTTCCTGTCCACTTTATAGTAATAATCAGTGTCGCATTTGTATTTTTGACACCGCTAGATGTTGCATACTGAATTCTTAAGTATTATGCGGCCTAATTATGCGCTTCAAAAAATTTATGTTTAATATCAACAAATTCAAATTCTATTGATTTTAATTTTAAATTAGTGGCTTTAAACTACAACCAATCCAAATTGGATTTCTGAAATAACATCAAAAATGGCATATCAGACGATTTGTTTGAATGCTAATAGTTTGAGTATGGTTAACATGCGATGATAAAAGCTATTATTTTCTCATAGTTGTTGTAATATTATTATGTAGGCAGAATATTTCCGCCTAGTACAAAACTTTACAGGTACCAAAAGCAAAAGCATCTAGTATCAGAAATATTTTTAATGGAGGGTCCATTTAAGCAATATTCTTTTCCTTAGAACACTTTTTCTTTAAAAATAAAAAAAAAATACTAGTGTCCTTTTTCGAGTGGCGACCTTAGGCAATTGCCTATATTTATCTATTAGTAAATGCACCTATGGTAATAATAATTGGTGGGTGAAGAAAACATACTTCACGTCGAGTATATAATTTTTTTTTTCAAAAACTATTATTTTCAATTTATGTTTGTTAAGAAATGCTAAAAGGAATTTTAAGGGTGAAAAATTAGTTTAAACGAAAATGAAAAATGATCCAATATAGAAACTAGAACAATGAAAGTATATACGGTATAGAGAAATAAAAATCCTTCGTAATCCATTATTGAAACTAATGATTTGCTACATTATATTTCAAGGGGATTTTATTTTCATGATGTGCACCCGGCGTTCTATATATTTTCTTTACTGTATAAGTGAAATTATGTGTGAAAAACTTTTTTTTATTAAGAAAAATCTAACCCCATAAACATCAGTATTTAGACGATGTTTCTCTATGGTTAGGAAAAATATATACGATAATAATAATTCGTCAAAAGTCAAGATTATTTATAAATTTGAAGATTACCACAAAAGACAAAACTAAAAAATAACCTAAAAACTAAAACAAAGACAAAAAGTTGAGGTTTATCATTGTTGACATTTGTAATTCTTGTAACGGGTGGTTTAATAAAGAATATCAAATTTTAATATAATTTACCTTTGATATCACAAAATAAACAATCAAAATGGCTGAATATAATAAAAATGTCATGTAATTATCTTTTAAAATAACTACTAATATTTCACTTTCAAACACACTATTTATTTTAAATTATTATAAAAACACTAATAACTTTTTTAAAAGGTACACATTTTTATTATTTTTATAAAAAAAAGATTTTTAAAAATATTTATTTTGTAATTTAATTAACGTTTCGGAAGGTTATGAGTTAATTATTATTATTTTCTTCACTACTAGTTCCGAAACGTCTTTACACATCGGCGATTAAATTTAACTAAGAAAAAATGGGAGTGTCTTAATAAATAAAAATGATAAGATGATTTAGCGCGGGAAATTTGAATATGTATATAAGCTATCTATAAGGTGCCCGCGCTACGAGTGCATTTACAATGATATTACATAATAATTGAAATACACATATTTCAAATATTTAATAAAAAATATTTGTAATCGATAAATAGTATAAATTTATTGGAATTTGAAAGAATATTTTTATTTTAATTAAAATTAATTAAAGTTTTAGTTTATTAAGAAATTGTTAGTTAATTGTAAATTAAATTTCAAAATTAAAATTTAAGAAAATTCGATTTCACAAAGGAATTTATCAATTAAATAATGACATTATGATTTTGTGTAATTTTTTGAAATTTATTATAAATGGAATATAAGTAAAATTATTATATTAATATATAATTAAATTTGTAACTTTGATAGTTGAATTAAATTTGAATTTGAGAATAATTGCCAAAAAAAAATTAATTGATTTCTAGCACTTTCTCACGTGCTGAGAAATAATTTTACTATAAGCAATGGATTAAGCTCTGATGTTACCATTACCGAAAACAAACAAATATAGAATAGACACTAACTGCTTAATGCAAGCAGTTAAATAAAAAACCAAACATTAAAACTTGAATAAACAGGCTATAACTAGTTCTGAAAAGAACGCTACTACCTACGCTCGTCTTCACCTGGTATAATTCAAGTCATTAGAAATTAGCAAAATTCAAGTTTTAACACTACAGTAGTTCTAAAAGTATAACAGGTACGTCCAGCTATATAAAAATAAAAATATTGGCTAAGGATAAACTGAGATTGGAGTTCCAGCGCCAAAATTTAATGTAATATTATGAATTAAATATCATGGTTAGATTTCTGGCCTACATAATAGTCAAGTTATTTTACTACTTGGTAAAATTCTACCCGCATTGAATGGCAATAATTTATAGACAACAAATAATGTCTAATTAAGAAAGCGTAGCTTAGTTTTAAGATTAAAAAATTTACGATTATAAAGTAAAATTTTTTTTTTTTTTTTGGAAAAATAAAATAAAAATAATTACTATATTTTTTTTTATATTTAAGCGCCAGTTTCCTGTCCACTTTATAGTAATAATCAGTGTCGCATTTGTATTTTTGACACCGCTAGATGTTGCATACTGAATTCTTAAGAATTATGCGGCCTAATTATGCGCTTCAAAAAATTAATGTTTAATATCAACAAATTCAAATTCAAATTCTATTGATTTTAATTTTAAATTAGTGGCTTTAAACTACAACCAATCCAAATTGGATTTCTGAAATAACATCAAAAATGGCATATCAGACGATTTGTTTGAATGCTAATAGTTTGAGTATGGTTAACATGCGATGATAAAAGCTATTATTTTCTCATAGTTGTTGTAATATTATTATGTAGGCAGAATATTTCCGCCTAGTACAAAACTTTACAGGTACCAAAAGCAAAAGCATCTAGTATCAGAAATATTTTTAATGGAGGGTCCATTTAAGCAATATTCTTTTCCTTAGAACACTTTTTCTTTAAAATTAAAAAAAAAATACTAGTGTCCTTTTTCGAGTGGCGACCTTAGGCAATTGCCTATATTTATCTATTAGTAAATGCACCTATGGTAATAATAATTGGTGGGTGAAGAAAACATACTTCACGTCGAGTATATAATTTTTTTTTTCAAAAACTATTATTTTCAATTTATGTTTGTTAAGAAATGCTAAAAGGAATTTTAAGGGTGAAAAATTAGTTTAAACGAAAATGAAAAATGATCCAATATAGAAACTAGAACAATGAAAGTATATACGGTATAGAGAAATAAAAATCCTTCGTAATCCATTATTGAAACTAATGATTTGCTACATTATATTTCAAGGGGATTTTATTTTCATGATGTGCACCCGGCGTTCTATATATTTTCTTTACTGTATAAGTGAAATTATGTGTGAAAAACTTTTTTTTATTAAGAAAAATCTAACCCCATAAACATCAGTATTTAGACGATGTTTCTCTATGGTTAGGAAAAATATATACGATAATAATAATTCGTCAAAAGTCAAGATTATTTATAAATTTGAAGATTGTTTTTGTTACTCAGTTCACATTTTATATGTGTGCAAATTTCAAATATAACAAATAAAATAAATTTGTATAATATGTGTCAGAGAAAAATAAAATCATAAATTTTATGGGTAATTCTTTAATAAAAATATTTGAATTTTTAGATTTGTGGACTATAAAGTTATAAAACTATAGAATCGATACCTCTATTATATTTTAGTTAGTTATTTTTCCTTGTTTACTCCGGTTGAGAGAATAGGACCTATGATTTCATGACATATTTATTGCAATTTAAATTTACTAATTTTATATGGAATTCGAACCATGAGTTTCTTTATAGGGAAGAAAACTTTTAATATCATCAAGCTAATGGTTAATTAATAATAGTGAAATATTTGTTTTTTAGCAAATTGTCTCAACCATTAAAATTGTTATTAATGGTATACTCATTTAAAGCTGTGTCAAGAGCGATATCGATGCTATCACTATGTCAACGTCTATACTCTCAGAATTTTAATTTGAAATGACAGAAATTGGCTGGACCCTATTTATAATGACATATTTTAAAATTAGCTTTTAAATAATGTACTCTGTCTTTAAGTAGAGTTCAAAGAATTTAGTTATTTTAATTTTACAACTTTTCTTCAATTTCGAATTTGGTTTTTCTATTCTGCTGTTTGAAGTTTGAATATTATTTTGGCTGGAGTTTTTTCTTTTTGAATGCTGACAAAAAATCCATCAAAGATATTTTTCTATAAATTGCGAATTTTCAAAAATAATATGGCAAAACTTAATAGCGTATTTCGGGGGCTTTATTTTACAGAGAGAGACACATCAATTAAACCGACATGAATTTCAAAATATACAATAATAAAAATGTCGACTACAACAATGTCCTATATAATTTTATAGCTTTTTTTTTATTTTTTAAATATTGCACCTTTTATAGTTCGTACGTGACAACATATTTTTTTTTTAGTTTATTCTTCTTTTCCCTGCTTACTCCGCCAATGTTGGCCACATAAGAATTAGCTTTTTGTTTTAATTTACAAATTCTCTGCAATTTAACTATCTACATGTAATTCCTTTAATAAATTTTAGAATTATGAATATTTTTAGATGATAGCATAAATTTTTAATTTTGATACATTGTACTCGTTAGTTAAGGTTTTTATGTAATTGCAACAAGTTACCTAGATTTTTTGTATATACTTACATATAATAATAACTTTTGATAAAATCTTTGATACTAGAACTATAAGTTTCGCGCACTGTTTAATAATTTGCTGGTAAAAACATTTGTATTTTTATTGTAATTGATTTTTTTTTTTGTCTTTTATATTAAAAATTGCCATCACATTAATATTTAGTTGACGCGATTAAAATTAATGTTTAACGAAATAGATTAAAATATAAACAAACACTTTTAGTAAGTAATTGAATTAAATGTATTTAATTGGAATGGGCCAATTGTAAGCGGATATTGTAATAAGAAGTTTTACTGTTCGCAAAATTGGTTTAATTTTATTTTTTTATTCGAAAGGATTAAATTAGACTAGAAATGAAAGCAGATAAGCTAGCGTGATCACTGGAGATGACATTTGGTTAGAAATAAAATCAAATCAAATGAGCTTAGTCGTAGACATAATATTTTCTTCTTTTTTAAAAAACTTCGTTAGTTAAAAAATCATTTTTTCTCTTTTTAACAACTTGGTTGATTGTTAGTTTTAAAGGTAAGTTTAAAAGTCCAACAAACGCAGGAACGTTGCATCATTACTACAATATGTTGTGCTAATGAATGAAATTAATTTGGCTGGCTTCAGGTTTTCCAAAAAGAAACTACTAAATGGTCTATAAATTTTATTGTCCCGCTCTTCGCAAACAGTTATGACAACTTTCTTCCTGAATGATATTTATATATTTTGTATAAGATTTAGAAATTATTTTAAGGAATTTGATGTAATCACCTTGGAACTGTCAATATTTAATTTCTAATTGTTTTATCTGAGACTAATAGCTAATAAGCTATTCCTTATTGGGAAACCAAACAATTATACATGAATTTTTCTCACAATTACACGGCGATTATATTAGAACGTATATATTTTAAAATTCAACCACCCTAAAAACTAGATTATAAATTTGAATCATGATATCGAAAATGCCGAAAAAAAATAACTATACTCGCGGTTTTCTTTTTTTTCTGAATTTTCGGTATTATTCGGGATTTTCTGATTCGGTATTTTTTATTTGTTCGGAATATTTTGTTAGGGATTAAATATTTCGGGTAAAACAGATTCGGGGTTTCAACAATCAACCCGATTAGAATATCGGCTAAACATAATTAGTTTTTTTAATTATCTATATTAAAATTTATGAATAATAATTAATTATTAACTATCAATATATTTTATAGCAAAAGAAATATAATTTACTTTTTTTTATAATTTGTTATAAATTAAAATCGAAACATTTGTTGATAAAATAAATTAATTGAAAAAAGATTTAAGTAAATTATTGTCTTTTCCTACAAATAAATATGCGAGTACATAAATTATATGGCCCAAAACATTAACGAGATTTTCAAAAATTGAATTTAAAACATTATATTATATTTTAATTTACTAAGTCACCAAAAAAAAAAAAAAAAAAATAGAATAATAATTATAATATACAATTAAAACAACATTATGATAAGAATTATTTTGGCAATTCGTAATTGAGTTTCGGTGGCGTGATTTTTGCTAATACTTTGACCGCGATGATTTTCGTCACAAAATTGAAAATAGTAAACAGAAGTAAACTCGCGAATTTGAACTAAAAATATTTTCTGTTAACACATAAATTTACATCTGTCTCGTTCGAGATAAGCTGTAAAACTATTAGGTAAAAACTTACACTAGGTACAATTTAAAAATTAAATTTTTTAATATATTTTCTTCTTGAAGTTCCTATCCACTTTGGACAATGGTCATTATCAAAGGTACATATATCATCTCTAGAGCGAGCTTTTCTAAATATAATTAAATTGTAGACAAAGGGTATCATTCCGTTAAATTTTTCATCCATATTAGTTTCATGATCTCTTTTGATTTGTTTAATCTATTTAAAATTTCTGTATCAGGTATTCAGTCCCTCCATGAAATCTTTAACATATTCTTATAGCCTCCACATTTTTTCTATATAAATAAAATTTTCTCTATATAAATAAATAATAATTCTTCCGAATCACCAACTCTTTTGCAAAGTCAATAGCACATGCGTGAATATAATAACTATGTCATTACATTTCTGTTCAGCATGAATAGAACTCGTATTCCTAGAGAATAGAACCCAAATTGAATTCCACTGATTTCTGCTTCTAATTTATTAGAAATTCGCGTAAACCAATAATTATATATCGCAAAGTCATAAATTATAGCATGTCATCAAACTTAATTTAAAATATTATACATATTATTTAATATTTACAATTAAATTTTTATTAAATTATATTGACCAAAGATTGATTGGTCGAAACAAATTAATTCTTAGCTTTTAAATTGGAAATGCTGTTCTTATTTATATCGATTAGGTAAATAATTTGAAATTTTCTATATATAGTTAAATTTATTTTTATTAAGCATTTTAAATTCAAGTTAAAATTTTTATAATTTAATATTTAAGCCATTTTATTAATTACAGCCATTTGCAACGAATGAATTTGATTTGACCATTTATCCATAGCATTATAACGTGAAGCATATGTTGATTCTTTATCTAATTTTAAAACTTGATTGACTTGATCGATTCTTCCTTGTATGGTGCTATAAAATAAATTAATAAAATAAGTTTCACAAAATTTATTTCAGTAAAAATATATATTTATTTACTTGTCCAAGATACAAGACACCATTAAATTTTCCACTTCGGCTGGTTCTATATTCAAAACCTGTGAAATAAATGGTATTCCAATACTTGTGTATGGCCGAATTAGTTTGATCAAAACTTGTGTTCGTATATTTCGTAAAAGATCTGTTAAAACAAAAAAATAAATCCATTTTTATATAATTAAGTAATACTAAAAATTTTTTTTTTTTTACCTTCAATATGTTCTCTGATAAATGGATCAGCCATAATATTACTACGATTTAATCGTAAAATCGATTCAAATTCATTTATATCATTATTTTGATATGAAACAACTAAATTTGTCATTGCCAATATTTCAGGATCATTTTTATATGGTTTAGCTTCTTGTGAATCGAATGGATTAATACCCGATTTCATTAACCTTCAAAAGAAATTTATAAATGATCATTAATTGTCTTTACATATAATTATCTCCAGGGTAAGAAGCAAACAATTTATCGATATTTCCTAGTATTCGTGTTAATATACATTTGTACTACAATCCTGGGTTTCAAGCTACAGTCAATTTTACAATATTATTTTTTTAATAAAATCGTTTCAAAATCGAGGTTCCAAACTTGTATTAGCACAATATTTTTTCTCAGTATACTATCAAAAATTTTGAGGTAAATCTATATTAAACTGTTTGCGCCCCATCCTATTGAGTATAAATTTATTTAAAATATATTTTACATGTTTGCCAATACTAAATATTTTAAGCATGTTGTTCGCCTTGATGATCCAGATTCATCATAATTTTTAAATGCCTCAAAAAAATCTGTATGAGCTTTTTCAAATTCACCTTCACGTAAATGCATTTTACCACCACATTCACGTATTACACCCATAATCAATGGATGTGGTATGGCCGATTTAATATGTAATGATTGTTCATACAGGGCTTTTAATTTTTTATTATTCTTTTGTACGGTATACATTTGAATTTCTAATGCATAAATTTCTAATAGTTGTGTACCCTTTTTTAAATCATCTTCACCATCATCGGTCTGCAAACAAAAGTACTTTTTACATTTTTCATTTAATGTACTACTGTTATCTCTTTTTACCTGACATGATTGATGATTGATGTAATTGTTTAAGTATTTTTTGTAGTTTACTAAAATCATTACGATCAAAATATAATTTACCCAATTTAGTATTTGTTTTAAACCATAAACGATCATTTTTAGCATCTTTTAGTGCTTCTAATGTTGTTTCGTAAAAATTTTGTAAAAGCTCCATCTAAAAAATATAAAAAATAAAATGTGTAAAATTATGTTTTTGTTTCACATAATATAAACAAACATTTTTTGATGTTGATATATAATCAAGAATTGAATTAATTGATTTTTCTGAATGATTTCTAGTAACAGCACTTTTAATATAAGTTAATAATTGTTTATATCTTGCCATCATTTCGGCATAATTTT